>OY804258.1:77704294-77824364 GCA_963680825.1 Meiosimyza decipiens | reverse complement strand
AGGCCTTAACCTAACAAAATATAATTATACTATTTTAAGTTTATGTTATATATCTACGAACTATTCCCGTTGTATCAATTATCATAGATTTCTGCGCACGGTATAGGCACGATTCTGGCAGACCAATTTCAATAAGATGCTTTTTCAGGTTATTTTCTACTAATCCTGTTGCGCTTATTACCATTGGGATGATATTTACACCTTCCAAATCTCATTATTATTATTATTATTATTATTGGAGAAGTAGGTTCTGTTGATACGATATCCAGATTAATGCCTGACCTGGCTCTGTACACATGCACTCATAAGGTCTTGTGTGAACCCTCGCGAGGACCTCACTGCTTGCAAAGGGACCCTCGGGGTCAACATAAAGGACGACTACATCATCGGACACAGATAACGGCTTCAAGATGGGACCCATAAGAATAAAATGACGACACCAAACCAAAACCAAAACACAGCAGAGAGGGAATGCTTACCGCTTTCCAAAGAAAGAAGAACATCGAACCCAACAATGACCAAGTAAGTAGCGAGGAGGACAGAAGAGGAAAGGTAAGGGAAGAAACCACAAGCAAGACATCTGCAGCTAAGCTGAAGCCGCCCACACTTGTAGTGGGCGGGAAAGCTCTGTCGAGCAGCACGCTGAGTCTGGCTAGCAGTGCTAGTTCAGCGAGTTTCAGCTCGGCACACTCCGAGGCTGACTATACGAAAGAGTATAGCAAGATAATTGCTGATGAGAAGGAGGCAGTCGATAGGACCTTGATTGAAATCAAGGACTTACTCCAAACTATGGCGGCTACACTAAAGAAGCAGCCGAACATCAGTAAGGAGATAAAGATGGCAGTCCCCAAGCTTGTGGACTCGATAGAGATCATCTCTCTATTAAGAATAAAGGCAGAAAATGCCCGAAAAGCGCTGCAGACGATGCAGTACCCTGCACGAGATGCGTTTCGTGGCAGGATAATGTCTCCTCCAGCCTCACAACCCGAGGGCAAGAGAGCAAAAACGGAGGGCCAGTGGGTGGATGTTGCGAGAAAAAAGCAGCCAAAAAAGTCTGGAGAGGCTAAAAACGCAGCCAAGACTGCACAAAAGCCGAATAAGGAAGCTGGCCCTACCGACCAGAAGAAAAGAAAAGCGAGAGCTAAGCCTCCGGCTTTGCTCATAAAGCCCTCGCCTGGGCAGACCTACGCACAGGTGGTGGGTGCCATTAGGGGCGACATCATGACCAGAGGAGAGGAGATGAAGGTCTCCGCGATCCGGAGCACACAAAATGGTGCTGTGCTCCTGGAAATGAACGGAAGTACGGCGGAGGCTAGAAAAACCCTCTCCGAAATTGTCGCCACCAGGCTCGGCAATGGGGTGGCAGTGAGCAGCTTTGTCCCGAAGGTCTCCCTGGAGATCAGGGACATGGCCTGCTGCACCACCAAGGAGGAGGTGACTGTTGCCCTCGAGTCGACGATTGGGGACGAGGCAAAAAGTGTGGAAGTACACGTTACTGTCCCCAATATAAAGGGGCAGGTACTCGCCATATTGACAGCGGAGAGGGTGGCCTCAGAGAAGCTACTGCGGCTTTGTCAACTGCCGAATTCGACAGAGGACGGATGTAAAGCGCTGCTTCAGGTGCCTAGGATACGGGCACCTAAGCAGAGGTTGCAAAGGCCCCAACAGGAGCAACCTCTGCTATAAATGCGGCGGGGATAGCCATAAGGCGGCGGTGTGCGTTGCCCCGCCTAAGTGCTTCCTCTGCAACGAGAAAGGGGAGGAGCCCAACAAGGGCAACCAGGTAGCTGGATCGAGCTATTGCCAGGTCTTCCGCGAGGCCGTGGCAAAGGCGAAGAACGTCTCGAAAAAATGATTGGGGTACTCCAAGCGAAACTGCAGAGAAGCAAGGTAGCGCAGGACCTACTCGCCCAAATTCGAATCGAAAAGGACGCTGACATCGTTATGATCAGCGAACCCTATCGACAAGAGGCAGTACCCTCCTGGTACAAGGATGATCTTGGCACAGCCGCGATTTGGGTTCCATCCCCACACTCCTCAAACATCGAGGAACACGGATCGGGTAGTGGGTTTGTTTGGCTGAAGTGTGGTGGCATTACTTATGTAAGCTGCTACCTGACGCCAAATGATCGCATTGCCGAGTTCCGTGATAAAATGGACAACCTGGAAGACACTCTCCAGGGTCTAAGTGGGGACATAGTTGTAGCCGGAGACTTTAATGCCAAGGCTCTCGAGTGGGGGGAGCAGCCGGACTCCCGGGGTGGCAGTGTAATGGAGATGGTTGCTAGAAGAGGTCTGGTTGTTCTTAACAACTGCACCATTCCCATCTTCAGAAGACACGGCTATAGAGAGACCATCATCGACGTTACATTCGCGACGGAGCGACTAGCCGCACAGGTGGAGGACTGGCAGGTGATCGAGGACTACACGGCCAGCGATCATCAGTACATCCTGTTCCATATCGGCGAGTCTGCTTCTGCAAATGTGCTTCGAAATCCCGGTCCTCCGGGGTGGAATGTGGCAAACATCGACCGTGAGAGCTTTCTCCATGCCATAGCTAGGGGTCAAGGAACCCATGACCTCAATGTCGCCGGGGAGACTCCGGAACAAGCCGAAGAGCTGGTGGAGAAGACCATGCGGGTCATACTTCGAGCTTGCGAGGAAACTGTGCCGAGAAAGAGGTTCTTCGGCAACAGAAGGCCCAAGTACTGGTGGACGAGTGTGATCGCTCAAATCAGGCGAGTTTGTCTGAAAGGCAGGCGCAGCGACTCAGAAAAAGAGGGGATCCTCGCGCGGACTTGAAACACGAAGAAGATATGGCGGCGAAGCGCTCTCTTCGTCGGGCCATTAATGAAAGTAAGCACCGATGCTGGAGGCAACTAGGGGAGAAGTTGAACGTGTACCCATGGGGACGGGCCTACAAGATAGTGGCCGGTAAGATTGGGTCGCTCTCCAAGGGCGCCCCTGTCGATCCCGCCACTATACAGACGGTAGTAGAGGCCCTTTTCCCCATGCACCCAAGGTGGACTCGGGCTCCAGTAGAGATAGAGGGGGATGTGCCCCTCTTTACGGAGAGGGAGCTCCGTTCAGCAGCCCGGTCCATGCGAAACAAGAAGGCCCCGGGTCCGGATGGGCTTCCAGCAGAGGTGGTGAAACTAGTCGTTGAGGGCAGTCCGCACCTGCTGTTGGACACCTTTAACGCATGCTCGAGGACTGGTACATTTCCCGTCCGATGGAAGACTGCAAGGTTGGTGCTAATCCCAAATGACAAAGCCTTCAGGCCCCTTTGCATTCTCGATACTGCCGGGAAGCTACTAGAGGGCCTAATAAAGCCTCGGTTGCGTACGGCAGTGAGAAACGCAGGGTGCCTCTCACCCAGGCAGTACGGCTTCCTGGAGAGAAAGTCCATCATCGATGCGGTCCTCGAGGTAGTCCAGTCAGCGAAGAGTACACGGCGGGGAAACCACTTCTCCCGCCCGGAGTGCCTCCTAGTGACGTTGGACGTGCGAAATGCCTTCAACACTGTAAGATGGAGGGATGCTCTGGAGGCTATGGGGCGGGACTTCAGGATACCGGGCTACCTCATGAGGTTGCTTGGTAGCTACCTGGAGAACCGCTTCCTCCTCTATGAGACGTCGGAGGGCTCGATGAAGAGAGAGCTAACGGGGGGTGTGGCCCAAGGTTCACTACTAGGCCCCGACGTTTGGAACATCTTCTATGACGGGATTCTGCGGTTAGACATGCCTGAGGGGTCAATCTTAGTGTGCTACGCCGATGACGTTGCTGCCGTCATAACGGCGCGGAACATGGAGATCGCTCAGATTAAGCTGAACCAGGTAATGCGCAGGGTTGAGGCGTGGATGGAGGACCATGGCCTGGAGTTGGCCCTTGCCAAAACCGAGATAGTGGTGCTCACTCGCAAACACATCCCACTTGAAGTGGAGATGAGAGTGAGCACTGACACTATCGTGACGAAGAGAGCCGCACGTTATCTGGGGGTTATGCTTGACTCCCGGCTAAGCTACTGGCACCAAATACAAAGGGGAGTAGACAAGGCCGCCGTGGCGACGACAATGCTGGCGCGGGTGATGACCAACATTATGGGTCATCGGCCGTGCATGCGTAGATTATTGCTGCGAACTGCCGAGTCAATCATGCTATTTGGTGCAGAAATCTGGGCGGAGGCACTCCAGCACGAGTGCTAACGTAGACGACTCGCGTCGGTCCAGAGAAGAAGAGCGCTGAGAATCGCCTGCTCCTATAGGACGGTCTCGGAACCGGCGATCCTGGTCGCAGCCGCGGCAAGAAGTAGTACCATGCAGACATGGCAATCAAGATGGGCAGAAGACCGTAGGGGCCGTCTCATCAAGTGGCTTGAACCTTGGGTTAAGAGGGAACATAGGGAGGTTAACTACTACCTCACCCAGATGCTAACAGGGCACGGCCAGTTTCGATCTTACCTGTATAAAATGGGTAAGGTCAACGATCCAGGCTGTGTCCACTGCGGCGAAGGGCCAGGCGATGCTCTCCATGCATTTTTCGTATGTGCGAGGTGGGCAGAGTCTAGGTCCCAACTGAAAGAGGTGACAGGGAGCATAAGCCCGAACACCATCGTCCCACTTATGCTCCGCGACAAGGAGACGTGGTGCAGGGTCTCCTCCTCGTGGAGTCTATCCTGAAAAGGAAAAAGTCGATTGAGGAGGGTGATTCTGGCCCACTGTTGCGAGGGGAGGATGTGCCGTGAGATGTGATTAGCGGGTTGCTAGAAAGACGGAGGCGCCCTGCGGCGTAGAACACCTTCCCCCTGAAGTAATGCGATAAGCGGTTTCCGGGGGGGTGGACGCGTAAAGCGGTGTAGGGAGGGAGGTGGATTCTGTGGACTCTTTCCCTTGGGTTTCGATTCAAGGGCAAGAGAGGGGAGGAATTTAGGAGGTAGGGGCGCTCGTGCCGAGGCCTGTTCAAGCGTATGGAACTCCTGCACTGCGGCTTTCGAGCCGTGGTTCAGAGGTACGTATGTGATGTCTGTAACTAGTATTTACCTCCTTTATTTAACCACCTCCCACAAAAAAAAAAAAAAAAAATTATTATTATTAACGTGCCCAATATACGCGCAAATATTATTTATTTATTTATTATTTATTATTTATTTATTCATCAATATAACAATTCAAGTATAATTATAATACATAAATATTAACAAAATTAAGTAAATAAAAAGAGTTACATTGATAAATTACAACATTCTGTTGTTAAAAGGAACAAGAGATGAATGTAGTACTTAACATTAAAATAAAGTGATAATTGAATAAAAAAGCGTGGGGCATAACATATAGTAAATAAAAATAAAAACTATTAAATAATTGAAAAAAAATAATTGAAAAAAAATAATTGAAAAAAATAAACAACAATAAATAACTGATGAAATAAAAAATTAAGAGAATTAAAAGAAACATTAATTTAAGACTGCCAAAAAAAAAAGAAAAAAAAAAAACCAAGGGAAGAGCTATACTTGAACACGAAGAAGCCGATCAATTTCGACATATTCAATATTAAAGAGCCACAGTTTAACCATTTTTAAGAAAACTTTCACATTACGCAGATTTCTAATTTCAACGGGAAGACAATTGAATAATCTGGGTGCAACAGACAAATAATAATTAAAAAAATGTTGAGAAGTGTGATTTAGTGTCGGAGCAAGGTTTAAAGAATTTATTCTTAAATTATAAATAGAATAGTATAAAACTTTAAAAAAATATGAATATTTCAGAGGGAGTATATTCAAATTACGGAATAGCGGAAGACTACTAGCTATCCGACTTTGACTACATATAATTCTAATTGCATGTTTTTGTGCATTAAATAAGGAGTTAATTTTACAAGGGTTAGTCCCACCCCAACAGACAAGACCATACTGAAGTTTAGAGTGGAAGATGGCGTGATAAACACATGTAAGCAATTTCCTATTACAAAATCTTTTTAAATGATAAATTTTCCTTGTAGCAGCCATCAAGTAACTTTTTAAAGCATTTGTATGAAGAGTCCAGCACATCTTCCAGTCAAGCAACAAACCAAGATACTTGTACGACTTTACCCACTCAATTGAGAAACATTTATTGGAACAACTCTTTTCTGCAAAATAAGTTTGTAAATCTCCGGCAGATCTACAACAGTTCTTGTCTATTAAATATTTATCACAGCTGGCAAAATGAAATATTTGATTGCAAAAATAACGCTCCTTCCCAGAAATATTAAAATACATTAACTTAGTTTTATCACTCAATACAAGTTTATGAGTGGAAAACCAATGTCTCAAAATAGAAAGGTCAGAATTAATATCCACAGCAAGCTTATGAGGTGAATCACATGCAAAAGTGCAAGCCATGTCATCAGCAAAGGCTATGACCTAACTTGCAAACTTCAAGGAAAAAATGGAGTTGATAAAAATCAGGAATAATATAGGGCCCAGTACAGAGCCTTGAGGAACACCAATATTTATGTTTAAACAGCTACTATATTTGTTATCCAACTTTACTCTTTGAGTTCTGTCGGACAAGTAAGACACAAACCAGGAATAAATAGATCCCCTGAAGCCACATTTATAAAGCTTTTCCAAAAGCAATTTATGATCAACGGTATCAAATGCTTTGGTTATATCAATAAACAAAGATGCAGTCGACTTTTGCAGATTTAGACCAGAGTAAATGTCATTACAAAAATTTAGAAGAGCATCTTCTGTAGACAATCCTTTTCGAAAACCAAATTGGCAGTCACTAAAAAAATTGTATTTATTTAAAAACTTCAGCATTCTGTATTTAATAACCTTTTCAAAAATTTTAGAAAATACTGAAAGCAAAGAAAGTCTGTAGTTATTAAGAAGAGTTACATCACCTTTTTTAAAAAGGGGAATGACCTCAGCTTTTTTCAATTCATCTAGAAAAATGCCAGTGATAATACTTTTATTAAATAGATCGCATAGAACGTCAACAATATTGCAAACAATTTTTTTCACAAGATTAGCTGAGAAACTATTTTCAGTAGAGGAGTTGGAATTTTTTAAACTTCCAATAATTTTGAACAACTCAAACGAAGATATGGGCTCGAAAAAGAAATTATCAGTTAAAAATTGCTCCTCAGCTAAGCAGTTACAAGAAAAATTAGGATGGTCGATATCTGCGACAACATCATGGCCTATTTTTACAAAATAATCATTGAACGCATCTGCTTTCACACTCGAGTCGGAGATAACTGTTCCATCTACAATTATTTCAGCAGACTGATCACTTAGACGTTTTTTATTTAATAAATTATTAACAATTTGCCACTCTTTTTTAATATTGCCCTGAGCCATAACCAATTCATTAGCGTAGAAGTTATTTTTACAAGCTTCCGATTCTCTAAATATTTGCTTACAAAGGAACTTGTATTGAATTTTGAGATCAGCGTTATCGGGATGTTTCACACTTTTCTTATATAGCTTTTTCTTTTTTTGTATTTTTTTCATTAAATCATATGAAATCCAAGGCTTCAGCCTCTTACATTTTTTACGTTTACTCCTATACTCACTAGAACAAACATTGACATGGCTTATTAGAATATTGTTGAAATTAGTGAAAGCTACTGACGGATCACGTTCCTCATAGACACTGTCCCAAAATTCATATAAGAGACGATTATTCAATTTTGCGAAATCAATTTTGTTGTGATAAGAAACACAAGGCACTTGTTTGGATTTCAAATTTTTAAAATCCTGAAAACATAGGAAAAGCATACAATGATCAGTTATATCAAATTTCGCTAATGAACTAAATAGGGTAATATCGTTAGAACGGCCTAGCCACACAAAAACATGATCAATACAGGAAGCAGTAGTTTCCGTAGTTCTTGTTGGTAGATTAATGCATGATTCGAAACCGAACGAAGAAAGAAGCATCAAATATTTGTCAGTAAAGTCAGAATCAATTAATAAATTTAAATTTAAATCGCCAAGTAATACTACATTTTCAGACTTATCATTCGATAATAAAGTATACAGCTCATTTAAAAAACCTTCATTTGTAGAACTATGGAATCTATACATGCAATAAAATGTGTGGATTTTAGTGTCAATCATACACTTAAGTTTAATCACATCAGCACTACCCAATGACAAGGATTCGAAATCACAACTCATTTCATTACTTACAAAAATTGCTACACCTCCAGATGCATAGTTGTTATTGCAATTGGCAAATAACTTATAACCATTTAAAGAATACAATGACAATTCGTTATCAAAAATCCACGTCTCAGTTAAAAAAATCAAACCGGGCCTATTTAAAAAAGAATCTAAATGTAAAACAAAATTGTCAAAATTTTTCCTCATACTTCTTATGTTCTGGTGCACTAAATAAAAATTACACTGTTCGGAAGGAATGGCAGAAATCTGATCAAAAGAAACATTTTGACATTGCGCAAGAGAAGCATTAATTTGAGGATCCGAATTTATATTCATTATTAGCAGAGACAAGCTCAAAAACTAAGTAATTTTAATTATATCATCCATGGAATCTATCATTATCGTACCCTCATTCTCCTTCTTGCGCATCAAAACTCTACCATTACTAAACCAAAGGAACTTATAGTTTTTCTCCCTTTTCAATTTCTGGCAAGCCTTAAAAATATTTCTTTTATTGCTAGACATGCTTTCGTTAACATAAATATTTGAAACTGTTTGAGCGTTATCAAAAATTTTAGTGTTTAAGTTTTTTCTATTTTTATACTTTTGTCTTAGCATACGTTTTTTAGTAATACGTGACACAAACTTAACGCATAAAATATTTTGGTACGTAACCGAAGAAGAATCATTGCCTTTTTTATTTATTTTGATACGTTTAACAAAACAGTCATCGATTTGAGATTCTACTACATTTGAATTTAAACCGAAAGAGAACACTTTTAATGCACAATCTAATGCGTTCTCATTATTAAGATCAGGAATGCCAACAATTTCAACACAGTTGTCTAATTTTTTCTCAGTGAAAGAGTTTACTTTTTCTTGAAGGTAGACGACCTTTTCAGTTAGCACTCTTTTTTCTTCTTTTAACGATGCAATTAAAGAGAGCGCATCTTCATGCATTTTTTTTAATGCTATTACTTCATTATAAATGAGATCAAGTGTGATTACTCTTTGTGGTGGTTCAGCGACACACAGGTTAGCTGTATTAAGTTGCTTGGACTGTAGCTGTTGTTGTTTACTTGATGAATGTTGAATATGCTGTTCTTTAGTTGCTGTTAGATGATATCCTGTCATTGTTTGTGGTGAGTTTGCATCAGCTGATTGGTTAGTGTTCTCTTTGTCTTTAGAGACTTCTATCGGTAGTTGTCGTTTATTAGATTTCAATTGCTCAGAGATTATTTTATTTTTTTGCATTGCTATTAGATTTTTTTCCGCGGAGTTTATATTATTTTGCTTGCTTTGCTCTCAACGGAATTATGACTCATCACAGAAGGAGAAGTCAAAGGTTGATCTTGTATAGATTTTCTACGAATTACGCTGCACTTTTCGCATTTGAATTTTATGTTGTTATTGCAGTAATAATTAATATCGATTTTGTTCAATTTCACGCACGCGCCATGAAAATAATTGGAACAGTAATAACAAGCAATTTTCATGCAATCACCGCGTTCAACTTTTTGATTGCAAATTTGGCAAATCATTATAAATTTTTAAAATTATTTTAGGAGCGAGTTAAAAATATGTGTTGACCCCACGACTACACGAAGTTAACCCAGCTAGGCAGCTCTAACGTTGTTACAAATACAATGAAACAGAATCTCGTATTCACTAGCACACAAAATAGTGAAAAATGAATAAAAATGAGCAAAAAAACAATTAATAATCTTCTTTCTAAAGAATGTTAAAAAATATGAAAGAATTATTAATTGCTCAGAAGTGGAAGAAAATGATGATGTGAGTGGACGGACAGACTGTGGACAAGGTGCATCTAACATGCAAGTGGACATAAACTGCAGACAAGGTGCATCCAATATGCAAGTGGACTCAAGTAATAGTTATAGCGATAGGGATCAGTTTTTCAATGAACCAGCTAAAGTAGATAAATTAGGAGAATTTAGGTCCTGGGCAATCAGAAACAAAGTTTCGCATTTACTTCAAACTCTGAACAGAATAGGCCTTGATGATTTTCCTCTATCAGCTAAGGGTCTAGAAAGAAAGCTGAAGTGCAGAGTATGCCAGAGGGTGAGTTTTTATACATAGGTGTTCAGGAATTTTTTAATGTCAACTCGTTTCCGTTTTTAAAAGATAGCAGTGAAGTTTTAATTGATGTAGAAATTGATATCTTGATACTATTTCGTAGTTCCAGTAGGGTTTTATGGCCTATTCTTGGTGCAATCGTAGGATTTCCGCAAGAATGCCCATTTACCATTGCCTGCTTTTCAGGTATGGAAAAACCTAGTCGCGCCAATGACTTTCTACAGGAGTTTTCTAATGAGGTAGTGAGTTTAAAAGCTAATGGTCTGAAGGTAGATGGAGTTGTAAAAAAATTTAATGTGAGGCTTTTTTGTTGCGACTCTCCAGCTCGAGCTTTTGTGACAGGTGTCCAGTCTTTCGCAGGAAAGAATAGTTGTCCCAAATACTGTCAGGTATGTCATCATAAAGTTTGTTTTTCTGAAAGTGTGTTTTCCTCAAGAACAGACATTACCTTTAAAAATAGAGTAGATGTTGTTCATCATAGCGAAATCTTTTTAAAAAATGAAAATGTATTAGAAAGGGCTGTAATAGGTATGGTTTCACAATTTCCGCTAGACCCCATGCACTTAGTAGACTTAGGTGTAGTAAAAATGTTAGTAAAATTATATTTAAAAACAGGAAAGTTAGCTCAAATGAAGGAACGAATAAATTATGTTTCTAGTTTCGTTCCTTCAAAATTTGGTCGCGTCTGCAGAAATTTCGATGAAGTTTGCAATAGAACGTCGACAAAATTTAGACAGTTTTTGTTATAACTAGGAATATTTGTATTAAAAGATAATATTAGTACCTACGTTTATTATTATTTTCTGCTATTACATACTTCTTTCTTGTGAAACCACGTGTAGGACAGAATTTAATGTAGCCCAGGAAATTTTAAAAGAGTTTGTTGATCAATTTTGAGACATTTTCGGAAACCATTTAGTTAGTTTTAATAAACATGGCTTGTTACATTTGGTAGATTGTTGCAAACAGTTTGGAACATTAGATAGTTTTTCTGCATACAAATTTGAAAATTATATGCATATTTTAAAAAAAATTATTAAGAAACCTAATAAAATTTTGCAGCAGCTTTACTTAAGATTAGGAGAAAAGAACAGTGATAGATTAGGATATCTTAAAGTTTCTCAAATAGGATATTTCAATATAAATCCTAAGTAAGAAAACGACCGCTACTGCTTGTGTGAAAAGACAGGACCTTTTAAAATGTTAGAAATTAGGAAAGAAGGTAGTCAGGAAATAGTTTTTGAAAATAGTTTTCAAACGGTTGAAGATTATTTTGAAGAACCTATCAATTCAATCGTACTCGGGGTTAGGTATATTATTAGGTAGTGACCTTAGTAACGATTTAGTTAAAATACCTAAAATTGATGTAGAATATAAATTATTTTGTATTCCAATTTCTAATAAACTTTTGTTGATTCCGATTTTGCATCAAGTTTTTCATGATTTTGTAAACTAATTTTTACACTCACATCATATTTTCTTTCTTTTTTTTATTTTATTCAACGTCAGTATTAAATCTTATGCAATGCTATTTTATTTAATTTCATTCACTCTTTCACATTTTATAATTACAGTGGACGAGATAAACTTTGATGACTCAAACACCTTAATTGAAGGTAAGACTTTCCATTACTTCGTTGATAACAACTAATTTGAATTTTTACAGAAATCAGAACTCCCAATGTCAGCATCAGCCAAAAATCAAAGCTGAAGGTTTTCAAAACAAATTTTTATTTCAACAGACCAAAACATAGTTCTTCGGCGAACCAAGGTACTATGCTATATTTTTTATATGTACATATGTTACTAATTAAAATTTTTTCAGACGTGGCAAGCCTTCTAGGAGTGGTTTTAGATAACCAGACAAAAATTCTTGCAAATCAGGATGCAATCCATAAAAGTATGCAAGGACTAGAGAACCGGTTGGCTATATTGGAGGGAAATAATAAAGAAACTGTAAGTAAATGCAGAAGTGCACATCAAAGTCTAATATATTTGAAAAGTTAATGATTTGTTGTATTAAAAATATTTTACATTTTCAGATTAATCATAGAAGTGAGGCAGTGGCACAAAACACGATGGTGCGTGAGTGCAAAGTCCTCATTAAACGAATGCACAAGTCATTGTGCCGCATGACTGGAGAGGCAGACGACGAAACTGCGATTGAAATCGCTGCCACTCTGCCGACAACAAACATATCTGCATACCTTGAAGTGGAAGAAAAACTTCAAAACCTGGAATATTAGATGTCAATGGTAATAAATATAAATACATATACATTGAAACTCGTTTAAATAGTAGATGTTTAAAAATTTACAGAAGGCCCATATTTTTAAAATAAAAGGTTCCTCGGGAACACTTGATTAAGTGCTGAGAAACATGTTCTCTGATGAATTTACTTCCAATTACAATTTTGATGGAAAGTTTGGCAAACTTTAACAAACCGAAATGGATTTGGTTAACGAAACTCTTTTTGGTAAGATTTTTATATCTTCTTTGCATCTTTTTATCATGAAATACTATCTTACAGATGTTTTCCAAAATGAAGGACGCCACGAGTTCAACAAAGGACTTCGAAGGTACGTGGACCCGAGCCATAGCCGGCACAGGCAGAGGCAGCACTATGGCACTAAAAAACCTAAACAGTAATTTAAAGATTTTGTATAATAATTTTCATTACTAATTTTTTTTAGTTAATTCATTTTTTTATTAATATTAGTTTATTTATGTTTTTTATAAATTTTCTTTATTTTTGAAATAACAATTAATTATGTTTTTTATAAGCTTTTAACATTTGCTTTTCTTATGTCTGTGGACATTTAGCAAAACAACCTCTTTCGATCTACGGTAATATAGCGTAAGCAAAAAAATTTAGTTGTATTAAATTATTACAGTAAATCGAATGATGTTGTTTTTTCAAATGACCACAGATATTAATTTTTATTTTTTTATTTATTGTTGGTAGTTGCATGAAGCTTTAATTTGCTTGCACATATTTCTTTTTTATTTTAAAAATCAAAAAAAACAAAAAAAGGTTTTTGCTCTTGCCGGGGATTGAACTACCGACTTCGAGTTAGTTTGGATAAAAGGCCAGTGCTCTAATCACTAGGCTACGGTGGGACGACGGCGTGCACGCATTAACTGCGTACTTAACTCGTCAGCTGAATTTGTTATTTGAGTGAGCAGTTTACCTATAATTTTTTTAATAGGTAAAACTTGTGTGCCAGATAGAGATGCCAGATCACACAGATAGGAATTTAACCACAGAACTTTCCCAACGCTAGAAGAAACCTAAAGTAATTTATATCGATAATTTTATATGAACCTAACGTATAAGGCGTTAGGTCTATGTCATATATATAGCATATCTAACTGTTAGGTGTCTAGCTGGGTATTGTTTAGTGCAGATTATGAGACGGATCGGGGCTTTCTTTTAATAACGCGAATACCTGTGTCGTTTGTGTCAAGGAATACGAAAAGAAGTGAAAGTCTTTTGCGCCAAAATTTTTGACTCTCATATATTGACTGTCAAAATTCGCTAAAGCCAATGCTGCCGTGTGTTGGAAAGTAGATTTCATAGAAATTTACTCCCGATTGAGGGTATTATTATGCAATTTGGGAAAAACTAGGGAAATTAATAAAATAATACATAGCATTATACCTAGTCCTTAAATAGTTAATTCCAATAATGCAAACATGTGTTCGATATTAAATACGTCTATCTATCGATAGCAAATCGATACGTTTAATTACATTTATTTCAAAATCAGAGTTTCCTTTTAAAGTCAGTTTCTCTTGCGATGTGAGGGATTTAACAATGAATGCGTTCCAATTTACTTGGTCCTTATTGCATTTTTATTTTTTTGAGACGTATTTTTTTTATTAAATACTGATTGTAAGCAAATAGATTCTCAACTTTTCCTCATCGTAGTCTGCTTCATTTCGAAACACTCTTTAGGTTATGAATTGATAACCTGCCAAATGAGCACACAATTTGTCAAATAGTAAAATTTGTGAAATCGCAAGACTTCCACAAAGTTTTTAGTGAATTTGAATCTTGTATTGATACTATAAAAATCAAAACATTTACTGAGAAACTTCCATTAAATTAATTTGATTTATTTTTTTGTGTAAAAGTAAGTTCTAATTTCTCAAGTAAATACTACCGAATAATTAAATTAAATTAATTTTAAACTATTAATGGAGCACAAACACCAAATTTATTGAGGTTTTTCGTTCAGGGAAATTAATTATCTCAATGAGAATATATTTCCTTACAGCATAAATGGATTTACTCGACAATGTGGCAACGTCTTAACACCGCGGTGAAACAAAAATCTATTGAAAAACATGCAAAAATATGAAGTTTTTAAAAAGGAGTTGCAAGATTTTTTGGACCTTCCAAGAGAACTTTGCTGTATATTTCATATTTAAAATTCTTTAATATTGTTTGGATGTGTATAAGATTCTTCATATATTGCAGAGTTTTGCATAATAAGCTAATCAAAAGCTTATGAAAACCAACGTCGACGTCTTACGTTTGTTGGCGATGGGTTTTTCTAACAAAAGAGTGGTGTAAAAGTGCTCTCACGTTTGTGCGAGGGCAGGTAGAAAGGAAAATATTATTGCATCCGTGGGTAATGTGAAATTTTTGAAGCCTTGGTGAATGAGGACAGGTGTTTTTGAAGTTTGTCAAAATTAACAATTCAAAAATATCAAAACAACAAAAAGGAAGGTAAGAATTTGACTTAATGAATTTAAGTTACTTAATTATTTTTTTATTAATAAAATCTTGTTGAAATTAAATTAAAATAATTTAAGTCTCCTTGCAGCAACAACACGGAATTTCATTGCCCAACGGCAACTAGGTATCAACGCTTCGGAAGTACGATTAACATATGAAATATATTTGGATGGTCGCAGCAACTTACAGAAACTGGAAGAGCCGCACAGCTGCTGCAATATTAATAGAGTTTAGCTACTACAGCTATTAGCCTTCTTAGCTTTTAAGCTTGAAGCTTTAAATCAAGCAAAAAGCTTTTTAATAAATAATGGAGATGAAAAAACATGCAATTAATTTATTGTTTTTTAATAATTTTGTTTTAGCTTTATCGCACTTTCTCAACATACCCACTCAGACCATGTGATATATATATTAAAATAATTATGGTCCAAGGCGTAAATGTTAGAAAAAATTTACCCTGCATAATGTGGGGCTCGGACAACACAAACATAAAAATACAGACCACCATTAAGCTACAAATTTAGCTACAGTTAGTTTTCAATCTAAGCTTGAGTTGACCTTTTGACAAGCTAATGTTATAAAAATAGCAACTGTTATTAATAAGTCATGCGATTAAAAGGAACTGTAGCCGTATAATCAGTTCTACTAACCGGTTGATAAAATAGTTGATTAGAGTTACGAGTACTACTCTGATTAGTATTAAAATGTATGTAATCAAGAAGCTCTGGTGCAGCAAGAGACCCTGTTACAAGTTGATGCAAAGAAATTATATCCACAATATTTATACGGGACCTAAAGACTGCAAATGTAACAACTTCAAACGATCCTCATAAGGAGAAAGGTTCAAAGAGTCAGTCCAATTTAAGCACTTGAGAGCAAAACAAATAAAGTTTTTTTGAATTCTCTCAATTTTATTTATATGAATATTATAAAATGGTGACCATACTTGGCTCGCGTATTCTAAGTGAGGACGCACTATTGTATTATATAAAGTCACCGTTACTAAAGGGCTATTAAATTCTTTTGCCCACCTCTTAATAAAGCACAGCAGAGATAAGGATTTTTCACAAATTAGAACAATATGCTCATTAAAAGTTAATTTAACATCAAAATGTATACCTAGGTCTTCGACTAAATCGACACGACATATTTTCTTATCTTTTAATTGATAATCAAACTTTACCATATTTTTCTTCCTGGTAAAAATCATAGATTTTCATTTATCAGGATTAAGATGTAAGTTATTTTTAGAACACCAAACCTCGAAGGATTTCAGGTCAGACTGAAGTGGAATAGTATCGTCAACCCCCTTTATGTTCCTGTAAATTTTCATGCCATCTGCATATACTAACAGATGGGAGTTTTTAATAACATGTGTAACGTCATTAATTGCTAAAATGAACAGGAGCGGCCCCAGGTGGCTTCCTTGTGGAACACCTGATGCCGCGCTAAATGGGGAGGAAAACACCCTCCGAAATCTTATTTGATATGAGCGATCAGATAAATAAAATTCAATCCAGCTGACAAAACTCAAAGGAAGTCCAAGTTTCTTTAACTTAAACAAAATCAAATTATGTAGTAATTTGTCAAATGCTTTACTAAAGTCAGTGTAGATGCAGTCAACTTAGCCATCTGGGTCTAAAGAGCTTAATGCAAAAGAAGTATAATCCAGGAGGTTAGAAACTGTAGATCTGCCAGTAACAAAACCTTGCTGACGAGTTGTTATGCCGTCACCACAGCACACCTTAACCTAATCGTATATAATATGTTCAAAAATTTTCGGTATTGATGATAACTTATCCACGGGATGAAGGATGATCCACGTGCTGTACTTGCAGCACTAGACTGCACACGTCACGATAACGTTTGTCAGACGTATGTCAGACGTGGTCAAATAAAACAAGACTATACAATTTGTCTTCAATCCAAAATTAGAAGCATCGTGGACAAATGAGAAAGCTGCAGAACCTTTTGGTAAATATCCTCGCACCGAAAACATGATAATGATATCTGACAACGATTTTGAATCGATATTATAGCAATATAATTGTCTATTAGTATTATTTTATGCACCATGGTGTGGGCACTGTAAGGAGATTAAACCTGTGTGTGCGGTAGCTGCTGAAAAATCAACAGCCATTGGCAATAATCGCTTAGCGGCTGTTGATTGTACGGTTAGTAAAGAACTGGCTGAAAATTTCAATATAAAAGCATCCCCTACATATAAAGGTAAACGTACAGCACAGGTTATGCTAGACGTTCTGCAAGACTCAAAGGGTAATGAATCGCGTGATGAACTGTGATGTCTTTTGTTGCATTTTAAGGTAGAACAAATTTTAGTTAAGTTAAATTTGTTTAACCAAGTACATATACCGAGCATAACAACTTTTTTAAGTGAAGTATTTTAAGTATTCCTCACATTATATACTATGAACAAGTGTTGTTTGGAACTTCTTTCTAACTTGTTAAAAATATTATTGTCAATCATTTCACACTCGTATTTAATCGCATATTTTTTGATAGCTCTTAATTTTTCAATGCACCAATCTTTGTTTTTTTCGAATTACTAATATTAGTTTTTTGTATACAAAATGTAACATAAATGTATTTATCTCTACAAATCTCAATTATTTTAAATCCAAAAAGTCAAATAAAACAAATCTATTTTCCTAATTTATGTTCAAACTTTATTGCGGGTGAGTTTTGTGGCTGTAATATTATTTGATGCCCAAATAATAGTTAATCAATATCCATTTATTATATTAAAGTGTTATGCACAGTTAGGTTGGCGAAAAAAGGCATTTTTGAAAATTTTTTTTTTTGAAAAATGTTTGCATGTATTTGAAAAAATTCATATAAGATTCCTTAAGTTAATATTCTAGCTTAATTTTATATTTTATTTCACAAAAATATTGCTGCAGTGATTTGCGGTGATGATATTTCTGAACTAGTTGAATGAAAAATATTGAATTTATGACTACTATTTAGTAAAATATCGTCCTTAATCTTCGGAATAACCGAAATATTAAACTTGGAAAAAATGGCGACTTATCAAAAATAAAATTATATTTCCGACCCATAAATTAATAAATTAACTAAAACCGTTCAACCTCACACGTAAAGTACAATCCAATTTGCCATCTCAATGCCCTGTTCAAAACTATAAAGATTCGATTTCAATAAGTATCAGATGACAAGTTGATATGTCAATGCTTGGAATTGTTAGTGGTGAAAACCAATAATGAATGCGATAGCTCTATAGGCAGCCATTTGTTATCATTTCACCAAAAAAAAAAATCTATTGATTATCAATTTTAACAACGACAATATTATCGTTTATTACTTTACTACTTTACTTCTAAATTTTATTTAATTATTACCTAGATTCTGGCTAAAAATAAGTTATATTTCGACAAATTCCAAAATAAAACTTAAGTATTTTCCAAAATTGGAATAAATCATCCAAAGTTGTAAAGCCATATGTAAAATAGTCATCACGCCTGGGTGAGTTTTCTAAATGAATAAAACAAATAAATTTTTGTTTTACGTTGGTATTAGTATTCTGCCGAAAGTTGCATTTATTTTTATATTCTTTGGTTTGTGTACTTGTGCCAAAAGTTTCTAAAAAAAGCAATTCGGTGTGAACCGAATGCGGCTTATGCCTAAACCAAACTAGACGTGACGAGACGCAACGAGTAAGTTCGAGATAATGTAAGCCAATGTTAATATCCATAATAATAATAATAGAGTTTAGCTACTACAGCTGTTAGCCTTCTTAGCTATTTAGCTTGAAGCTTTAAAGCAAGTAAAAAGCTTTTTAATAAATATTGGAGATGGAAAAAATTATACATGCAATTAATTTTTTATTTTTTTATAATTTTTTTTTTAACTTTATCGTACTTTCTCAACATACCCTCTCAGACCATGTGATATAGATATTAATATAATTGTATGTGTAATTTTATATGGTCCAAGGCGTAAATGTCACAAAAAATTTACCCTGCATGATGTGGGGCTCGCACAACACAAACATAAAAATACAGACCACCATTAAGCTACAAATTTAGCTACAGTTAGTTTTCAATCTAAGCTTGAGTTGACCTTTTGACAAGCTAATGTTATAAAAATCGCAACTGTTGATAAGGGTTGTCATGCGATTAAAAGGAGCTGTAGCCATATAATTTGTTCTACTAACCGGTTGATAAAATAATTGATTAGAGTTACGAGTACTTCTCCGATTAGTATCAAAATGTATGTAATCAAGAAGCTCTGGTGCAGCAAGAGACCCAGTTACAACCTGATGCAAATAAAGTATGTCCGCAATATTTCTACGGGACCTCAAAGACTGCAAATGTAATAACTTCAACCGATCCTCATAAGGAGGAAGGTTCAAAGAGTCAGTCCAATTTAATCCATTGAGAGCAAAACGAATAAAGTTTTTTTGAATTCTCTCAACTCTATTTATATGAATATGATAAAATGGTGACCATACTTGGCTCGCGTACTCTAAGTGAGGACGCACTATTGTGCTATATATAGTCACCGTTACTAAAGGGCTATTAAATTCTTTTGTCCACCTCTTAATAAAGCACAGCAGAGTTGAGGATTTTTTACAAATAAGATCAATATGCTCATTAAAAGTTAATTTAACATCAAAATGTATACCTAGGTCTTCGACTAAATCGACACGACATATTTTCTTATCTTTTAATTGATAATCAAACTTTACCATATTTTTCTTCCTGGTGAAAATCATAGATTGGAATTTATCAGGATTAAGATGTAAGTTATTTTTAGAACACCAAACCTCGAAGGATTTCAAGTCAGACTGAAGTGGAATAGTATCGTCAACCCCCTTTACGTTCCTGTAAATTTTCATGTCATCAGCATATACTAGCAGATGGGAGTTTTTTATTACATGTGTAACGTCATTAATTGCTAAAATGAACAGGAGCGGCCCCAGATGGCTTCCTTGTGGAACACCTGATGCCGCGCTAAATGGGGAGGGAAATTCCCTCCGAAATCTTATTTGATATGAGCGATCAAATAAATAAGATTCAATCCAGCTGACAAAACTCAAAGGAAATCCAAGCTTCTTTAACTTAAACAAAATCAAATTATGTGGTAGTTCGTCAAATGCTTTACTGAAGTCAGTGTAGATGCAGTCAACTTGCCCACCAGAGTCAAAAGAGCGTAAAGTAAAAGAAGTGAAATCAAGGAGGTTAGGAACTGTAGATCTGCCATTAACAAAACCATGCTGACGAGTTGTTATGACTTCACCACAGCACACCTTAACTTGTTCGTATATTATGTGTTCAAAAATTTTCGGTATTGATGATAACTTAGCCACGGGCCTGTAGTTTGAAACATCATTTTTATAGCCTTTCTTGAAAATGGGGCTAATGTATGCATTTTTCCAAAATTTAGGAAAATAACTTTCTCTGATTGATCTATTAAATAAAAAACTAAGGGGCTGACTTAGCACAGAGCTGCAGTTAACTAAAACTGTCGCAGGAATGCCATCAGGCCCGGAGCTGAAGTCATCATCAATAGACTCTCTATGAGGTGTGAAATATATCTCATTAACCGAAACTAAAGGGTTGTTATCCATATATTCAAAATAGTTGATCTCAGGGCTAAATAAATCAGTAGAAAATGACTCCTTAAACAAATTAGCAAACAACCCGGCTATAATTTGGGGGTCGCTAGTGAGCCCATCAACTATTTTAAACTCAGATGGAAATCCGTCAGATTTTTTTTTTAGAATTAATAAAACCCCAAAAATTCTTGGGCTCATGAAGAATATTCGGCCTAATTTTATTCAAATATTCAGAATAAACTAAATCTGACATTTCTTTGAATTCAAAAAACAGTCGCTGATAAGCAACTAGGTCATTTAAGTCATGGCTACAAACGTATTTGTTCCATGCCCTATTACGGCCATTACGAATTTTCTTCAAATCCTTTGTGTACCAAGGGTACGAGGAATTACTAACGTACCTCCGCGAATATGGCACCGACAATGCTATGGCCGAAAAAAGTTCACCATAGAAAAATTTAATGCAGTCAGCAAATGTATTATTATTAAAATAAATAAATAATTCATGTAGCTTATTTCTTAAATTCTCATTCAATTTCAAGAAGTCAGCTTTCTTAGAATTGAATTCATAAACATTAATGAAAGGACATGCATTAGTTAAATTTTCAATATCAGATTGATACACAATACTCAAAGGTGGATGATAGGAATCAACCGTAGAAAGAGCATGGATAGCATTTCTTACAACATTACCACTATTTGCAGCCAAGACTAAGTCAAGTTGTCGTCCGTGACAATTAGTTATACAACTTACTTGTTGTAAATTCGAAAGTATTTCGTCAACAAAAATTTGTTGTTGTCGAGTTTTTGGCAAGATGCATAATAATATGTACCATCATCCGAAGGAGTCCATTTGAGGTCAGGCAGATTGAAGTCACCTAACAACAAAATGTCATCATCAACATCTAGTTCATTAATTATGTATTCTACGGACATCGAAAGACATTCGTAGACATCTACGCCACTATTTGGAGGAACATAAACGTTAAGAATATAAATATTGGAGTTACAATGTGTAACTTTAACGCATAAAAGTTCAATATTAGACGCGCAGGCAATTTCGATTAATGAACTAGTTAAATGATTTTTTATGGCAATTAAGACGCCTCCACCAACAGAAGAAATATCTTCCAAGTGTCTGTCTCTTCTAAAAACATTGAAAGTATTGTCAAAAAGTTCTAAATTGAGAAAAGTGTTATTTAACCAAGTTTCGGTAAAAACGATAATATCCTCAGAGAAATTCTGAGTTGACAAAAAGATGTCGTGCGTCTTGGATCGCAACCCCCTTACATTTTGGTAGTAAAGGGATAGCCGCTTCAGTTTTTTCAATTGGAATGGACAGTATGTCTGACAGTCTTACTATTTTTTTTTCGACTCAAACTCTGAAATAAAGATATTATCAACCCATGCCTTAGAATTAAGAATGGCAGAAACATGAGAAGAGGCCACTGTTATTTTAAAAGACGCATGAGTAGGTTTATTACCGATTTTCCTGCAAGAAAGGAAGGCGTCAGCAGGAATAATTAAATTTTGTCTTATAAAACTTATGACGTTATCAGTGGTAGTTTTAGAATGAAGTCGTTAAATGAAAATCGATTTCAACCTTGGCAATGTTTGCAAGGAGACAGACTCCACAGAACCACCAACCGGAACAACCCCTTGTGGATTAGGAAAAACTGGGATGGATACAGGAGTATTTAAAGTGGATGTATTTAGAGGGGGATATATAGGAGTTTTTCACGATTAATAGCTGCGTGATCTCTCCTCCCCACACAACCCAGATTCTCATCCGACTTTCTATTTTTTTGCAATTTTCGCTTAGGTTTCCTTTTCTTTTTCAGAGAAATAACTTGCTTGGGTAGAGAAGAGATCGAAGGAGTAGAAGAAATAACCATAGCAGCCTCGGTAGTAGTTTTATTTTGCATCAAACTAACATCGGGTGAGACAGCCTCATTAAGGCTTTTTTCAACCTGGGGAGTTATGTCTAAATAATTATTTAAAATATCTCTGAAATTAATATTCAAATTGTTAAGATTTTCCCCAAATTGCTTAATTTTGTCGAAAAAGACCGACGGGGACAGGGCCCTGCAAGATGGGCAGTACCAATGCTGGCCCGAACGTTTGGAAGATAATAAATCAACAACGGTGTTAGTTAGGTTTGCACAAGAGGCATGAAACATCTGTTCACAGGGACCTGAACAGGAAAA
The DNA here is from genome assembly GCA_963680825.1 of Meiosimyza decipiens. Lineage (NCBI taxonomy): Eukaryota > Metazoa > Arthropoda > Insecta > Diptera > Lauxaniidae > Meiosimyza > Meiosimyza decipiens. The sequence goes on along the minus strand of OY804258.1, from coordinate 77,801,562 downwards.
CATGGCATTCAATATATTTTGACTTTTACATTGATCTCTTAAAGAACAGGCTAATAAGTTTTCAGACGAAAAATAGTTCATCATAAAAAACGAAAAGAAAAGAAAAAGTTTCAGTGAAACAAGTTTTATTTTTATATTGATTTAAAATATTTTTTAAATCGCTTACAACGGGTAAGTGTTGTGAAAAAACATACCCGTTGAACAGCAACAACAACACCCTATACAGATTAAGGTAAAGCTTTGTATGCGAACAAAGCAAGAAAGGGAATGAAAAAAACAAAACTGATCACTGCTTTACACTGCTTGTAGCAAAAAATGCACTCACGCTTGCATATATTAAAGAATAAATTAAAGTTAATAACAAATACAAAATTAAAGCAAACCAAATATCTACAAACACTCAATCATAACACAGTGACAATTATATACTCAAAACGAAAAATTTATTATTATTTAACAACTATTTAAAATAGAACGTATTAAAAACAACACAAAAACACAACCGACACTGACAAAGAGACGAGATCAAACGTAATTGATCGAAAGTGAACGAAACATTTTGACGAGACGTGTTGTTCCGTAAGAACCGAACTTGAAACCGTCACTATTCGCAGCCATATAGTTTGAGGTCAAATTCTGATTTTAGACTCCAGCAATATAGAGACTCTAGAACTCAAAACCAATTACAATACCGCGGTCTTAAATTGTTTAATGAATTGCCTTCAGCAATAAAAAATGAAAAAATATTAATAAGATTTAAAGAACTGCTAGTATTGCATCTCAAAGAGATATACATAAAAATATTTTTCTTTTGTTATTAGTTTTCTAAATAAACTTAATTTAAATAGACATTAAGATAACTATCAAAAACTGTATCAAATTATAATAGTAATTTTTACTAAGTAAATATACATACATAATAGCTATTTCGATTCGTTGCCTAACGTAACATTTTGGGTTAAATGTCAAAACAGACGTAACGAGTGCACACGTTCGTTCAGCTGCTATCGTCTCGTCACGTCTATTTTGGTTAAGTCTTTATGCCTAAGAAGAAAAGACGTGACGTGACGTGACGAGACGAAACGAGTAAATTCGGGTATATGTAAGCTACTGTTAATAACCAAAATAAACATACGTAACTGATCAAAAGTGAACGAAACATTTTGACAAGACGTGTTTTCCGTTAGAGCCAAACTTTAAACCATCATTACTCGTCATAGCAGCTGAGTGCAAACGCTAGCTTTGTAGCTATCTTCTCGCCACGTCTATTTTGATTGAACCAATACTAAAATAGTGCTGCAAGCAAAATAAACGTTTAGGTTTCTTTTTTAATAGACTTTGTAATAATTGACAACAGATTTATTTAACATAATCAAAGTTGTATTCAAGTGTAGAATCCCTGATTTTACTGCACTGCAAAGCCTACACCTGTTTCTGCACAATGTACTTCGTTTTTTTAACTAAAAATTGATCTGGCAAGTCCATCTTAAAAATTCAATCAAACTAAAAGAAAATAAAATTTGTGGATTTAAATCCTTCCAACGTACTCAACTATAAAGAAAGCAAGAAACTTAAAGCTCTGCTTTATTGTTAATGTTGAAATAATAAAATAATAGTTAGAAATGGACCAGTTTTCTCATGATTTAACAATAGCGTTGGAAGAGACGTCGCTTCTTGATAGAGTTCTGGTTGGTAGGTGGGGTCAGCGTCGGAGAACTCGCTCTACAGGAAATTTGCGTATGTATTATTAGTGTGTTTGATAAGGTCTTAAACGTTTTTATCACCAGCCTGTGCTCCACAACCGACGGAGGACTCATCGAGTAGTCCTACAGATGCAAATACACAGTTACCAACGAATGGCAAGTTAGACAGTCTTCAACCCTATGACAAATTAAACAGTGAATCGGATGAAAAGTACGAATCTGTAATGCTGCCTTATAATAAAGTAGACACGACATTACGCATGGGAACAATTGAGTCTGATTCACTTAATGAGACATTTAGTTCAGCACGGTGAGTATATATTTCTAAATCGGAAAAATATAAGTAATAGTTTTACTTTAGCTCCCATTGCCCAATTTTTTTTTGTTAGGGGTAATAGGCTATATCCAAATAAAAAAAGGAACAGGTTCACTTTAGCTGACATTCTCCAATTTTTTTCTTTAGGGTAAAAGGAGGTTAAAATTAAACAAAAAAAAATAAAAAAAAGTCCTTCGAATCTAGTTTCGGAGATGTAGCCATCGGATATCCGGATATAGCTTTTGTAAAACGATCATAAGTTGGATAGCTCTGCATGGATATCAGAAATTTGGATGTCATAAGGAAAATAATTTTATGTCCCACAATAACGGCAAGCAAAGTTGAAATTGAGCCCATAATTTTTTTGATGTGACGGTTTTTTTAGAAATTTTGACCAAATGCATGTCAAAAAGCTTGATCCTTTTGCTTTGCTTAAAATAATGTACATTTGCATAGATTCTTTTTTCAATTTACCAATTTTTATCGAAAAAGAGTTCAAGGAAAAGTAGGATAATTTGGAGAAAAATGTCATTTTACAGGATTCAATTTTCTAAAAACAAGATTGATTACAGGATACAATATTTTTTTTTTTTAAGCACAATAGATAGTAATTTTGGCACTTAAATTTAATCGTTCAGTAAAATACTTGTCTTTCGCTTTGAATTTCCGTAGCATGTCCGGTTTTGTTTTATCCAACTGTACGGCATATTTAAATTGATTCAAGCGGTTAGAATGACTCTTAGATTTTCTACTTTTAACAGATTTTTCATCTGTCCATGTCTTGTTCTTGTAAGCGAATACTCGTTCCTCAGAGGCGGTCGTGCCGAGCAAACAAAGAACATATGTCATATCTTTGAAATCGCAACTCTCAGTTTCCAAATGAGTAAAAATTTGAACCTATCGTTTGGCAACAAACATGAAATTCTCAAAACTTGGAAAATAATTGATATGATAATACCTTATTTTGGAAATTTTTTTTGTAGATCAGTTTTCATCACGTTATCACGGGTTAATTAAAACAAACTAACTAGAAAGAACTGAGCGAGATAATCGTTAACTTTCAACAGAAACGCAAAGCTTAAAATCAATGGCAATAAAACAGGATAGTTACAGGATTTTTCACAAAAATACTGGAGTCATTTTTTACAGGATATTCTCTGAAAATACAGGAGTATCCTGTAAAATATAGGATTTAATTTTCTTGAATTTTTAGTGTGTTGTACAGTTCAGCATGCTAATCAAGAGTATATACACCTGTTGGGCGCTCTTGCATTCTATTATATATCCAACACCGACTTCGTTAGCTACAGTAATTTCACATAATAAGGACTGTCCAAAAAAACTTGCGTTTTTTATTTTATTTTACTCTACATGATAATCTTATAGGTCTTAAAAGGTAATATATGTTCTATGTATACAAAGTGAAGTTTGATATGATGTATAAAACTGTTACAACTCCGCCCACTTTATGCAAAATTCAAGATATACAAGATCTGTATCCGTGTACCAAATTTCATCACAATATCTCGCACGGTTTACGAGCTATGGCGTTATAACAGTAAAAATTTAGGGCTGTGCCACACCCCTTTAAGAGCATTTGCAAATTTAAAACATAGCCAAATCTTAATTTTGTTCTCATCTTCACCAAATCACCAAGTTTCATCAAAATCGCAGCAACCTTTTTCAAAACGGACTTGGGCATATTTACATGGAGTAAGGCTGGTAGGCGTGGCCGTTAACCGATTTCACCAATTTTTATATACTAGCACCTTGCAAGAAGGTGTGACCTGTGTGCCAAATTTCATTGAACTAGCATGCTTAGTTTTCCCGTAAACGTGATTTCAACAGACAGACGGACATAGCTAAGGTATGTCCCAGAAAAAACGTACGTTTTTTATTTTATGTATTATGCTCTACCTGATAATCTTATAGGTCTAAAAAGACATAATATTTGTTCTTTATAAAGTGACGTTTAATATGATGTATAACACTGAAGGTAGCACTTTAACGACAAAGATGTCTAGCAAGCAACAAAAAGTCCGCGAACTGATTTTGTCCACATAGCTGCAAAATCCAAAATTAAAATATTCAGCTATAGCAAAAATAGTTGGTGCATCAGAAAAAACTGTCTTTACGGTTATTTCTAATTATAAGAAGGGTCTACCTGTTTCACGAAAAAAAGGTTCAGGCAGAAAACCAGAATTTCCTAACCCAAAGGTAGCGACGAAGGTGAAGCGCCTTTTTCAGCAAAATCCCAACACTTCAGTGCGAGATATGCTGGCTAGAGCAGGTACATCAAAATGTTCTGTACTAAGAATAAAGGAAAAAAGTAAGCTAAAAATACATAGAGTTCAAAAAGTACCAGACCGTTCTGATAAAAAGCAGTTGATGGCTCCGATGTGAGCCCGAAAAATGTATGAAAGGTACCTGACTAAATTTGATTGCTGTATTATGAACGACGGAACTTACGCTAAAACAGATTTTAAGAAGCTACCTGGGCACGAATACTATACATCACCCAAATAGGGGCTTATGTCTAGTATATGTAAAGGAAACAAGATTTCGAAATTTCCGAAGCACTATATGGCTTGGCAGGCCATATAAAGCTGTGAGGGTACCGTAATGTACTTGTCTGATTTAGCAACCTCTCATTACTCTAAAGCTACTAAGGAATGGTATTAAAGTAAAAAGATCAATTTTGTACCAAAAATAGCAAATTCGCGCTACTGCCCAGAGCTTCGCCAAATTGAAAGATATTGGGTCCTATTGAAAAGAGAGAGAGTGGTACGACTGTAAAAAATTTACAAGACTTCAGACATAAGTGGAAAAGATCCTACCGTACTCTCGATGAAACTACTGTGCAACATTTAATGAAGGGCATTAAGAAAAAAAGTATAAGTATTTTTATAGAAAAAAAAAATTGTTAATTCGTTTTTAGTTATTTAAATTCTGAACACTAGCCATTATTAATAAAAAAGGAAAAAGACCAAAAAAATCACTATAACTAAAAAACAAAATGCAAGTTTTTTCTGGGACAGTCCTTGGTTAGATTATGTGTGGGGCCTTCGGCCTCTGCTCAGGACTTACATCCTTCAATATCACCAACACTGTCATCGCGGCTGCCTTTGGCCACGGGTCATTATATAATGTCGAACACCAGCTTTGCTAGCATACTGGTGTTGGACAAATTTCTCATGAATAAAATTTAAAGTCTTATAATGCTAATATTGTTGTATAAATTCATAATTTGTTGGAATGTAAGGTTGTTTTGGAAAAAAAGGTCCGCTGGCGCGCATTTTATAATGAGAATCGTCTTATAGTAATTGTTATTGTTGTTGTTGGTTTTCTATTGTTTTTGATTATAAATACATACTTTTCATATGAATTCATTGAACAAATTTTTGTTTTTCCGGTAAAAAGGGGGTACCTTTGAATAAATTTAGAACATACTATATGCCATTTTAAAGGGAATAAGTTAAGCTTTCTTAACATACTAAAAAATTTATAGATCATTAACAAATTTTTTAGAAAAAATAACGGCTTTTTTAAATGAAATTAGTTAAAATTACAGAAAAATCATCATATCTCCAAAATTATAGGTTGAATTTCAAAGAATTGCGTAACATTATTGTCTTTTTTATGACAACGATATTTTTGATATTCGCTAAGGGATTCACAACTTAAAATTGTTTTTACTAAAGCTATATCCGCAAACTTCCAAAGAATATGTCTCTGAAACTAGATCCGCGCATGATAATTGAACTTCAGCCATTTAGCAGCGATCAACATTCATGTAAAATTTTACAAGTTGATACCATGCTTTATTTATTAGACAAACTTTGATAACAAAGGAAGAAAACAACAAGTCTAGAATATAGTCATATCTCGAATTATATCGAAACATACTGATTCTTAAAATCTCATCAGTATATTTTTTGTTAATGCCTACGTCAGCACTCAAATTACACCGCCATATCAATGCAAAAAATAACGAAAATCTAAATTTTAATTTCAAGCAAATGTGGCAAATTTTTAAGTGAATTCAAACAATACACAATACAGTATGACGTCACCTGAGTACATTATAAAAAAATTAAAAATTAATGAATTTAAAAAAATAAATTATTTATTTTATTACAAAATCATATGCTCATTGTATCTTTCTAAAAAATTAACTAGATAAAACAATTCACTAATTTTATGCTAATTTTATCCTATTCTTATGCAATTTAATGGTTTTCCTGTTCGTATTGATTTCGCAATTTCTGAAATCGTCAGTGTCAACGACCTGATATGGTCCACTATAAAGATTATCTAGCTTATGACCGGGATCATTTTTCAAATAGACCATATCATGTAATTGAACGATTTGTGCCCTTTATCTCCTGTCACACCTTTCCTTTGACACTTTTTTATATTTGTCACTTATAGCTATCGATATTGTACAAGGGATATATTTTGCTGATTTGTAGGAATTGGAAGGAAATTGGTGTTTTGCCATAGACGAGTTCAAAGAGGCTGTAGCCGTAAACTGTTAATGGTGTAGTGTTATAATAGTAAGTACAAAATTTTAACCGCACATCCCAGTCAGACTTATAAACGGACATGTAAGAACGAATGTATTCGTTGAAAGCCCTATGACTTCGCTCGATTATACCTAATGTTTGATGATGGTATGGAGACGACGTTTTATGCTCAACTCCCATTAAGCTACACAATTTCATTACAAACTGTACACCAAACAGTGAATAACGGCTGTGGTTCAATTATGGTTGATGAAGCTATTTCGAAAAATGGAGTGAGACCATGAGCTGTGGGAGCGAATCCAGGAATTTTGAAACATTTCTGCCTGATTTTGTGCGAAAATGCACAACCAGTATACCAAATTGCTTTAAGGATACCAAAAAGGATGCTGGACGAAATACCTAAATTGTTTGTTTCTTATGGGTAAGACAATAAATATGCAAAAAGTGCCAAACTTTTTGTTGTAAGGACATTTTTGATGTAATCAGGCGGACTTAATTAATTCTAGAGAGAAATAAAGGCACCAAGAAAACAGCAAATCAGAAAAGGCCACTTTGTTAGGATGTTAACATCTTTCCAGATAGACCTTGCTGAAATTAAAGTATGCTTTTCATGTTACAGTATTGCTCGTCATTGTATACAAAAGCTCTTTAAGCACTTAAACCTGAAATTCCGAGGGACATCATCCGTTGAAACGGATTGGGAGCTATCTTAAGACCATAAAGAATTCTTGTAAAACAAAATGAACCTTGTTCACCGAAAGATGAGGTTGAACCCTCGATTTTCATCAAGTTGAATTTTATCAAATCCCGAAATGAGATCAAGAATCGAAAAATATTTTGCCCTCCCCAATTGATCAAGAATGTCGTGCATCATTCTAAAGGGGTACTTGTCTGAGACAAATTTCTTGATAATCTATTACTAGCCTCCATCATTTGGTTCTGAACCAGGCAACGATTATTTAGGGACAAGCTGTGACGGACTGTTATATTCTGGCGCGGAAGGTTAGACTATGTCATCATTTAACATTTTATTGATATGACGGCATTTCATCTTTGTGAGAGTGGGCTGTTCTGTAATTTTTTATGTATACTGACTGGGTGTCGTTCAGACGTAGTTTTTGAGCATAAAAATTGTTGTAAGTTACTTTATAAGATTCACATAGTTGTTTAGTTTAAACTGTTTGAAATTTTTTCTTTGTAATGTTATGTAATGTTAGATATTTGTGTAGCTTTTTCTGGCGTATAATATAGAGCGCGGGCACCTAGCAACCACCTAAATCGGTTTCTAAGAACTCCTATTGTACGTTCTACAATGTTTTTTGCCTTCGAATGTTATGCATTAAATCTGCTTTGTGCAGAGCCATCTTCAGTGTTCCGAAATGGAGTAATGAGATATGGCCTTAGCGGATATCCGGTATCCCCTAATAGGTAAATATTCCTTTCACCGTTTTCAAAATCTTCTAGTTTCGAGCTCAAGGTCGATAAGTTAAAAACCATTGAGTCGTGTGCTGAGCCAGGATGTTTATCGTTCATAAACCGAATTTTCATGTTATTATCGCAAACCTGTAAAAATATTTTCGTAATGTCATTTTTGAGTTCTGGTGATTTATATCATATACTAAAAAATCTTTCAGATATAATATAAGTGTTTGATTCTTTCCTTGGTGCAACAATCCTGACACGCGCTCCATCCACGCAACCTATTACTCATGGAAATCCGCTTCTTCGAAAGAAGTTCATTTTAGCCCTGAGTTTTTCGTCGTCTGTGTAGTTAAAACTTATCCATCTACTGCACAGGTTTGTTTCCAATATAAGTAAGAGCTCTTTTAGGACTAAAGAAACTGTAGAGTGTCCTAGCGCGACAATGCTGTCATTTGCTACACTTAATTCGTAAGAACCTTGTGCACAAAATCTCAGTACCGTCGCTAACTTTATAGCAGCCGGTATTGATGAAGATTTGATGCTTTTAATTTTGCGATCCAATTGTGCAAGCAATTCAGCAAATGCAATTTTCGGAACGCGAAAATGCTTTATGCACCTAAATTTAATATTTTTGAGCTTCAAAGTATGTAATACATAATGTTTACAAACCTATTTTCTTCCATTTCCAAAGGATTGGACGAGTCCCTCAGTCGGCGTCTTTCCCTGGCCAATTTCACAAAGTCTTCGTCTTCCTCTGTGCTGTCAGAGAGCCTTGGCCCCAAACTCTTTTTTTTTTAATTGTAAAAATTATATTTTTCACCAAAAATATTTCAAATTTAAAAATATTAGAAAATCAGTTTTCATACGATGTGTCACAGTAAGATTTCAAATCACAATGACGCAATTCCTTCTATTGAGTTTGGTAATACCAAAATGGCATCAATTCTATTATATCGATGGCTATCGAGATTGTCGCAAATTAACAACCGCAATTTTGAGCAAAGTCCGCTTGTGTCATTGAAGGTGACCGAATTTCCAGGTGGGAGCTCAGTGATGACTGACTTTGCTCCTGGGGCTTTGACAAATTATTCAGACACACTTTTCGATTTTTGCTTTGAATATCAATTTTGACACTCCAGCTTTCTGACGTTCAACAATTTCAGATGTGAGTTTGACAGCTTGCGAGAACCTTAATAGTTAAATCATGAGCAGGAGTAGTTGGTCGGCAAAGAGTATCCAAAGAGATGAAGCTCTCGGCAGAATTCTACTACTAACGCAAAAAAATTCCGTCGCGTCGCTGTTTTTAAAAACTCACCCACCCATGGTGACTAATAAAAATCTTGACTTTACCTCTTAGGGCATTTTAGTCCAAATTAGGGAATTTTAAAAATTATTTTTATAATATTGTCGAAAAAATCAACGTAATTTGGACAAATTCTGAAAATTATTAAAATAAAATGACAAATAATTTAGTTCGGGGGGTGTTTTGATCTTTAAATAAGCAAAAATCACTTGCGGACTCTTTTTAGCCAAAAATTAAAAAAAATTTACATATGGTAGCCTGCTCATCTGACAAGTGTCATAAAATACTTCACCACTAAATTTTGCGCACAAGTTTTCAAGAAAACAGCTGTTAAAGGTAAACAATTCGTTTCGTCTATCCAAATCGACAAAAAAAAGTGGTAAATGATTTTTTGACAAGCACCCTTTTCATAGACCAGATGACTTATGACTTTCATGGACATTAAATGTTTTTCACAAAATAACTATTTGTATTTAGAGGACAAAAAGTTAAACGGGATCATGTCGATCTACAACCAGTTTAATGCCCACAACTTAAGCATTAAGCAAGCATTTAAAATTAACTACTCCGGGTATATAAATAGCGTGTTTTTCTCAACACATATCATCTAAAAGCATATTTCGGCTTAAATTAGGTCTAGCTTCCAAATCGCCAATTTTTATTAAACTTAACTTTTCGTATGTGCTTTTTGATACTAAGAATAAACATAAAATTATAAAACGTAGGCCGAAGCCAACGGAAGTTGTGGATATAACTTTTCTATAGCTATAAGTTGGGAGCCACTCTATTGATTTCCAAATTACGGATGTCATATATTACTGCCGTTTCCACCACCGACATTATGCGAATTACAACGTTCGCGATGCTGCCCATGGCATGTTCCATTTTTATTACCCAACTGCACAAGTATCAGCTCTGCATGATCAGCGGATGATTTAACTGATTGTCCGTATGCGCCTTGCTATGACGCGGTCACCATTTAATTGGGCTTTGTAAACAGTATAGTAGAAATCATCAATATAAGGTGTTAAGCAAAGACAATTGAAGGTTACCATAATCATCAAATTCTTCCGGCGGCAGATTTCCATTTGCACTTCCAATTGTGCTACCACCATCTGACCGACGATGATGTTGATGATTTAGTTTATTAAGACCTCATTGTTGCTGTTGATGTTGCTGCGGTAAGTTAAATGTGTTTGAATTTGCAGCCAAAAGATTTTGCTGTTGCTGATGTCTTGCAACATTTTGTAGCAATGGATGATTTTGTTGAATCTTTTGCATTAGCCGATTATTAAATATGTTGTATATTGTACTTGATTGAGTTTGATTAAGAAGAGCAGCTGCATTTGGTGCATGTAGTGGCAAGCGAGGTTGCTGTTGTGGCGATGTAACTAATGCAGCTACTTGCATTCAGACTCCATTAAGTTTGACTTTGTCTAGTGCCGCTTGTAATAAAAATTCAATTTGGCAGTCGTAGCCGCAGCTGTGAAATTAAAAAAGAAATAATTGTAACAGAAAAGCTTATACTTTTAAAATGACTTACCTACGAAAGTTTTTCGATTTTATTTCGAAATGTCATTTATAGTGGGACTTGAAAATCAGCTGTCAGTTTATTCACCACAAAAATTAAATATTTCACTTTCGCACGTTTGCAAAAATCAGTAAATTTGACTAATCCAAATGGGACCAACTTTTGCATAGCCTTACATTTCTATGGGACCAGGTTTTTTCCAACATCACATTTTCTTTAACTTTTTTTAGTACTCTTCTTCTTTTTCTTAATTTTTTTATGAAGAAAACGGAATGAAAAGAACATTATTATGCACATCTAAAAAATCATAATGAGTTTTAAGAACCAAAAAAGTTTATATCTTGTTTGGCAAGTGTCAAAAAGCATTGCAATTGTATTTCAAAATTCTTATATTTCGGCAAATATTTCAGAAATTTTTTTTTTCACCACGATGTTATGATGTTGCCCCTACGGACAATAACTTAAAAAATACGCCGGAAATAGTTGAAATCGGCAAGTTTTCCGAAAGAGCAAGTTATTATGACAAGTTAATTTATTTTTGCATATACATATCAGAGATGACATTTTCGGTAGATTTTTCGGTACATTTGCGTCCTGAAAAATAGTTGTAAGTACTTTCAGCAAATTTACAGTATATTCAGCACATTTGCTATATTTTTAGTACATTTGGCCAATTATTAAAGATTCTTTCTAGCTTCAATACTTTTAAAATTCCAAGTATAATAGCATTTTTTCATATACATATATAAATAAAAATAAAGTTAAGTATCATTATTAAATTATGAACATAAATTGAAAAGAATATTAATATTAAAAAGAAAAGAACGAATTTTTTGGGAAAATAGAATAATGATATGTTCCTGAGATATTTTTTTTTTAGTAAAAACTAGTTATAGCTTAAAATTGTTGTTAGTTCGACAGAGAAAATTGATTTTTTTTTTCGTAGCGTTTTGTCCTCACAAATTTTAAATTGAAGCTGCACAAAAAGACAAAATGTTTTGTGTTCGTTAGATTTTATTCTCAAATTTTAGATTTAAGTTATTTTAAAATTTATCTTCCGTAATTTTTGCATTTTTTCTTCGAATTAAACGAAACTCATTTTGAATTTATAAATTTTTTAATGGTTATATATCTTTAACAATACTATAGACAACGCTACTTTCTATATATAGAAAATAATCAACGTCCCTCTTTTTACATTCGGCACTGTGGTTTATACATGAACAGCTCCTTACCAAGTTGGGCTGTTTCTCATTAGTGCGGGTCGAATTTGTTTTCTTTTGTGCACTCTGTTCATTCTGACGATTGTCAGTTTATACGTCTCCATGCCTAAATGTGGACATAATATAATTTTTTCAAGTTTTCTTTCTCATTTCTGTAACATGTATTCATCACATTTACAGAAAAACTGACAAAAATTAATAATAACTAAGTAATCGAAACATTTTCGAGTTATGATTATGTTCAAAAGTTATTAAACTTTGTTACGCCTGGCATCTTAAATAAAAGGGAGAAGCTCGCTTAATCTTTAGTGCCAGGCACTCAGACTTCCCGGCTAGGGTCGCGGTTTCCCTATGCCAACCGTAGCGCAGCATAGAACAAAAAAACACGGGGAGCAGAAAAACCCCAGGTCACACTTTTTACATTTAAATTTTTATCGATAGCATCACGGCTTCACCACCCTGGCACCTCCCCTAAACCTATCGCCTAGCAAATCTTCATTTTTAAATTTCAATAAAAAAGTAAATTTTTATTTCAATTCAACTTTTAATTTTAAACTTTTTTCTTTTTGTTGTATCTTAAGGCTAGCTTTCTTATACAATTTATATTATTGTTGTTTTTTGTTTCTGCAAAAAATTTATAAATTATATACCTGCAGGTTTTTATTTGAACTTATATTATTTTATGTTTTTTTCTTATGCAATATCTAAATTAGTGACTTTGAAACCAAACTATCCGCGACTTTTCCAATTTTAAACGATTAATATGAAGGATAATTTTACTGAAAAATTTTTTGTTTAGTTAAATGTAAAAATGTTAAGCCTTAGGAAATTTGTGACTTTGTTTTGGAATTCACTAATTCAGCTTAAATTTTGGATTTATTTTATTATGCCTACTAAGTCGTTAGGCTTATTGAAATAAAAGTACAGTGGTTCAAAGGCATTTAATTTTAGATTAAAAAAAAAAATATGTATATAAGAAAAAAAAAACCAACTTAAACTACTTCAATGGACTTAGCTGGTTGACGTAGTGGTGGACAGATCTGCCTGGTAGTAATGTTGACTGCTGCTGGTGTTTTCGTTATTACCTTGATGGTACGTGTCATAGCTGGTGTTGTTTTTGTTGTAGTTGTTATTGCTGGTTTAATAGGATGTTTTATTTTTTTATTTTAATGTAAATTTTTGGTAAGAAAAATTGTTTTTTTTTTTTTGTTTTTTATTCTTCACAAAGGGCCTTAGTTTTATTTTATTAAGTTTTTTTACAATTCTCTTATAAATTTTAGTTTGTTTTTATTTTAAGGCCCACATAATGCAGTATTGTTTTAATATAATAGTCTACTGTGGACCATACGTCGTTTTTTTGGCAATCATTTGATGTTGTCGTTAGCACAGTCACAGCTTTCCCAGAATTTTATTACTTTTCATTTTGAATTATTTTACACGTTTTGCAAAATTTTTCGAAAATTTAAGTTTTCAAAATGTTTAATTATTTTCGACTTGCTTTACGTTGGGTTTTTATTAATTTACACTTTTTTTTCACATAAACTTTCTGTTTGGCTTCTCGGGCACAGCCACCTCACGCGTTGAAATTTTTCCGTGACTACGAATTTTTTCTAATTTATTTTCACGTTTGTTCACTGGAAAAAATTTCTTTCTGACTTTTCAATTCAGTTCAGAACCACTTTAAATTGTCTCCCGAACATTTATTTCACTTTATATTTAATTTCAATCATTTTTTTTTATTTGGTTAATTTTTCAGCGTGCCACGCTGCGGAGCAGCGATCGCCGCGAACGCACGTCCACCAGCACTTAAATTTTTCTCCCCACTGACCACTGCACGCTTTTAGAATTTTCGGCAACTCCCGTTGTGCTGTCGCATGATGCCGCGTGTCCGTCCGCCACTTACACAAAAAAAATTAGTCGGCATCCTTGGCCCATTAGTGCCTACTATTCACAATTGACTTTTTGACATTTTAAATACTGACAGCTAATATAAACTAAATCTTTTTTGCAACGGTTTTTTGAATTAATCATAATTTAAAGCTTCAGTGTGTTCAATTTTTATTTGCTTAAGTCTGAATACCGGGCAATTATGCTGAAGCCGATAGATGGCTGAAAATAAAATTTGACATTTACACTTCAATTGAGGTATGTTCCCGTATCTTTTGCAACTCGCAATCGCATTGACAGTTCGTTTACGTTTTTTCTTATGTTTCGAAAAAAAGAGGCCATAAGAAATCCGTAACAACTTCTCAATTATTTAACAGCATTACATAAATATTTCTAATTCCCAAGTGATTCCCCCAATCGCCTAATAATATCCCAAATCATAAGCAAATTTCCTCTAATGTTAATTCACAATATACGGCAGCATTGTTTTGAACGAGTCACACGCATTCTCTGACATACAATACGTGTGAGCAGAATTTTTGGGCAGAATTTTGCATCGAATTGGAAGCAGTAGTTGAGACAGAGACAGCAGCATTATTTGCATTAGAGACTACAGATGAATCAGCAGAATTTAAAGATGCAGCAACAACAACATTAGCATTATTAGTGACAGAGACAGAATTAGAACAGGCAGCAACGACACAATTTTCATTATTAGTCGCATCGATTCCATGATTTTTGTTTTGCTTATTAAAATCAAAAGGAATAGTGGGAGATGACAATAAAACGTTGGTATCTCCAAAGTCACCAACAGCAGCAACCACCTCAAAATACGAGAACGACTTACGACGATCGTGTAGTAGTACATGTCGAAGAAGACGAGCGACGAAGAGAAATGTCAACTTCGTTAGCATGACTCGATTGCATCAGTTTTTTCACCACTATTTTTTTGTTCTGGCGTTTTTGCCGACAATTGAAAGTTGTTGACGGCAACCGAATCTACTGTTAAAGAGGTTAACGCACTCGACAAAGCTGAACAAGTGTTAGTAGTATTAGGAGGGTTTATTTTCTCTGAAGAGATTTCAAAACTCTTAGATTTGCTCCGAATATTAACCAAACTAAAGCTCTCAGCAAGAAAAGTCTTGAATTCTTTGACATCACTCACTACTTGTGATAAAATTTCACGCAAATTAAAGGAGCAATTTAAACAAGTATCACATTTATAACCAATTCCGATAATAAATCTTCGCTCAAAATATCATTTTTGCAATTAATACACCGATAACACATTTTGCACAACCGAATTAGACAGCAGTCAACTAAAGACTGAAGTAGATACGTTTCAGTTTTAAAACACATTATCTTGAAAACTAAAATGTTCTATAATAAACAAAAAATTTATAATCAAGAAACCAGTTCCACTTCAGCGAAATTACCCGCTGAGGATGCTTAAAACCCATAAGCGAAACGTCGGGTGAACAAATGAATTTAACATTGTTTTATTCATAAAATCTAAATTGACCTAACAGCCTGTTTTTCAACAAAGAAAAAACCTTTTCAATTTTTATTGTGATTTTGCTAAAATATCAAATAAAATTATACACAAAATAATAAAGTTTTATATATATATAAGTAAAATATGACCAATATGTTTGTATTTTTAAAAAGCGGTTTCTTTATGAAAACCATGCTATTCGGTCAATAATTGTTTTTATGAATAAAACCTGACGTTTCGCTTATGGGTTTTAAGCTTCCTCAGCGGAGGATGCTTTATTTCTTTTTGAAAGGGCAGCGTCATAGACGTTTTAAAAATATTATAATTATAGTCAGTAATACAGTTGATGTATGCTATATCAAAGCTCGCAACGCAGTCCCGCTCTGCATTTACCGATATCTATTTACGTTACTGCGTTACTTTGATTATTTTCTATGATTTTGTTAGTTATTGGAAATTGCGCGGGGCAACATAGAAAGATTCATATCTAAAGAACCACGACACTCTAAACCAAATTGCAAAATGAGTGCTAAGATTTTATTTTCTCTCTGAAAAAAATCAATAAAATTAAACATACCGCTAGTCGAAAATTTTCTGATTTTAATTTTTAAATTGCAAAATTAATGCTTATAACTTAAGAGAAGAAAATTTTAAATGCAACAATTAGAAAATAGACGTAAAATGCAAACTTTTATGACCCAACAGTTTTTCGATCAGACGAGTGCATTAAGGTGGCCGTAGTTTGTATGAAAAAAAAACTCATTAATTTTTTGCGGAACATGCTCTTAAAATGTGAGGTTAAACAAGAAACAACCACATATCAAATTTCAAGCCAATCGGAGTAGATTTAGAGGTTCCGACTTCAGCTTGAAGTTCAAATTGCAGAAAATTCGGTATTTTTCCCAAACTAAGATCTTGTAAGGTAAAATTAAAATAGCTTATGTATTTTTTACATTTGAAATATCATAATAATAGTCCTTGGGCTTGGGCCCTGGAGTAAAAAAATTATTCATGACCACATTGCTCAAACTTTTTGTATGTGATATTCACGTCGAGTCCGACAAGGCTACCACTTGATTTTAAATATTTTTTACAATGGTCTCTGCCAAAATTGGCTCTTAGGTCATAAATTTTTTGATTTTATAAAATTGGCATAGTCGGCGTGTCGGACACGCTAAACGACCCAAAATTTTTGTCCGACAATATGTTTTACGCTTTATATATATAGGCCATAAATTTATTTATCTCGTAAAATTCGTGACTTTGTGATGGTTTGAAATGAATACGCCCTACCATCATACTTGGCTACGTTCAAAATTTGTCCGACTCGACGTGAATATCACATACAAAAAGCTTGAGCAATGTGATCATGAATAATTTTTTTACTCCAGGGCCCATTGGCTATAACTGATAGCTTACAATTTTACGTTTTAGAAACTACATTGGTGTCTCGCTAATAAAGATTTTATATATTAAATTTTGCAAAATTAAACAAAAATTAATTTTTCAAAGAAAATATTTTAATAGTTTTATTGTTATTATTATTTTCTTAATTTTTAGTTTAAATAAATCAATATTAACAAAGTATTTCGTATAAAAATTCACAAGTATTGCATAAATTCTGCCGTCTTCCGGCTTAAATTATAAAAAAGTTAGTTAAATTTACAAAATTTTTTAAAATTTTGGAAAAAAATTAACACAAAAATTAAAAATACTTTTAAAGATCATTATATATTCTATAAGTAGCATGTATACAGCATAGAATAAAAAATTTAATGAAATTAGATCTTGCTATATAATCTTTAGCAATTATATAAAAAAATGAAGAATTCAAGTACTTAGATACTTTTATGAGGGCTTTTACTTTAACTAAAAGAAATTGTTTTAAAAATAAAGATCTGTGTTCGATACTTGGTGTACGCTTATGCGTTTAAAGTACCTTTGGAGCGCTGATCAAAGATTGCTTTGAATGCAATGAAAATTTTGAAGGATATTCTTTCACGACTTGCTGAAAATTTTGCATTTCGTCTTCAGTTTTCGTCAATTTTTTATTGTACGATTGCATAAGCTTAACGACTTTCATTTTGCGAACAATGTCCATTCCATTCTTAAAATTTTCATTCAGTTCCCAAATATCGGGATCACTTTTTAAAATTTCTTTGGAAATGGCGAAACGATCAAAAAAGGTCCAAGTATGAGGCGTAATGAAATCTGACAATTTTTTACATACAAATATCCCTATGTCAGTCACTTTCAATTGTACACGCTTGCATGGCTCGACATTGCAATCCACAGATACATTTAGCTGTTCTATCATTTTTCTTTTTTCTGTACTTGAAACATTTTCGTCAAAGAATGACAACGCAATGGTTTCATCCGATAAGTACCAAAGATGATTACATATTTTGCCAACAACTGCAGTGGTAATTATACATCTCTTGTAGATATACCAAGTCTTGATTTAGTGCTTCAGCGGCAGCAGTTCAACGAAACTACACCTCAACGCAGAATCGTACTATAAACATGCAAATGTCGCATAAACTCTGTTCTTCACATACTGTTAGCTTGAATTCGTCTCTTAAAATATAAATATTTAAGGAATAAATGGCCTTAGACATCCAACGTGCGTGGTACATAGGTCCGGGCTGTCGAAAACGAACTATTTCTTTCGAAACCACTCCAAAAAATATCAGAGTAAGCTCCAATAATTCCTCGTTGGGTTGCTAAGGTTAAACTGTTTTTCAAAAATTGTCGACAACGAGCGAGTGTAACTCAGTACATGGGAAATAAGTACGACTATGAAATATTTTAGAAAATCGAAAGTTTTCTGAATTTTCATCTTAAAAATATAGTAAATTCATTATTTATGGAACGATCCAGATCATCAAATAAGTTTTGGAAACGTAAAGATCTAGTCCATTGATTGCAATATTTTGAATATTAAAAAAATCGTAACAACATTTTTTTTTGGGTTAAATACTTTTACTTACTTGCATAAAAATGCCTATTTTGCGAACTTCAAGCTCAAGTCGAAACCTCTAAATCTACCCCGATCGGCTTGCAATTTGATATATGTTGGTTTCTTGTGTAACCTCACATTTATAGAGGGTGTCCCGAATGATATCGATAATTTTAAAAATAACGGCCACCCTAGTGTGCATTTTGAAATACAACCGTCCGAAAATTCATGTATTTTTGGATTTTGCGATTTTCAAAAAATCGTATTTTCGAAAATAAATCCGGAAAACTTTTTCCAAAAACTAGTATCGAATATTTTTAGATAAAGTATCGAAAAAAAAGTTTATTTTGAGAAATCTAAATTTTGAATGTAAAAACGAGGTAGAATGACCCATATGAGACAATCTTTTGTAAACTAAACGCTTTTGACCAAGCCATTTTAAAATCGCTTCACATTTTTTTTTTAAATATTTTAGGCATTATATAAGTGAACACTAGAGCGGTCCAGAAAAAAACTTTTTGATGTGTCAGCGGATTACAATAGCCCTATATGTCTAGACAAAGCTCCTCAAAATTGATTTCATCAATATTGAAAACTGAATTAGCGCCTCTTGTTTTAAGTTGTCTGCTATTTTAAAAAATATTGATTTAAAAAATGGTGCAAGCTAATTTTATAAATTAAATCGTCCCATAGTATTTTATCGCTGATCCCGTGGCCTTATTATTTTTATTCATTTTTTTTGCTTAAAAGAATGCCGTAAACCGGATATAATTTCAATTCAAATTCAAAAAATTTTCTTTTTGTTTTTTTTTTTTTAGGTGGCTGTTGCTTAAAAAGTATGTTTATGATGTGAAAAAAATGACACGGAAATTCAGCTCTGTGCCTCAATTTTACAAGGTGGCGCCGAAGTCTGTTAGTTTTACATGTTAATTGTATGGAAAAACTATATTTTATTACTAAAGTATGTGAAAGTATCCAAAATCATCATGTTTCAGGCCTCAAATATTTCAGAATTCTGACGAGATGGGTAAATTCTGAGGCCAGCTTCAGCACAAAAAATTTCTTCGAAAAACGTCCCTCGGCAGCCCAACAATACTCATCCATTCACATACCTTTTTAATAAAATATAGTTTTCCATACAATTTACATGTAAAACTTACAGGTTTAGGCGTCACCTTATAAAATGGAGGTAAAGAACTGAATTTTCGTGTCATTTTACTTCATATCACAAACTTACAGCACCTTAAAAAAAACAAAAAGAAAAAAATTTTAATCACCCTAATGTAGATATATTTTTCTAAATTAACAAATCTGTCATAATTTGAAATTTTTGAAAATCGTTTTCTACGATCTATAGAATAGTTGAATTATGCCAAGTCTGTTAATTTAGAAAAATTTAGGTATCTTGATTTTGAAATAAGATAAAATGATATGCGGTCTAACAAGTCAATAGTTTAAAGTTGATTTATAGAATCAATGCCATTTGATACGAAAAAAAAATATACTACTGAATTCCTCATCGAATTTCGTTTCTAAAACCTAATTTTTGAATGGTTGGAAAATAGATATTATCCCAAATAAATGAATTCTTCTGCGCTCCTTTGAAAATACTGCGTGCCGTTACAGAGTTGTAGGGTAGCATCTGTACTACTTTAGTAGTACATTTACTACTTTTGCGCTGAAGCACTACTTTTCGGTAAAATGTACTACTTTTGAACTTTTCTTCGTAAAATGTTTTTTCATAGACATTGTCAGATAGAAAACATTTTGTGTGGGAGAATCGTATGGAAAAAGAGTGTGATGAAAACAAAATTGTAAACTTTTGCTGAGAGAATCGTAGGGGAAAAGAGAAAAAAATGTTTAAAAAAATTAAAGAAATAGTGAAGTGTAATATATGGGTCATTCCATCTATAATGGGCCTATCATTACCCTCGTGTTTTTTAAATAGGCTGAAACTTTTTTCAGTGATTGGTCAATCATGTAGAAGATATAAAAAAAATCGATAAAATTTTTTTGACCAGTATTATTGCTTAAAAAAAAAGTTTCAAATTGCGTAAAAAAAAACTCGTAAGTAAAACAAAAAAATTAATTGATGAATATAAACAAACCAACACAATCCAAATTAGCTTTTATATTATTTTTAGGTAGTTGTGTACTAGTAGATGACAAAAAAACTGCAAATCTGAATAAATAAAGGCCTGAACGGTTTCTATGTGGTAAAAGATAAAAAAATTTACCTTAAAAGAAAAACATCACTTTCCCAAATACTCCATCATCGATTTCAGTTTTTCTAGGTTTAAAATTTTCAGAACATATAGGATTACCATCTCTGAAAATTTTATTCATGTTTTTCACTCTATTTCATTTTACAAGCATTGAAACTTGCAAGTAAAACAAAAAAATTCATTGATGAATATAAACAAACCAACACAATTCAAATTAGCTTTTATATTATTTTTAGGTAGTTGCGTACTAGTAGATGGCAAAAATACTGCAAATCTGAATAAATTAAGGCCTGAACGGTTTCTATGTGGTTTTTTTGGCAATCATTTGATGTTGTCGTTAGCACAGTCACAGCTTTCCCAGAATTTTATTACTTTTCATTTTGAATTATTTTACACGTTTTGCAAAATTTTTCGAAAATTTAAGTTTTCAAAATGTTTAATTATTTTCGACTTGCTTTACGTTGGGTTTTTATTAATTTACACTTTTTTTTCACATAAACTTTCTGTTTGGCTTCTCGGGCACAGCCACCTCACGCGTTGAAATTTTTCCGTGACTACGAATTTTTTCTAATTTATTTTCACGTTTGTTCACTGGAAAAAATTTCTTTCTGACTTTTCAATTCAGTTCAGAACCACTTTAAATTGTCTCCCGAACATTTATTTCACTTTATATTTAATTTCAATCATTTTTTTTTATTTGGTTAATTTTTCAGCGTGCCACGCTGCGGAGCAGCGATCGCCGCGAACGCACGTCCACCAGCACTTAAATTTTTCTCCCCACTGACCACTGCACGCTTTTAGAATTTTCGGCAACTCCCGTTGTGCTGTCGCATGATGCCGCGTGTCCGTCCGCCACTTACACAAAAAAAATTAGTCGGCATCCTTGGCCCATTAGTGCCTACTATTCACAATTGACTTTTTGACATTTTAAATACTGACAGCTAATATAAACTAAATCTTTTTTGCAACGGTTTTTTGAATTAATCATAATTTAAAGCTTCAGTGTGTTCAATTTTTATTTGCTTAAGTCTGAATACCGGGCAATTATGCTGAAGCCGATAGATGGCTGAAAATAAAATTTGACATTTACACTTCAATTGAGGTATGTTCCCGTATCTTTTGCAACTCGCAATCGCATTGACAGTTCGTTTACGTTTTTTCTTATGTTTCGAAAAAAAGAGGCCATAAGAAATCCGTAACAACTTCTCAATTATTTAACAGCATTACATAAATATTTCTAATTCCCAAGTGATTCCCCCAATCGCCTAATAATATCCCAAATCATAAGCAAATTTCCTCTAATGTTAATTCACAATATACGGCAGCATTGTTTTGAACGAGTCACACGCATTCTCTGACATACAATACGTGTGAGCAGAATTTTTGGGCAGAATTTTGCATCGAATTGGAAGCAGTAGTTGAGACAGAGACAGCAGCATTATTTGCATTAGAGACTACAGATGAATCAGCAGAATTTAAAGATGCAGCAACAACAACATTAGCATTATTAGTGACAGAGACAGAATTAGAACAGGCAGCAACGACACAATTTTCATTATTAGTCGCATCGATTCCATGATTTTTGTTTTGCTTATTAAAATCAAAAGGAATAGTGGGAGATGACAATAAAACGTTGGTATCTCCAAAGTCACCAACAGCAGCAACCACCTCAAAATACGAGAACGACTTACGACGATCGTGTAGTAGTACATGTCGAAGAAGACGAGCGACGAAGAGAAATGTCAACTTCGTTAGCATGACTCGATTGCATCAGTTTTTTCACCACTATTTTTTTGTTCTGGCGTTTTTGCCGACAATTGAAAGTTGTTGACGGCAACCGAATCTACTGTTAAAGAGGTTAACGCACTCGACAAAGCTGAACAAGTGTTAGTAGTATTAGGAGGGTTTATTTTCTCTGAAGAGATTTCAAAACTCTTAGATTTGCTCCGAATATTAACCAAACTAAAGCTCTCAGCAAGAAAAGTCTTGAATTCTTTGACATCACTCACTACTTGTGATAAAATTTCACGCAAATTAAAGGAGCAATTTAAACAAGTATCACATTTATAACCAATTCCGATAATAAATCTTCGCTCAAAATATCATTTTTGCAATTAATACACCGATAACACATTTTGCACAACCGAATTAGACAGCAGTCAACTAAAGACTGAAGTAGATACGTTTCAGTTTTAAAACACATTATCTTGAAAACTAAAATGTTCTATAATAAACAAAAAATTTATAATCAAGAAACCAGTTCCACTTCAGCGAAATTACCCGCTGAGGATGCTTAAAACCCATAAGCGAAACGTCGGGTGAACAAATGAATTTAACATTGTTTTATTCATAAAATCTAAATTGACCTAACAGCCTGTTTTTCAACAAAGAAAAAACCTTTTCAATTTTTATTGTGATTTTGCTAAAATATCAAATAAAATTATACACAAAATAATAAAGTTTTATATATATATAAGTAAAATATGACCAATATGTTTGTATTTTTAAAAAGCGGTTTCTTTATGAAAACCATGCTATTCGGTCAATAATTGTTTTTATGAATAAAACCTGACGTTTCGCTTATGGGTTTTAAGCTTCCTCAGCGGAGGATGCTTTATTTCTTTTTGAAAGGGCAGCGTCATAGACGTTTTAAAAATATTATAATTATAGTCAGTAATACAGTTGATGTATGCTATATCAAAGCTCGCAACGCAGTCCCGCTCTGCATTTACCGATATCTATTTACGTTACTGCGTTACTTTGATTATTTTCTATGATTTTGTTAGTTATTGGAAATTGCGCGGGGCAACATAGAAAGATTCATATCTAAAGAACCACGACACTCTAAACCAAATTGCAAAATGAGTGCTAAGATTTTATTTTCTCTCTGAAAAAAATCAATAAAATTAAACATACCGCTAGTCGAAAATTTTCTGATTTTAATTTTTAAATTGCAAAATTAATGCTTATAACTTAAGAGAAGAAAATTTTAAATGCAACAATTAGAAAATAGACGTAAAATGCAAACTTTTATGACCCAACAGTTTTTCGATCAGACGAGTGCATTAAGGTGGCCGTAGTTTGTATGAAAAAAAAACTCATTAATTTTTTGCGGAACATGCTCTTAAAATGTGAGGTTAAACAAGAAACAACCACATATCAAATTTCAAGCCAATCGGAGTAGATTTAGAGGTTCCGACTTCAGCTTGAAGTTCAAATTGCAGAAAATTCGGTATTTTTCCCAAACTAAGATCTTGTAAGGTAAAATTAAAATAGCTTATGTATTTTTTACATTTGAAATATCATAATAATAGTCCTTGGGCTTGGGCCCTGGAGTAAAAAAATTATTCATGACCACATTGCTCAAACTTTTTGTATGTGATATTCACGTCGAGTCCGACAAGGCTACCACTTGATTTTAAATATTTTTTACAATGGTCTCTGCCAAAATTGGCTCTTAGGTCATAAATTTTTTGATTTTATAAAATTGGCATAGTCGGCGTGTCGGACACGCTAAACGACCCAAAATTTTTGTCCGACAATATGTTTTACGCTTTATATATATAGGCCATAAATTTATTTATCTCGTAAAATTCGTGACTTTGTGATGGTTTGAAATGAATACGCCCCACCATCATACTTGGCTACGTTCAAAATTTGTCCGACTCGACGTGAATATCACATACAAAAAGCTTGAGCAATGTGATCATGAATAATTTTTTTACTCCAGGGCCCATTGGCTATAACTGATAGCTTACAATTTTACGTTTTAGAAACTACATTGGTGTCTCGCTAATAAAGATTTTATATATTAAATTTTGCAAAATTAAACAAAAATTAATTTTTCAAAGAAAATATTTTAATAGTTTTATTGTTATTATTATTTTCTTAATTTTTAGTTTAAATAAATCAATATTAACAAAGTATTTCGTATAAAAATTCACAAGTATTGCATAAATTCTGCCGTCTTCCGGCTTAAATTATAAAAAAGTTAGTTAAATTTACAAAATTTTTTAAAATTTTGGAAAAAAATTAACACAAAAATTAAAAATACTTTTAAAGATCATTATATATTCTATAAGTAGCATGTATACAGCATAGAATAAAAAATTTAATGAAATTAGATCTTGCTATATAATCTTTAGCAATTATATAAAAAAATGAAGAATTCAAGTACTTAGATACTTTTATGAGGGCTTTTACTTTAGCTAAAAGAAATTGTTTTAAAAATAAAGATCTGTGTTCGATACTTGGTGTACGCTTATGCGTTTAAAGTACCTTTGGAGCGCTGATCAAAGATTGCTTTGAATGCAATGAAAATTTTGAAGGATATTCTTTCACGACTTGCTGAAAATTTTGCATTTCGTCTTCAGTTTTCGTCAATTTTTTATTGTACGATTGCATAAGCTTAACGACTTTCATTTTGCGAACAATGTCCATTCCATTCTTAAAATTTTCATTCAGTTCCCAAATATCGGGATCACTTTTTAAAATTTCTTTGGAAATGGCGAAACGATCAAAAAAGGTCCAAGTATGAGGCGTAATGAAATCTGACAATTTTTTACATACAAATATCCCTATGTCAGTCACTTTCAATTGTACACGCTTGCATGGCTCGACATTGCAATCCACAGATACATTTAGCTGTTCTATCATTTTTCTTTTTTCTGTACTTGAAACATTTTCGTCAAAGAATGACAACGCAATGGTTTCATCCGATAAGTACCAAAGATGATTACATATTTTGCCAACAACTGCAGTGGTAATTATACATCTCTTGTAGATATACCAAGTCTTGATTTAGTGCTTCAGCGGCAGCAGTTCAACGAAACTACACCTCAACGCAGAATCGTACTATAAACATGCAAATGTCGCATAAACTCTGTTCTTCACATACTGTTAGCTTGAATTCGTCTCTTAAAATATAAATATTTAAGGAATAAATGGCCTTAGACATCCAACGTGCGTGGTACATAGGTCCGGGCTGTCGAAAACGAACTATTTCTTTCGAAACCACTCCAAAAAATATCAGAGTAAGCTCCAATAATTCCTCGTTGGGTTGCTAAGGTTAAACTGTTTTTCAAAAATTGTCGACAACGAGCGAGTGTAACTCAGTACATGGGAAATAAGTACGACTATGAAATATTTTAGAAAATCGAAAGTTTTCTGAATTTTCATCTTAAAAATATAGTAAATTCATTATTTATGGAACGATCCAGATCATCAAATAAGTTTTGGAAACGTAAAGATCTAGTCCATTGATTGCAATATTTTGAATATTAAAAAAATCGTAACAACATTTTTTTTTGGGTTAAATACTTTTACTTACTTGCATAAAAATGCCTATTTTGCGAACTTCAAGCTCAAGTCGAAACCTCTAAATCTACCCCGATCGGCTTGCAATTTGATATATGTTGGTTTCTTGTGTAACCTCACATTTATAGAGGGTGTCCCGAATGATATCGATAATTTTAAAAATAACGGCCACCCTAGTGTGCATTTTGAAATACAACCGTCCGAAAATTCATGTATTTTTGGATTTTGCGATTTTCAAAAAATCGTATTTTCGAAAATAAATCCGGAAAACTTTTTCCAAAAACTAGTATCGAATATTTTTAGATAAAGTATCGAAAAAAAAGTTTATTTTGAGAAATCTAAATTTTGAATGTAAAAACGAGGTAGAATGACCCATATGAGACAATCTTTTGTAAACTAAACGCTTTTGACCAAGCCATTTTAAAATCGCTTCACATTTTTTTTTTAAATATTTTAGGCATTATATAAGTGAACACTAGAGCGGTCCAGAAAAAAACTTTTTGATGTGTCAGCGGATTACAATAGCCCTATATGTCTAGACAAAGCTCCTCAAAATTGATTTCATCAATATTGAAAACTGAATTAGCGCCTCTTGTTTTAAGTTGTCTGCTATTTTAAAAAATATTGATTTAAAAAATGGTGCAAGCTAATTTTATAAATTAAATCGTCCCATAGTATTTTATCGCCGATCCCGTGGCCTTATTATTTTTATTCATTTTTTTTGCTTAAAAGAATGCCGTAAACCGGATATAATTTCAATTCAAATTCAAAAAATTTTCTTTTTGTTTTTTTTTTTTTAGGTGGCTGTTGCTTAAAAAGTATGTTTATGATGTGAAAAAAATGACACGGAAATTCAGCTCTGTGCCTCAATTTTACAAGGTGGCGCCGAAGTCTGTTAGTTTTACATGTTAATTGTATGGAAAAACTATATTTTATTACTAAAGTATGTGAAAGTATCCAAAATCATCATGTTTCAGGCCTCAAATATTTCAGAATTCTGACGAGATGGGTAAATTCTGAGGCCAGCTTCAGCACAAAAAATTTCTTCGAAAAACGTCCCTCGGCAGCCCAACAATACTCATCCATTCACATACCTTTTTAATAAAATATAGTTTTCCATACAATTTACATGTAAAACTTACAGGTTTAGGCGTCACCTTATAAAATGGAGGTAAAGAACTGAATTTTCGTGTCATTTTACTTCATATCACAAACTTACAGCACCTTAAAAAAAACAAAAAGAAAAAAATTTTAATCACCCTAATGTAGATATATTTTTCTAAATTAACAAATCTGTCATAATTTGAAATTTTTGAAAATCGTTTTCTACGATCTATAGAATAGTTGAATTATGCCAAGTCTGTTAATTTAGAAAAATTTAGGTATCTTGATTTTGAAATAAGATAAAATGATATGCGGTCTAACAAGTCAATAGTTTAAAGTTGATTTATAGAATCAATGCCATTTGATACGAAAAAAAAATATACTACTGAATTCCTCATCGAATTTCGTTTCTAAAACCTAATTTTTGAATGGTTGGAAAATAGATATTATCCCAAATAAATGAATTCTTCTGCGCTCCTTTGAAAATACTGCGTGCCGTTACAGAGTTGTAGGGTAGCATCTGTACTACTTTAGTAGTACATTTACTACTTTTGCGCTGAAGCACTACTTTTCGGTAAAATGTACTACTTTTGAACTTTTCTTCGTAAAATGTTTTTTCATAGACATTGTCAGATAGAAAACATTTTGTGTGGGAGAATCGTATGGAAAAAGAGTGTGATGAAAACAAAATTGTAAACTTTTGCTGAGAGAATCGTAGGGGAAAAGAGAAAAAAATGTTTAAAAAAATTAAAGAAATAGTGAAGTGTAATATATGGGTCATTCCATCTATAATGGGCCTATCATTACCCTCGTGTTTTTTAAATAGGCTGAAACTTTTTTCAGTGATTGGTCAATCATGTAGAAGATATAAAAAAAATCGATAAAATTTTTTTGACCAGTATTATTGCTTAAAAAAAAAGTTTCAAATTGCGTAAAAAAAAACTCGTAAGTAAAACAAAAAAATTAATTGATGAATATAAACAAACCAACACAATCCAAATTAGCTTTTATATTATTTTTAGGTAGTTGTGTACTAGTAGATGACAAAAAAACTGCAAATCTGAATAAATAAAGGCCTGAACGGTTTCTATGTGGTAAAAGATAAAAAAATTTACCTTAAAAGAAAAACATCACTTTCCCAAATACTCCATCATCGATTTCAGTTTTTCTAGGTTTAAAATTTTCAGAACATATAGGATTACCATCTCTGAAAATTTTATTCATGTTTTTCACTCTATTTCATTTTACAAGCATTGAAACTTGCAAGTAAAACAAAAAAATTCATTGATGAATATAAACAAACCAACACAATTCAAATTAGCTTTTATATTATTTTTAGGTAGTTGCGTACTAGTAGATGGCAAAAATACTGCAAATCTGAATAAATTAAGGCCTGAACGGTTTCTATGTGGTTTTTTTGGCAATCATTTGATGTTGTCGTTAGCACAGTCACAGCTTTCCCAGAATTTTATTACTTTTCATTTTGAATTATTTTACACGTTTTGCAAAATTTTTCGAAAATTTAAGTTTTCAAAATGTTTAATTATTTTCGACTTGCTTTACGTTGGGTTTTTATTAATTTACACTTTTTTTTCACATAAACTTTCTGTTTGGCTTCTCGGGCACAGCCACCTCACGCGTTGAAATTTTTCCGTGACTACGAATTTTTTCTAATTTATTTTCACGTTTGTTCACTGGAAAAAATTTCTTTCTGACTTTTCAATTCAGTTCAGAACCACTTTAAATTGTCTCCCGAACATTTATTTCACTTTATATTTAATTTCAATCATTTTTTTTTATTTGGTTAATTTTTCAGCGTGCCACGCTGCGGAGCAGCGATCGCCGCGAACGCACGTCCACCAGCACTTAAATTTTTCTCCCCACTGACCACTGCACGCTTTTAGAATTTTCGGCAACTCCCGTTGTGCTGTCGCATGATGCCGCGTGTCCGTCCGCCACTTACACAAAAAAAATTAGTCGGCATCCTTGGCCCATTAGTGCCTACTATTCACAATTGACTTTTTGACATTTTAAATACTGACAGCTAATATAAACTAAATCTTTTTTGCAACGGTTTTTTGAATTAATCATAATTTAAAGCTTCAGTGTGTTCAATTTTTATTTGCTTAAGTCTGAATACCGGGCAATTATGCTGAAGCCGATAGATGGCTGAAAATAAAATTTGACATTTACACTTCAATTGAGGTATGTTCCCGTATCTTTTGCAACTCGCAATCGCATTGACAGTTCGTTTACGTTTTTTCTTATGTTTCGAAAAAAAGAGGCCATAAGAAATCCGTAACAACTTCTCAATTATTTAACAGCATTACATAAATATTTCTAATTCCCAAGTGATTCCCCCAATCGCCTAATAATATCCCAAATCATAAGCAAATTTCCTCTAATGTTAATTCACAATATACGGCAGCATTGTTTTGAACGAGTCACACGCATTCTCTGACATACAATACGTGTGAGCAGAATTTTTGGGCAGAATTTTGCATCGAATTGGAAGCAGTAGTTGAGACAGAGACAGCAGCATTATTTGCATTAGAGACTACAGATGAATCAGCAGAATTTAAAGATGCAGCAACAACAACATTAGCATTATTAGTGACAGAGACAGAATTAGAACAGGCAGCAACGACACAATTTTCATTATTAGTCGCATCGATTCCATGATTTTTGTTTTGCTTATTAAAATCAAAAGGAATAGTGGGAGATGACAATAAAACGTTGGTATCTCCAAAGTCACCAACAGCAGCAACCACCTCAAAATACGAGAACGACTTACGACGATCGTGTAGTAGTACATGTCGAAGAAGACGAGCGACGAAGAGAAATGTCAACTTCGTTAGCATGACTCGATTGCATCAGTTTTTTCACCACTATTTTTTTGTTCTGGCGTTTTTGCCGACAATTGAAAGTTGTTGACGGCAACCGAATCTACTGTTAAAGAGGTTAACGCACTCGACAAAGCTGAACAAGTGTTAGTAGTATTAGGAGGGTTTATTTTCTCTGAAGAGATTTCAAAACTCTTAGATTTGCTCCGAATATTAACCAAACTAAAGCTCTCAGCAAGAAAAGTCTTGAATTCTTTGACATCACTCACTACTTGTGATAAAATTTCACGCAAATTAAAGGAGCAATTTAAACAAGTATCACATTTATAACCAATTCCGATAATAAATCTTCGCTCAAAATATCATTTTTGCAATTAATACACCGATAACACATTTTGCACAACCGAATTAGACAGCAGTCAACTAAAGACTGAAGTAGATACGTTTCAGTTTTAAAACACATTATCTTGAAAACTAAAATGTTCTATAATAAACAAAAAATTTATAATCAAGAAACCAGTTCCACTTCAGCGAAATTACCCGCTGAGGATGC
The DNA here is from genome assembly GCA_963680825.1 of Meiosimyza decipiens. Taxonomy (NCBI): domain Eukaryota; kingdom Metazoa; phylum Arthropoda; class Insecta; order Diptera; family Lauxaniidae; genus Meiosimyza; species Meiosimyza decipiens. The sequence continues at coordinate 77,771,156 of OY804258.1, read as the reverse complement.
TTAAAACCCATAAGCGAAACGTCGGGTGAACAAATGAATTTAACATTGTTTTATTCATAAAATCTAAATTGACCTAACAGCCTGTTTTTCAACAAAGAAAAAACCTTTTCAATTTTTATTGTGATTTTGCTAAAATATCAAATAAAATTATACACAAAATAATAAAGTTTTATATATATATAAGTAAAATATGACCAATATGTTTGTATTTTTAAAAAGCGGTTTCTTTATGAAAACCATGCTATTCGGTCAATAATTGTTTTTATGAATAAAACCTGACGTTTCGCTTATGGGTTTTAAGCTTCCTCAGCGGAGGATGCTTTATTTCTTTTTGAAAGGGCAGCGTCATAGACGTTTTAAAAATATTATAATTATAGTCAGTAATACAGTTGATGTATGCTATATCAAAGCTCGCAACGCAGTCCCGCTCTGCATTTACCGATATCTATTTACGTTACTGCGTTACTTTGATTATTTTCTATGATTTTGTTAGTTATTGGAAATTGCGCGGGGCAACATAGAAAGATTCATATCTAAAGAACCACGACACTCTAAACCAAATTGCAAAATGAGTGCTAAGATTTTATTTTCTCTCTGAAAAAAATCAATAAAATTAAACATACCGCTAGTCGAAAATTTTCTGATTTTAATTTTTAAATTGCAAAATTAATGCTTATAACTTAAGAGAAGAAAATTTTAAATGCAACAATTAGAAAATAGACGTAAAATGCAAACTTTTATGACCCAACAGTTTTTCGATCAGACGAGTGCATTAAGGTGGCCGTAGTTTGTATGAAAAAAAAACTCATTAATTTTTTGCGGAACATGCTCTTAAAATGTGAGGTTAAACAAGAAACAACCACATATCAAATTTCAAGCCAATCGGAGTAGATTTAGAGGTTCCGACTTCAGCTTGAAGTTCAAATTGCAGAAAATTCGGTATTTTTCCCAAACTAAGATCTTGTAAGGTAAAATTAAAATAGCTTATGTATTTTTTACATTTGAAATATCATAATAATAGTCCTTGGGCTTGGGCCCTGGAGTAAAAAAATTATTCATGACCACATTGCTCAAACTTTTTGTATGTGATATTCACGTCGAGTCCGACAAGGCTACCACTTGATTTTAAATATTTTTTACAATGGTCTCTGCCAAAATTGGCTCTTAGGTCATAAATTTTTTGATTTTATAAAATTGGCATAGTCGGCGTGTCGGACACGCTAAACGACCCAAAATTTTTGTCCGACAATATGTTTTACGCTTTATATATATAGGCCATAAATTTATTTATCTCGTAAAATTCGTGACTTTGTGATGGTTTGAAATGAATACGCCCCACCATCATACTTGGCTACGTTCAAAATTTGTCCGACTCGACGTGAATATCACATACAAAAAGCTTGAGCAATGTGATCATGAATAATTTTTTTACTCCAGGGCCCATTGGCTATAACTGATAGCTTTCAATTTTACGTTTTAGAAACTACATTGGTGTCTCGCTAATAAAGATTTTATATATTAAATTTTGCAAAATTAAACAAAAATTAATTTTTCAAAGAAAATATTTTAATAGTTTTATTGTTATTATTATTTTCTTAATTTTTAGTTTAAATAAATCAATATTAACAAAGTATTTCGTATAAAAATTCACAAGTATTGCATAAATTCTGCCGTCTTCCGGCTTAAATTATAAAAAAGTTAGTTAAATTTACAAAATTTTTTAAAATTTTGGAAAAAAATTAACACAAAAATTAAAAATACTTTTAAAGATCATTATATATTCTATAAGTAGCATGTATACAGCATAGAATAAAAAATTTAATGAAATTAGATCTTGCTATATAATCTTTAGCAATTATATAAAAAAATGAAGAATTCAAGTACTTAGATACTTTTATGAGGGCTTTTACTTTAGCTAAAAGAAATTGTTTTAAAAATAAAGATCTGTGTTCGATACTTGGTGTACGCTTATGCGTTTAAAGTACCTTTGGAGCGCTGATCAAAGATTGCTTTGAATGCAATGAAAATTTTGAAGGATATTCTTTCACGACTTGCTGAAAATTTTGCATTTCGTCTTCAGTTTTCGTCAATTTTTTATTGTACGATTGCATAAGCTTAACGACTTTCATTTTGCGAACAATGTCCATTCCATTCTTAAAATTTTCATTCAGTTCCCAAATATCGGGATCACTTTTTAAAATTTCTTTGGAAATGGCGAAACGATCAAAAAAGGTCCAAGTATGAGGCGTAATGAAATCTGACAATTTTTTACATACAAATATCCCTATGTCAGTCACTTTCAATTGTACACGCTTGCATGGCTCGACATTGCAATCCACAGATACATTTAGCTGTTCTATCATTTTTCTTTTTTCTGTACTTGAAACATTTTCGTCAAAGAATGACAACGCAATGGTTTCATCCGATAAGTACCAAAGATGATTACATATTTTGCCAACAACTGCAGTGGTAATTATACATCTCTTGTAGATATACCAAGTCTTGATTTAGTGCTTCAGCGGCAGCAGTTCAACGAAACTACACCTCAACGCAGAATCGTACTATAAACATGCAAATGTCGCATAAACTCTGTTCTTCACATACTGTTAGCTTGAATTCGTCTCTTAAAATATAAATATTTAAGGAATAAATGGCCTTAGACATCCAACGTGCGTGGTACATAGGTCCGGGCTGTCGAAAACGAACTATTTCTTTCGAAACCACTCCAAAAAATATCAGAGTAAGCTCCAATAATTCCTCGTTGGGTTGCTAAGGTTAAACTGTTTTTCAAAAATTGTCGACAACGAGCGAGTGTAACTCAGTACATGGGAAATAAGTACGACTATGAAATATTTTAGAAAATCGAAAGTTTTCTGAATTTTCATCTTAAAAATATAGTAAATTCATTATTTATGGAACGATCCAGATCATCAAATAAGTTTTGGAAACGTAAAGATCTAGTCCATTGATTGCAATATTTTGAATATTAAAAAAATCGTAACAACATTTTTTTTTGGGTTAAATACTTTTACTTACTTGCATAAAAATGCCTATTTTGCGAACTTCAAGCTCAAGTCGAAACCTCTAAATCTACCCCGATCGGCTTGCAATTTGATATATGTTGGTTTCTTGTGTAACCTCACATTTATAGAGGGTGTCCCGAATGATATCGATAATTTTAAAAATAACGGCCACCCTAGTGTGCATTTTGAAATACAACCGTCCGAAAATTCATGTATTTTTGGATTTTGCGATTTTCAAAAAATCGTATTTTCGAAAATAAATCCGGAAAACTTTTTCCAAAAACTAGTATCGAATATTTTTAGATAAAGTATCGAAAAAAAAGTTTATTTTGAGAAATCTAAATTTTGAATGTAAAAACGAGGTAGAATGACCCATATGAGACAATCTTTTGTAAACTAAACGCTTTTGACCAAGCCATTTTAAAATCGCTTCACATTTTTTTTTTAAATATTTTAGGCATTATATAAGTGAACACTAGAGCGGTCCAGAAAAAAACTTTTTGATGTGTCAGCGGATTACAATAGCCCTATATGTCTAGACAAAGCTCCTCAAAATTGATTTCATCAATATTGAAAACTGAATTAGCGCCTCTTGTTTTAAGTTGTCTGCTATTTTAAAAAATATTGATTTAAAAAATGGTGCAAGCTAATTTTATAAATTAAATCGTCCCATAGTATTTTATCGCCGATCCCGTGGCCTTATTATTTTTATTCATTTTTTTTGCTTAAAAGAATGCCGTAAACCGGATATAATTTCAATTCAAATTCAAAAAATTTTCTTTTTGTTTTTTTTTTTTAGGTGGCTGTTGCTTAAAAAGTATGTTTATGATGTGAAAAAAATGACACGGAAATTCAGCTCTGTGCCTCAATTTTACAAGGTGGCGCCGAAGCCTGTTAGTTTTACATGTTAATTGTATGGAAAAACTATATTTTATTACTAAAGTATGTGAAAGTATCCAAAATCATCATGTTTCAGGCCTCAAATATTTCAGAATTCTGACGAGATGGGTAAATTCTGAGGCCAGATTCAGCACAAAAAATTTCTTCGAAAAACGTCCCTCGGCAGCCCAACAATACTCATCCATTCACATACCTTTTTAATAAAATATAGTTTTCCATACAATTTACATGTAAAACTTACAGGTTTAGGCGTCACCTTATAAAATGGAGGTAAAGAACTGAATTTTCGTGTCATTTTACTTCATATCACAAACTTACAGCACCTTAAAAAAAACAAAAAGAAAAAAATTTTAATCACCCTAATGTAGATATATTTTTCTAAATTAACAAATCTGTCATAATTTGAAATTTTTGAAAATCGTTTTCTACGATCTATAGAATAGTTGAATTATGCCAAGTCTGTTAATTTAGAAAAATTTAGGTATCTTGATTTTGAAATAAGATAAAATGATATGCGGTCTAACAAGTCAATAGTTTAAAGTTGATTTATAGAATCAATGCCATTTGATACGAAAAAAAAAAATACTACTGAATTCCTCATCGAATTTCGTTTCTAAAACCTAATTTTTGAATGGTTGGAAAATAGATATTATCCCAAATAAATGAATTCTTCTGCGCTCCTTTGAAAATACTGCGTGCCGTTACAGAGTTGTAGGGTAAAATCTGTACTATTTTAGTAGTACATTTACTACTTTTGCGCTGAAGCACTACTTTTCGGTAAAATGTACTACTTTTGAACTTTTCTTCGTAAAATGTTTTTTCATAGACATTGTCAGATAGAAAACATTTTGTGTGGGAGAATCGTATGGAAAAAGAGTGTGATGAAAACAAAATTGTAAACTTTTGCTGAGAGAATCGTAGGGGAAAAGAGAAAAAAATGTTTAAAAAAATTAAAGAAATAGTGAAGTGTAATATATGGGTCATTCCATCTATAATGGGCCTATCATTACCCTCGTGTTTTTTAAATAGGCTGAAACTTTTTTCAGTGATTGGTCAATCATGTAGAAGATATAAAAAAAATCGATAAAATTTTTTTGACCAGTATTATTGCTTAAAAAAAAAGTTTCAAATTGCGTAAAAAAAACTCGTAAGTAAAACAAAAAAATTAATTGATGAATATAAACAAACCAACACAATCCAAATTAGCTTTTATATTATTTTTAGGTAGTTGTGTACTAGTAGATGACAAAAAAACTGCAAATCTGAATAAATAAAGGCCTGAACGGTTTCTATGTGGTAAAAGATAAAAAAATTTACCTTAAAAGAAAAACATCACTTTCCCAAATACTCCATCATCGATTTCAGTTTTTCTAGGTTTAAAATTTTCAGAACTTATAGGATTACCATCTCTGAAAATTTTATTCATGTTTTTCACTCTATTTCATTTTACAAGCATTGAAACTTGCAAGTAAAACAAAAAAATTCATTGATGAATATAAACAAACCAACACAATTCAAATTAGCTTTTATATTATTTTTAGGTAGTTGCGTACTAGTAGATGGCAAAAATACTGCAAATCTGAATAAATTAAGGCCTGAACGGTTTCTATGTGGTAAAAGATAAAAAAATTGACTTTTTCAAAAAACGTCAATTTCCCAAATACTCCATCACCGATTTCAGCTTTTATAGGCTCAAAATTTTTAGAATATACAGGAGTATCAGCCCTGAAAATTTTATTCATGTTTTTCCACCCTATTTGATTTTACAAGCATTTAAAGTTAAGATTTATGATTGGCAATGTAAATTGAAACATTGAGAATGAAAGCGAGAGAATAAAATTTGAATTGATTTCAGCCTTTTTAGGCTCAAAATTTTCAAAACATTCAGGAGTACCATCTCTGAAAATTTCATTCATTTTTGTTCACCTTATTTCATTTTACAAGCATCTAAAGTGAGTATATACAGTGAAATATTTATGAAAGAAATATAACGGAATATTCAAATTTTCTCGCTCTACTTCTCAATGTTTCAATTTACATTGCAAATCCTAAATCTTAACTTTAGATGCCTGTAAAATAAAATGAGGTGAACAAAAATGAATGAAATTTTCAGAGATGGTACTCCTGAATGTTTTGAAAATTTTGAGCCTGAAAAGGCTGAAATCAATTCAAATTTTATTCTCTCGCTTTCATTCTCAATGTTTCAATTTACATTGCAAATCATAAATCTTAACTTTAAACGCTTGTAAGATCAAACAGGATAAATTTTTCAGGGATGGTACTCCTATATGTTCTAAAAATTTTGAGCCTAAAAAACCTGAAATCGATGATGGAGTATTTGGGAAAGTGATGTTTTCTTGGAAGGTCAATTTTTTTATCTTTTACCACATAGAAACCGTTCAGGCTTTCATTTATTCAGATTTGTAGTTTTTTTGTCATCTACTAGTACACAACTACCTAAAAATAATATAAAAGCTAATTTGGATTCTGTTGGTTTGTTTATATTCATCAATGAAATTTTTTTTGTTACTTACGAGTTTTTTTTAACATAATTTGAATTTTTTTTTCTAAGCAACAATACTGGTCAAAAAAATTTTATCGATTTTTTTATATCTTCTACATGATAGACCAATCACTGAAAAAAGTTTCAGCCTATTTAAAAAACACGAGGGTAATGATAGGCCCATTATAGATGAAATGACCCATATTACATATTTTTCAGGTCAGATTGTAACCCTAGACATTTGTCTCAAACCGAGTTTTTTGGTTCGGAAATCGCTAGAAAGCGCAAATCTTATAGGAAATCAACAAATTTTTATTTAAAATAAAAGCCAACCAAAATGTGAATCAATCGTTGGAGCCCGAACTTTGAAAAAATCTTTGAGTTTTATTATATTAGGTTAAAAGCCAACAAAAATGTTTTTTGTTTAATATATTTTGGTTCAAAAAGATATATTCATTATATGTACATATTTATCAACAGTAAACTTTTTTTTACATACATTTAATGTAACCGATTTACCCTTCCCCCCCCCCCTTCCCTGGATACACACCTGTATCCAACTTATTATGAATAAAATATTTCAGGATATTTTTAGTAACATTTTCATAATGAATTTAAACTACCTCAATATTTTTACTTCCCTGTGCGCGAAATTATCGTATGTAATTTTTTCGAGTTGCATTTTTTATGCAAATTTCTTCTACCCCACAACGCATCACCTTGTAAAATATTGTAGCTGAAATCCCTTTAAGTAGTTACACCAAAAAGTGCATTTATAATTTGGTTTAGACATTGAAAGCTAAAGCACACAAAAGTAGAAATAACGCTCTCCCGTAAAATTTGGTTTGTGGCACATACGATAATTTCGCGCAGAGGGGCGATATAGCTTTAGTTATTATACAAAATTAATTTAATATTTATTATTTAATATAATATGCAAAGTGCTCGCATTGAAGTTTTATTAAGTAATAAGAAAAAATAATTTTCAACATAACATGAATATCAATACAGACAAACATAAAACAAATTCACGTTGTAAAGTTAATTTCAACAAAGTACAACTGAATATCTCAACAATATTTTAAAGGGTACTGTGGCTTTCTTCAGTTTTATATCCCTACGCACATTTTTCTGGGGATAATTATTGATACTGGGTAACTTGATTGGTTTCATTGTGAGGGATAACTCTTTTATCAAATACTTCTCTTCTAAGACAAAAAATTCTTTACGGAATCTTCACATTAAAATAGGGTCAGTAAGGGTTAAGGATAAAAATTTAAACAAATTCCTAAAATTTTTTATCCTGTTTTGAACCAATTCACAAAAAATCCATATAAGAACTACCCTAATGTATATATTGTAGTGTGCATATGAAAGACATTAACCTTCAAGTTAATTGTTACATTTGACACACGATACCAAACAAGTTACTACGTTGAGATATCCAGTTCATCGCATGCATAGTTTTTATGAATGACCGTATGGTGAAACTGAATACAAAACGTATGCGATGAGCAAATTCAAGGGCATTTTTTAGCGGCATGGTTCATGTCAATGCAATTTTGTACAGTAGACCGTTGCGCTTGGGTATACGACTCTCACTTAGTCTTATCACTCGTGTCCTAAATATTTTGGCATGTGATAGTCCTAGTTATTTCTAGTTTATTATTACTATTGAGTAAATTTGTATTTTGTAATTTTAATTTTGTATGTATTTGTACAAAGTAATGTTATGAGTGAAAAGAATCTTCACTTTTCACTCAGAATTTATGTATACATACCAAAACAAAAATGAATAATTATTCAGATTCAGAATTATCATAGAAGTTTGGACAAGCAGTTTACTAATTTCAACCAAAGCCTTGTGGCTAATCAGCAACTAAAGCTTTGTGGCTAATCAATAAGCAAAGTTGTGTGGCTAATCTTGAAGCCTTGCGGCTTATTGTAAAAGGCTAGTGCGCCCAAACACAACCAATAGACCCAGCCCCTTCATCCTCCAGAACGGAACAATAAACATCTTTTACGTGGCGTTCCTGCGGACGACAATCTAGATCATTCTATTTTAGAAAGACAATATTGTACTATCGCGATGCCTGAATTACATATTTTATATTTTTCAAATCCTGCTGATGAATCAAAAAACTTTTCAACAATGCACGGTCGAAGCATTAGAGGAAGCACCGGTGTATAAACCAACGCCGATTCCTGGTCTATAGAATGTCGTAAACGACAGCAGCAACAACAAAATAAAAAGTCTCGAGCTGGGAGACAAGTTCAGCAAAAGATGGAGCTGAATGAGTTATATATGTTCATTGGGATAATAAAACGACAAGAGCGATATAAATAAGGGCTGACCCAGAAAAATCTTACGTTTTTATTTTTAAAGATTATACTCTTCCTGATAATCTAATGGGTCTAAAAAGACAAAATATTTGTTATACATAAAGTGACGTTTGATATGATGTATTACAATTGAAGATAGCACTGCTGACGACAAAGATGTCTAGCAAGTAAGAAAAATTCCGCGAACTGATTTTGCCCATATACCTGCCAAATTCAGATTTAAAATATTCAGCTATAGCAAAAATAGTTAGTGCATGAAATAAAACTGTCTTTAGGGATATTTCTAAATATAGGAAGGGTCTACCTGTTTCCCGAAAAATAGATACAGGCAGAAAACCAGAATTTTGTAACACAAAGGTAGCGGTGAAGCGTCTTTTCAGTCAAAATCCCAATACCTCAGTGCGAGATATGGCGGCTAGAGTAGGTACGTCAAATGCTACTGTACAAGGGATAAAGGAAAAAAGGAAGCTGAAGAAGTACCAGAGCGTTCTGATGAAAAGCAGTTGATGGCTCGGATGCGAGCCCGAAAATTGCATGAGAGGTACCTGACTAAATTTGAATGCTGCGAAACTAACGTTAAAGCAGTTGTTAAGCAGCTACCTGTGCGCGAATATTATATGTCACCGACGAAGGGGCATGTGCCTAGTAAATTTAAAGGGTGTTACCTTTTTCGAAATTCCCGAAGCAATATATGGTTCGCACCTGTGGTCTCAGAAGCGGCTCCCTTGTTACGCAAGGCACAATCAATTCCAAAGTTGATGTAGACGAGTGCCTAAAGCTACGATAGCACGATATCAAAGTAAAAATATCAATTTTGTACCAAAAAGAACGAAGTCGCCCGACTACCTAGAGCTTCGCACAATTGAAAGATATTGGGCTCAAATGAAAAGAGATCTTGGAAAAAGTGATAAGACTGCAAAAAATTTACAAGACTTCTAACTTAAGTGGAAAAGATCGAACCGTGCTGTCCAAACAAAAATTACTTAAATTTAATTAGTTTTTAGCTTTTTATATCCTGAACACTTACCATTATTAATAAAAAAAGAGAAAAGTCCAAAAAATTGATTGGTTTTTTTTTTCATAACTGAAAAACAAAACGTAAGTTTTTGCTGAGACAGTCCTTACATCCAGTACATGAAAGATCTGCGCTTCAAAATTAACAATAAATTAAAGTAAATAAAAATTTATATATTTTGTTTCGTGTGTGAAGCACAAATATCAAAGAAAAAATTGTAGGGCACCTAAGGTTGCATATAAAAATATGTAAGGATATGAATAGGCAAGAGAAAAATAAATAAGAAGCAAGTTAGAGCTAGCGTTGTTTTTAAAAAGAATATCGTAACACATATAATAGATAAATAAGAAGATTTTTTAGTTCTTACAGCTTCAATCTCAGAAGTAGTTGAAATAACAAAAAATGGCAACTTCTGGCATTTCGGTAGCGTCAAAATGTATAGATGAATTAGAGGGAGACACTAGGAAATTGACAACATTTCTAGGAACAATTGAGATTTACGCATCGACGCTTAATGATGATGCACAGAAAGCACAATTGTTGAAGTTCATTCTAGCAGCAAACGTGACGGAAAAAGTAAAAAACAGATAATTGCCTGAAGTAACTCCCACTACAATTAATGAACTAAAATTTAGTAGTATTAACGAGGAGTTACAAATCAAATAAAAATCCTTTATAATTGCAAAATGAGTTGCATCGGATCAAACAAGGATCGATGAATGTAAATACTTTTACTACTAGAAGAGAAACAATAAATGCATTTCTGAACATAAAAATAGCTACACAGGGTGATAGTACTAAGGAGGTTTTAGCTAGCACTAAATACATTTAAGGTAGGTTTATATGAACCTATAAGAAGTGCCATTCTTTCATCGCAGCCCAAAACTTTCTCGAAAGCGCTAGAAGTAAGCACTGACCCAGAAAAAACTTACGTTTTTTATTTTTTGTATTATGCTCTACCTGATAATCTTATAAGTCTATAAAGACACAATATTTGTTCTATATAAAGTGACGTTTAATATGATGTATATCACTTGAAGATAGCACTTTTAACAACAAAGATGTCTAGCAAGCAACAAAAAGTCCGCCAACTACCAGTTTCAAGAAAATAGGGTTCAGGCAGAAAACAAGAATTTTCCAACCCAAAGGTAGCGTCGAAGGTTGGCGGCTAGAGAAGATACATCAAAATCTACTGTACAAATCTTGATAAGAATTACAGGTACTTCTCCTATTAGAATCAAAATGTGAGTAGTTAAGTAGCTCTGGTGCAGCAAGTTGATGTGGGTGATGCATGGGTGTGTTCGATCTCTGTCAAGCTTTATTAGAACTATCGAGATAATATTACTACATGGTTTTAGTTTTGCCCCAAAAAATTACGCTTCTCCAATACCACATTGACCCACATTAGAAGAGTGTATTACTCACTGTGAAGTGTGGAAAGTGGACCGTTATAGTACAAATCGTATCAGGACAATTATCCTAAGCCAAAATCACTCTTGCGCAGGTCCTAGATGCTGTATAATTTCAGTACAGTGATAAGCTTATCAGCTCAAGACCCCGATATGATGAAACCTATTGAAAATTAATGGAAACACTTTTAAAAAAAGTTCCAAAATGAGGGTTTTTAAGAAGAAGTGGATAAAAAGATACCGATAGGGTGTGATTTACAAAAACTTATTGCATTTATCAGAAAGAGCTACAAGCCGTGATTGATGTTCGTGGTTTAACCAGCAAGTATTGAACTATTTTCAGCAGTTTTTTAGTTTCTTCATACGAGTATGTTTCTTGTATTTCACAAATAATTATTTGACTCCATGAAATTGCTATTGTTTTCATTTATGTTACATAAACTTTTCTTTTTGTTTTTAACCATTTTTTGTTGCTTTCGAATGAGGAATGAGTAAAAAAATTGAATTAAAAAATTTTTTTCAAAAAGTATATACATTTCTTATTTTAATTCAATATTAAAGTTAAAATTGTGTTGCGCAATTTATTTTGCAAGCAATTACTTGACAGATTTTATATCAATTTGCTTATTATTTATAATGTGTAAAGTTTTAATTAGAAATAAGAGTTTATATATATAGAGATACAATAAATAAATGAGTAAAAACAAATGTATAATGTGCAATTTAAATGTGCTGTCAAAAGTTCAATGTGCTTTTGCAATATGCCTATATGCGGCTTTGCTGTTTTAACGACGATATACATACATGTTTTATGTAACATCATATGTTAATAAACGCATTTACTGCTGTAAAATTCTGATTTTTTTAATTTGAAAAAATTTGTTAGGTTGTTGAGAAAACTGTGGTAGGAAAAAAAGAACTTTAGTGATAACACTGCTTGTCAGCAGCAAACATATCCTTTATTATCAATAATGTATTTTTACCATGTACACTAAAAACTATCGAGTGTAATCGAGTCAAGCCGAATCGTGCTTTGCAGCATGCACAACGAGTATATGTACATACATGCAGCATCTGCTTAAATTCTACCGCAGTTGCCCGCGAACGGCAGAATGCCTGACACTGATAAAATCACAGAATTTATTTTGTATGAGGCTTATGCCCGGTTTCACCATCAATTTTAAAATTCACCAGACTAAAACTAAAAGTAACCTAATATTGTTTCATCAAACACTTTCAGAGCTAAAAGCCTAGTAAAAATCCTGATAAGCTAAGAAGGCGCGTTGCTGCGGAGACAGTCTGCCAATTCCTTGGAATTGGTACGTCAGGGTGCGGGCAAAGTCTCTGATTGCTACCCACTGGGGGTTCCCATTACGATTCTTGTCCCAGTTCAAACTAAGTCGATACACAGCCTCTACGTGGCGTCTCTGGATAGCTGACTCAACATCCGTTGGGTAGTTAACTAGTGTGTGTGGCGAAACAATCTCTCAGGGAGAGGATTTGCGTCGGCGTTGTAACCCATCATGTAAAAACAACCTTCAGTGAATCCTCAGAAAATGCCTCGGGTATGGATCCCTTATAATGATGTCGACCCTCGCAAACATACAAATTACAATGATTTAAGGATAAGCACCTAGAATGTCCGTACCATCAATAGGGAAGGTGCCTCTTTCCAGCTAGATGACGTTTTCGATAAATACAAGGCTGACGTCACCGCACTTCAGAAAATGCAATGGACGGGACAGGGCTGCTCTAAAAAAGCATCTTATCTACAGCTGCCATGTGGATAGGCACGAATTTGGCGTTGTTTTTGTGGTCAAAAAGAGACTTCGCCATGTTGTCTCCCGGTTCACACCTGTTAATGAGAGGCAGGGCTTCTCTTGTTCCCATGATCCTACAGATGGGAAGGATGATGCGACAAAAGACGCTTTCTGCGTACTCCTCCTTTTGCATGGACGAAATCGGTAACCTGGTGACAGATGTCATGCTGACGATTTGAAAGAATCACTCCTTGAACCTATTGGCTGGCGACGATGTTAACGATTCCGCCGATAGAGAAGGTGATACCAACAATTAGGCTGCTGATGACGGTGTTAATGTTCCGCTGCCCGACCATGGCGAAATTTTGAAAGCTATTGCCCGGCTAAAGAAAATTGAAGCTGCGGGTGCGGATGGCCTGCTGACAAAACTGTTCAAGACAGGAGACGAAGAGCTTGCAAAACGCATGCATATGCTCCTAGGCAGAATGCCTAGCGACCCCAATATGCCCCAAATATCGAGGAATAGCCCTACTTAATATCGCATGTGAGATTCTGTCAAGCGTACTGTGTGAAAGATTGTAGCCCATCGTTACAAGCTGATTGAACCTTCTCAGTGTCCGTTTGGACCTTGCAAGTCCTCCATTGACCAGATATTAACACTACGCCAACTCCTGGAGAAAACTCGAGAAAAGCAGCATTCGATAGTACGATAAGGGATCATCTATGCAAAGTTCATCCGACCCTGCAGGATGACGCCAACCAATACCACCAGCGCGGTAAGAATTGCCAAAGATCTCTCCGAGCCATTCGAACGAAGCGAAATTACAGACAAGGTGATCTCCTATAGTGCGACTTCCTCAATCTGATGATGGAAAAAATAATCCGTGCTGAAGAAGATATCGACATCTCCGGCACGATGAAAGTGTCAAGTTGCTTTCATATGCTGATATCGACATTGAAAGAGAATCGCGTCGAGTAGGCCTTGTGGTGAACAAGGACAAAACTAGTGGTATCATTTTGTAAATCACCACTTCGCGCTGCGTTGTTGAACTATGGAATTTATAAAACACAACCTTTCTCTGCGCAATGCTTAGCGTTGAGTAACACAATAACGTAGTGGAAAGTCCGCAATATGGTATTTTGTAAAACGCAACACTGCAATTTCCTTCACATGAACTGTCAATTTCTTCACTTGCTCTTGAGCTGCCGTTACCTTTGCAGATGCTGTTGAAAAGCAAGCCGAACAACAGATGACATATCAAAAAGTTTAAAAAAAAGAAAGGAAGGAATTTTTAATAACCCCAGTCGCCTAAGACAAAAGCCTTTTTATTATTTTTAATTATACTTTTTTATTATTATTTTACTTTACACATTTAGAATCAGTGACATCAATTCAATTAACAGTTGATATCGTTACCAGGTTACAAAAATTTGTTAGTGCTTCAATTTTTCATATATTTACAAAAATTATCCTCATTTTATTCTACATCTGACAACGCTCAACTGTAGCTGACTGAGAGTTCATCGTAACATAGCTAACGCAATTAGGTGGTGATTTATAAAATACCGATATTAAATTCAAGTGATGCGCTGCGTTTGCATTGCGTTCCATCACCGTGATTTACAAAATAGTGCCAAAAATATCTTGTGTCAACAAACAAAAAGTCCCGACGTCTTGGACATCACGTTACTGTTGAGAGCTATTTGATCCAGCAAATAAAAATTTTTGCCAATAGGTGTTACTGTGGGCTCAGTAGGCAATTGGACGTTAGAGCTCTCTGTCGAAGAACAAAAAACAACGCATTACAAATCACTCACTCTCGCTATCCTGTTGTATGGCGCTGAAGCATGGACGATGACGAACGGCGTATACCGCATAAGATGGAGCCACTACAAAACCCGGCTAAGAAGGTACTCTATTCGAAAGGTATTGGTGGAACTCGCAGAAAAAGAGGTCCTTATCTCCTATCACATTCATTCATTCGGCTAACAGGATGATTAAATTGAATTAATTTTAACAGTTTAATAAATTCTAAAATCCTGTTCAAAGTGATTTTAATTGATTTTGGAGGTATCGGATTTTGGAGAAGTTATGGGCTTCTAAAGAATTAAAGAAAAGGAAAACGGATTTTTCGGAAGCAGTTTTCTAATTTAATAAACTTACAATAAAATCTTAAACATAATTTAAAGCATATTTAATGTTCTATTCAATTATGAAATAAGATTCAAAATTTGGTTATATTTTTCTTGCAGATAACAGGAAGCATTTCATTGCCTTTGGTACCAAATTTAGATATTAAAATGAATAAATTGTTTTTTTTTTAAATTTTGTAATATATCATCAATATCTTTTCAATCGCTTATTCAATGAAAAATCGTATACGTTTGTTTGTCATTTTAATACCTTTAATTTGGTACCGAGAACGATTATATTAAGTATTTCAAGCTTTAGATATAAGTATCAAAGTAAAAAGCGGTCGAAAAAATTAAGTAACCACAATATCTTAGAAACTACCATAAAAAAATTTTCATTTTTATTTCTGAATTTAGCGGGAAAAAGTGCATAAGAAAAGTATCCTCTTATCAAACAAATTTTTTTTTGTAACTATAAGACTTAACAAATTGTCGAAAAAATTAATATATGCAGAAAATGTAGCTTTGGATTCACTCATTCAATCGCTTCTAACGTTGTCATTTTACTTGCTTGTTTTTTATTTTCATGTTATAATTGCAACTTTTTTGTCAAAAAATAGTTACAGATGAATCAATCAAAGCATTGCCCATTGCTTTTCCCCATCTTTCTGGTAGAGCTCGAATGCCATCACGGTAGAAGTGTTCGTGTCTTGAGGCTATCTACGATTAAATCCATTTTTTGAGGTCTTCATAGGAGTTGAACTGCTGATCAGCCAGACCATGTGCCATTGAACGAAACAAGTAGTACTCTGACGGGGCAATATCTGGGGAATACAGCGGGTGGGATAGGACTTCCCATTTGCGAGTTTCCAAGTATGTTTTCACTGGTTTAGCAACTTGAGGCCTAGCGTTGTCGTGCAATAGGATTACTTTATCGTGCCTCTGTTCGTATAGGGGCCGTTTTTCACGCAGTGCTCTGCTCAATGGCATCAGTTGAGTTCGGTACCGTTCCCAGTGATGGTTTCATTCGGTTTCAGATGTTCATAATAAATTACACCAACCTGGTCCCACCAAATTGAAGGTTTTTTGCCTTCCTTCACGTGGTCGATCGTCGATGTTGAAATCATGGTCTTTAAAGCGACGAAACCAATCTAGGCACGTTGTTTCACTCAGAACACCGTCTCCGTAAACTCGATGCGCGTCAGCCGCCGCTTTCTTCGATTGAAAGAACAAAATCAACACCTCCCGCAAATGACGATTATTTGGCACAAAATTAGTCATTTTCGAGCAACCACAAGCAGACTATGAAAACACAAAATCTTAAAAGTGTCAAATCAGTTTGTTTACCATATGTGTAGGCTAGATTCATAACGTTTCGATATGAAACAAATCGACCAGCCCTTACCGCTAGCGCCATCTATTGACAAACAGCAAGAACTTAGTTGCACACCTAATTTCTAATGTTTAATTTGGTGCCAAGAGCGATGAAATTGGACATTTTCAGCTCAGGATATGAATTTTAGGAGGTCGGAAAAATTAAAAAACTACAATATCTCGAAAACTGTGCCATTTAAAAAATTTTCATTTTCATTTCCGAATTCAGCAAGAAAAAGTACATAGAAAAAGTAACGTCTCATCAAAAGAACTACAAATAAAATCATTTTGTAAACTAGTGTTAATTAAAAGACTAAAAAGATTTCTCTTGAAACTTATTTGGGTATAAGAGAAATCTCATAAGTTTTAAGGTAAACTATTTACAGCCTAGCAATTCTGATTGAAAGCGATCTCTCAAATTGAGAAGATGAGACCTTAGGGTAAGCGATTTGCAAGATTCTGAAAGAGCGAGAGAACGTAAAAAGTGAAGCAAGGTTCACGGAAGTCTGACATTAAATAACTTTATGGAACTCAATTATAAGTTTAGAATGGCCAAAGTCAGAAAATGAGCAGTGTAAAAATCGCATAACACACATAGTTAGAAATATGATCCCTACGAAGAATGTTGTACGAAAACCTTAAAACTATATTAAATAGCAACTGGACCCCATGATAGCAGTAGGAATAAGTGTCACAAAAAATGTCTAAGCAATAAGTAATTCTAGACATCAAAAGAGCATATACCAACCTTTGCTTAGTTCGCAAAGGCAAGTACAAATTAAGGTCATAAAATTTCCTCAGAGTCAAATTAACTGTAGAAATCAAATTGCTAACATGAGAGCCAACATTTAATTATCGTCAACATTTACTTATCGTCAGTAATGACACCAAACATTTAATTTCACTGACAAAGCTAATAGGGAAATTATTTAAAGAAAAATGGAAATTCGTGGAGAAATGCCTAATAAACATCATGGTTTTTGTTTTGGCAAAATTGATTCGTAACAAGAATATATTTTTTTTTGCGATCGGTCCCTGCGGTCCCACTTACTGACCGCACGAGAGGCGCATCCGTCTATCGTACGGATCGGTGACCGGGCCTGCACTATTTCTTTAAACGAAATGATGGGTTGAGCTATATCCGATCACTAATTAAACAAAATTTCTACTAAGCCCATAGGCTGCGCAGCAGAAACAAAGGAAGATATGCAATTTCAAGAATTAAGGAATATAATTATTTTTTGCTTTATAGCATTGTAAGAGTCCATGGGTGTAATAAGATGACAATGGGTATTATAATCATTACATATACACCGGAATGGACAAAAAAGAGCGTAGTTACAATTACATATATCAAGCCTTAAGAAACGAAAGTGTCTCAAATTCCTTCCTGGATTATTAATGTTAATCATACTTTGCAATAACTCAGAGTTCATTGAGCCGGAAAACAGTTTATTTAAGAAAGTAACATTTAGCATATTTCTTCGACTGCGTAGAGTTGGTAACCGTATTAGTTTAAGGCGGCTTTCATATGAAGGCAAATGTAAATTTCAAGGTAGCCCCTGAAGTGAAAACAATAGATATTGTTTCTACACCGACTCGAGCATATATATTGTGGGTTCCACACCACTGACGCATATTCCAATATTGGACGAACATGTGAAGTGAAAAGCAGCTTAGTCGTGTAGGGGTCATTAAATTCTTTAGAATATCGTTTTATAAATACAAGGACACTTGCTTTGCTTTGTTCGCCATTTAACTTATATGAACGTTGAAGCGAAGTTTTTTATCCATAGTGACGCCTAAATCTACAAAATTTTCAACCTTTTCTAATTATATAGAATAAGAAGTATCAATTTCTTTCCTTCTTGTAAAAACCATTTTTTTGCACTTTTTGAGATTTAAGGTCATCAAGTTTAATTAATTTAACAAGTTCATTTAGGTTTGATTGTAAAGTTTTATGATTAAAATAATCATTAAAAGAATAAAAAAACTTTATATCATCAGCATACATTAAAATATGGAACGAATCTATAGCAGAGGGTAAGTCATTTATAAATAGTAAAAATAGTGTGAGGCCAAAATGGCTGCCTTGAGGAACTCCAGATGAAATCGTAATATATCTAGAAAACACGTTGTCAAACAATACTTGTTGCTTCCTATCCGTTAGATACGATCAAATCCACTTTAATATCGATGAAGGAAAGCCTATTAATTTCATCTTTTTTAAAAGTAGGCGATGACTTACGCAGTCAAAAGCGTTGTTGAAATCCGTTTGCTGATTTCGCTTAGGTCCGCTTATAACAAGCGAGATTTGTAGGTGTAGATCTACCTTTTAGAAAGCCGCTCTGAGATACTGTCATCAAGGACGAAACGAAGTTTGATAGTTGTTCATTAATCAGTTTTTGAAAAAGTTTTGGGATTGCACTGAGCTTAGATATGCCTCTGTAATTTTCAATATAAGCCTTACTTCCAGATTTGTGAAATGGTATAATGTAAGATTCTTTCCATGATTTAGGAAAATAGCCCAAAATCAAGGAAACATTAAAAATTTTTGAAAGAGTATAACAAAGACTACTTGCACAATACTTCAGGATGTGTGAAGGAATGTTATCTGGTCCAGTAGAATAAGAACATTTTAAAATTTTTAGTTCATTATTGACTAAATCCGCACCAATTCGTGGGAGTTGCATTTCATTTATACGTGGAAGACTATATGGATAGTTCATGCTGGAATTATAAGTTGAAGATGAATAAGTTGACTCAAAGAAATTTGCAAGCAAATTAGATATTTAATTTTTTTCGGATGATGCAACACCAATATAAGACATCTGAAGATGATACGCAGATGATTTCCGTTTTATGTTTATAAATTTGTATAAAAGCTTAGGATTTTTCTTAATGTTGAGTTTTGTATATGAGATGTAGCTTAAATAAGACCGTTTATTAAGATTTTGATATCTATCCCGAGCAGTGTAATAACTTATGTAATCGATGGATTTACCAAACATTTTGAATTTTTAAACCGGCGATTTTTACATTTTTAAAATAGTTTAATTCATTTGTTACCCATGGAGGACCACTTAAAAATACTGACTTATTAAACTTCGGCACAGATTTGGTAATACAATTATGCAAGCGCACATTAAATGATTTAACATAGCACTTCATATAAGCCACAGAGTAATATTGTTTATCCGGAAGTATAACTGACCAGTCAATATGGTTTAACAAGGAGTTAAGTCTAACATAATTCATTTTTTTGAAGTTGAAGCATGAGTTCTGAGATGTTACACGATTTTTTATTCAGTAAACTACATGCTAAAATATATTTTATCAGAAGAGTTGGGTGATGTTTGTCCTTCGGTAAAACTAAAGGATACATGCGACTTATATTTATGTTAACAAATTCATCAACAAACGCAAGATCAAGGTTTCTTTTCCTCATATTAAGAATAGTATTAATTTGATCAAGACAACAATCAGAAAGTATATCCAAAAATTCAGTTTTTTCAGTATTGGATGAAGTTGGTGTGAGAAAGCAGCAATTGTCCGCTATATTCCATGCAACATAGTACAACCATAGAATCATTTACAGTGAGACGATTATTTATTCCTCTAAATTCATCAGCATGTCGTAAATAGGTAGTGTGATCAGCATTTGGTGGAATGTAGGAACAAGTTAAGTAGATGAACCTATTCACAAGTTTGATAAGAACGCCAACAAGTTCTAAATCAGTATTGTTTTTAAACTTTAATTGCTCACAGCATAATGAAATGTGCACCGCCAGAAGGACTCCACCTCCTATTTTAGACTTACGGTCTTTTCTGAATATTTGATAGTTGCTACAAAGAATTTCAGTGTCCAAATTTTCCTGAAGCCACGTTACAGAAAACGAAATAACATGGAATTCAAAGGCGAAACTATTCATGAATAAATCTGATATTTTAGTATTTAAACCTCTAACGTTTTGATAAGCAATGGTTAAAGTTTGAAACCGGTCGTAAATTAGTTTTTTGAAAAATTTTGATTTTCAGAACGCTGTGGTAAGCTAGCAATATTTTGAGAGCGTGGGCTCTTTCTATATTCGAATTCCCGAACTAGAGTGTTACGCGGCCAAAAATCTTTGTTGTTCACCGTTTCGAAAACTTCTTCAGGGACAAAAACCTTAAATGAAGACTTTTTCCTCGGATATGAAATACTTAGCTAACGCACAGAAAAATCACTAGAGCCATTTAATTTATTTTTAATATAATGATTTAAGTCTTCAACCGAAGTATCAGAAGCAAAACGCGACGCAAAAACAGGCTTTTTTTAAGATATAGCCACAAGTTCTTTTGGGTCATTTCTATCAGAGGTGCACAGTTTTATGTGGTTTATCCAGCGTTGTAGCCTTAGATACAGCATTTGCAGTTTTCTTATCATTTTTCTGCTTCCCACCAAAAGCCATCGGAGTCGATTTTTTTGGTGTTAAAGCTTGCTCTTCTTAGCATCTAAAATCATTAAAAAGGGATTCAAAATGCTGAAATTTCTGCAAGAGGGCTGACAGGTCCTTGCCAATTTCAGCAAAACATTTTTTAGACTGCTTTTAAAGATTATATAAGCAGTTATCGGCTGCTTTGCACTTAGTGCATGACCAACGAAAACCTTCACCCGTCTCAATGATATCAGCGATGCGACCACTTAGTCCAACACATTTCGCATGATAAAGATCATCGCAGAAATGGCAGACTACAAAACGCTCAGTTACGTCTTTAACAGAACAGACAGGGAGTTTACAAATCATGATAAAATTTTATAAATGAAAATAGTTTTAAGTGAATCTAAAAGTATGCTACATATTTATAAAAAAAAGATTTTCTAACTGTTTCACGGAATAACGAATGTTAATTTAAAAGTAACTAAAAGTATGCTTTTTCTAATATTTTATCTTTTTTTAAAAAAAAAGTAAACTAAGCAAAACAAAAACACCGCGCAAAAATAAAATCAAATGTATGTACGTATGGATATAAAACAAAACAAAAACAAATTTGTTGCTTCAAAAGAGAATGAAGAGTATGAAATTTAATTTAATTATTTAAGCACAAACTAATGCGATTTCAATGAAATGTACAAAAAATCACAATACTAAGCACAAGTTAGTCAATTTTCACTGTGAACACTTTAAAATAATGAACTTCAAACCACTTAATTTTGCGATTTAAACAAGAGCAATAAAAACACAGTTGTTAACAGCTTAACAGTTGCTATATTATATTAGATAGATTACAATTAACAACAGCTTGAAGCGTATCAAGAACTTGTGGCTCACTACAAAAAAAAAATTGAATATCATCAGCGTATATGAAAAGTGTATGTTACAATGTAATAAGCAATTTGTAAAATCATTCAAATATAACATAAAAAACGGAGCCCTTAAAAGGATCCTTGCGGAACACCACATGTTACACTTAAGAGCTCTGAAGCGCTGTTGTTGCAAGAAACAAATTACCTACGTTCGAAAAAAAACAGAAAATATTTATAAGCTTGCAGGAAGAAGGAGAAAAATCAAAATCATAGTGAAGTTTTTTAACCAAAATAGAATGATCTATACTATCGAACGCTTTGCTGAAATCAAGAGAAAGAAGAATGCTTACCTTGGAATCGTTGTACAATTTTCTAATATTATCCGTTAAACTAAGCAGAAGAGAATTGACAGTGATACATTCTGCCATAAACATGACTTAAAATTTGGTCACTAACTAAATTTTCAACCGCCTTAAATAAAGCGGATAGCACGCTTATTGGTCTAGTGTTCACAAAGTATTAGTTCATACCATTAACATAATCCGCAAAATTTGTCGAATTAGTGCAATAATTAGATTGATGATCCAAGAAATATTTATTGATATCATTGACGTTCGCATCCACAGCAGGACCAGCTGATTTAACCCCTGGTAAGGTGTCTTGCTATCATCAAATAACATTAGCTGTTGCTATGGGTTTATGTGCTTGCAGCAACAACCAACCAACCTAGACAGTGCTGGTTCAAGTGCCAGGATTATTGCAGAGTGATAGGCAGATAAAATAATATCAGCCGCATATCACAGAGTATTCCACATATCCACGATTAAGTCATTTTTCTAAGTTTAGTTTTTTAGTTTTACGAACAATAGACTGAACACGGTTACGCAGTCTTCAAAATATTGCCAAATTATTTTCATATCGATCATTTTTATGTACCTTGAACGCCAGATTCCGAACTGATTTAGCATAAACAATTTTACTACATTTCTTGAAATTATTATTTATGTTTTTTGGAAACGAATCCGAGAAATGGGCACAAGAGAGTACAAGCGTTCAAAATGTGAGTTTAAAATTTTAAGCTGAACATCAGTACTGTTTGATATATAAATATCACTAAAATCGCAAGCGGTTATTTCGATCTTCAGCATATCAAAGTTAATTGCAAGAAATTCTTGTGTTCGAAGTGTTCTTCCTGAAGGGGGGTTCAATATTTAGGAAAACAGAAACAAAAGCATGATGGGAAATAGCCGGACGATTTAGTTTTTAAATATTATCTCATTGAGTCATCTCGAAGCATGACGTATTGTAATATTATCAAAACACTCCTATTATTATTGATATAACAGAAATAATGAATATCAGCTGCACTAAGAGAAATCGACAACTTGGACGCAATAGAGACAGCAACATCACTCAATTTCACAATTGCAGACGGTAGTCCGGACACAATAACATCAGAGCGGTTAAGACGACGATGCAGAGTATTGTTTTAAGTTCAGTAGAGTTAATTTGGCTCATTAATGGTGACCACCAACTCGGACCGAATATCAGCAGCTAAGACATTGAATTTAACGTTGATTCCATGAACTTTAGACTGAATGTTCGCCAATGCTTGCCGTACATCCTTCACCAAAGCAGCATCATCAAAGTGATGTGGATTATCCAAACAACTTGCTCAGATTAAAGTTTAATTTTGTTTTTTATCGTCAAGTCGTACAAATTTTTACTGACCTCAGCGCAAGAAATATGGAACCATTTCCCACATACACTGTAGCCTACATTAGTTTGCGTCCTTGTCACATTGCGGCAACATATCAAACACCGAGGACTCGACGTCACAGTATACTTCTTTTATTATACCCTACACAGAGGGTATATTCACTTTGTCATTCCGTTTGTAACGCATAGAAGGGGGCGTGGCAGGTATGGAAAAGTATATATATTCTTGATCAGCGTCACTACCTGAGTCGATATAGCTGTGTCCGTCTGTCTATCCGTCTGTCTGTCCGTGTGTCTGTCTTTTGAAATCAGGTTTACGAGAAAACTAAGAAAGCTAATTCAATGAAATTTGGCACACAGCTCATATCTTCTTGCAAGTTGCTAGCATATAAAAATGGGCGAAATCGGTTCACAGCCACGCCTTCCGCCCATACTCTATGTAAATATACCCAAGTCCATTTTGAAAAAAAGTTCCTGCGATTTTCATCAAATTGGTGATTTGGTGAATATGAGAACAACATTAAGATTAGGCTAGGTCTTAAGTTTGCAAAGGCTCTTAAATAGGCGTGGCACAGCCCTAAATTTTAAGTTTTATGACGCCATTGCTCGTAAACTGTGTAAGATTTGTGATGAAATTTGGTACACGGATACAGATCTTGTGAATTTTGAATTGCGCATAAAGTGGGTGGAATTTTAAAAGTGGGCGTGACATTTCTTAACAATTAAAAAATTGGATTTCGTATAACTCCAAATTGGCACATACGATTTTCATTAAAATTTTAGGGATGATATCACTGAAAGTAGTCAACAATACAAGAAACGTCAATATACTAAAAAAATTATTTTAAGGGCGTGGCATAGCCTACAATATTTATAAACGTTATAAAAAGAGAACTAACAACACAATCGTTATGAAATTTAATATGGCGGATACACTTGCTTAAAGGTGTCTTCTTGCAAAATTTTGGCACAATTTCGCCGGTGGGTGTGGCACCTCCCATATAAGCGAAATACGTTTAATGCTATAGATAGTGTGCTTTGAGAGTAATCTTCATAAAATTTTGTGTAGAGGTGTCGGTTACTATAAGCATCAAAATTAAATGAAACTTGACAAGATTGCATCAGTGGGCGTCCCTCATTCACATAAAGTTGTAAGTGCTATTTTAAGTGAACTATTGGAGCAATCGATCTGGAATTTGATGTAAGTGGTTTACTGGGTAATAGGTATATATGAATCAAAATCTGGCGAAATAGCAACAGTGGGCGTGCCACCTCCCATACAATTAAAATACCTTAAGTGGCATAACTATCGAAATATATGAGCAATCATACTGAAATTTGGTGTAAGAAGTTTTTTTATAAAAAGCTATTTCTGGATCAAAATCGGAGTGGATTGCACCAGTGGGTCTATCACCGCCCTAAATTTTAGGAATAATTACGGCACATATCATTTATTGAAACAAAAGTGGGCGGAATTGTAGGAGTGGGCGTGACATATTTCGTGTTTTTCATTTCTATTCTATTTTTTCAACATTTCCCATATTCTTTTGACATTTTCAGTTTTTTCCAACACTCCAACATTTTTGAACCTTTTTACACTATTTTCGACTTATTCAACCTCCTCAACATTTTTTTAACATTTATTAAAAAAGTACTTTCAATGCAGTGTAGGGTATGTGAGTTTCGGCCTGACCGAAGATAACACCTTTACTATTTTTTTTTTTTATTTTGTTTATTTCGTAAAATCAGTCTATGGAATAATTCTTACAGACTTAAAGTACAATAAATTAAAAAAATAAAATTTAATTAAGAATACAAACTAGTTAACAAGTTTTTAAATTTATTCCTAGGCATAGAAAAATCTATAGTATGATTTACGGCTAATTTATTACATTCAATAAGAGCTCTGGTAATTGGCTCATTCAAAGAATAATTCGATTTGTGGTTGAGTAATAATCAGCGTGAATTATACGTGGGAATAGGCTCATAAAAGTTTAAAGGGCTTAGTATAAACTTTAGAAACCTTTTTTGAACTCTTTCTAACCTATTGCTGTGAACAAAAAAAAAACGGAAACCAAATTATATGTGTCACTAAATTCCAAACTATTACGCCTAACAAATGCCAGCATCGAGTAACATTTCGGAATTATGTAATCTATATGGCTCACAAAAGTAAACTTGGAAATTGCAGACTTACAAAAAGTTACCTGGAAACATTTATCAGTATTTACAGACAATTGATTTCTAATGCTCCATTCAGATAAGTTATTTAAATCATTTTGAAGATTCTACTACGAATTTCAGGGAATAATTTTAGATCGTCAGCATAAAGTAAGAATTTTGCTCTCACAAAGCAAGAACAAACCTCATTTAAAAATAAAATAAAAGAAGCGGACCTAAGATGCTACCCTGTGGCACTCCAGAAGTGGCAATAAAAGGTTTAGATTTAACTCCGTCAATTTGCACAATGTTCATCCTATTGCTTAGATCAGAACTTAGCCAATCCAAAAATTTGGAGTGAAAACCCAGCTTTGACAATTTCGCAATGAGCAAATTATGTGGAACTTTATCGAAAGCTTTTGAAAAATCTGTATAAATCGTATCAACTTGAAGACCTTTTGAAATCGCAGAAATACAATAGTTAGAAAATACAGCCAAATTAGTGACAGTAGAACGGCCAGGAAAAATCCCATGCTGCATCTGTACTATAGTTTTTTGAAGCAAAGAAAATTTTCTTCTTTACAATACCTTCGAAAAGTTTAGAGATTGTCGACAACTTTGATATTGGTCGATAGTTACAAACATTATTTTTATTGCCACTTTTATATGTAGGGCTGACAAACGCTATTTTCCAGGCATCAATAAATTTACCCATTGCTAACGATTTATTGAAAATCAAACATAATGGAATAGATATTGTTTTAAAACATTTTTAAAAAAGATGAGGACATATACCATCAACATCAGTTTTTTGAGAATTTTTAAGGGCCGCTATATATAAGCGCAATTAACATCACATAAATTAAAATCACCCAGAATACACATATGATTTTCAATTTTGTCCATAGGTAATTGAATAATATTATCAATATGGGACACATACAGTTTCAGTGAGTATTGGGTGGTATATAAGAAGCACAAATATAAAGCAAATTAGTCCCATTATGAATGCACAAAGAGCGCCTAATGGTAATTAAAACCACACCTCCTCTAAAAAAACAGTTGGGATAGGATCTCTATCTCTGCGATAAACTGTAAATAAGTTAAGATAAAAAATCTCACTATCATAGAAATCAGCATTTAGCCAACTTTTAACTAGTGCATAAATATCATAGTCACAATGCAAAGTAGCAGCACGAATAGCATTGGTTTTAGTTTGCATCCCAAACATGTTTTGAAAGTAAGTTTCCAAAGAATTTGATATTAATTTAGGGATTGATTTATTTGAAGCACGTATTATTTTATTTCTTGAATGTCCTTCACTTTCCGAATACTTTCAAAAGGATGAATCTTCACACCAGTAGGCCAAAATCCGGAACAAGCAATTCGTCGATAAATTGTGGTGGCACACCAAGCTTGAAATTTATCCATTCCAAATCATCCATTGAAGCATCATTTTTTATCAAACTCCTGCAATCAATGCGATTACTAGAGATACTTGTGTGTTCCTCAACATACGAAACAATATCATTTACTTTTGTATTTGGTTTAAAAGATGCAAGGTGAACCCATTTTTTTCTCAGCACAACTTCCAAATCAACATTTTCAGCTTGGCTTATAATCACTTTGCTTTTATTTTTTAATTTTCTTCTAACATTAACCCATCCATTAAAATTAGCAGGGCTAGCAATATTAGCTCTGTATCATCCGAAAAAAAATAGGTAAATATTTATAAAGTTTTACCACAAACAGTGTATCATCGGGAAAAAATGTGGTGGTTGAGAGAGAAAAAATGAGAGTAAAAAAAAAACAGCTTATAACTTCCCCTCCAAAAAAGTTTAATTTTTCACCCAGACAAATTTCTTGTGGCTAAAACTTGAAGATGGTCAAAATCGTGGGCAATGAGACTAGAGACTCAGTTATGACAAGCGAGGGAAAGAATTGTATCTGCCTCATAAAATATTTTTTAGCACTGCATTTTTTTCACTTGTTGAAAAGTTGTGTTAAGAAGGAGCAACATAACAAAAAGCCTGATATCAAAACATTTTTTGGTAAATGCTTGAAAATGTGGAATATTGATGGAATCTTGTTTTCCTGTAGAAATCCAGTCGCTAGAAGAGGCCGTTGAAATGGTTGGTGGAAAAAACCGATTTTAATGACTTGATGCTGAAATAAAATAAAATTTCAAACTCGGACAAGTTTGAAATTTTATGTAAGTGAAATAAAAGAGTAGGAGTTAGGAGTTTGGAAAATGATTTTATTTAGTTCAGCGGAATAGTGGCGATCTTACCAATTTAAGTCGTAACTGCAAAGTGAACTAGAGGTCACTTTGCCAAAGTTCACAAGGTGACAAAAATTAGATTTAGTATCACAAATACAAATAAGAAAATATATGTTAATTGTTATACTAAAGGCTAGCGGATTTTCGGAGTGAAATGAATGTTGCCATCTGGCCTTAACATCGCCGCCCGCCTTGCAGTATGTCTGCAATTAAAATCTATCTATATAAATTGATTTAGAATTCATAAACTTATGTATAGGATTTGGATAATTCATTTTTAATTTTTTCTTAAATAGTTATGAAATATATAAATATGTGTGAATAATAATGTATATAATACGTTTGCACTTTTGTGAAAAAAAAATTGATTAATTCTTGAGAGAATATTGTGCGTCTTTTTTTTTCTTTTAAATTCATTTTAGGATTGAAGACTATTAAATATATGTTTGTAAAAAAAAAAAAAAAAAAAATGAAATAATATTATGCTGCGCAGGATCCGGATAGGATCCATCCGAATACTGTATTTTGGACTACTGGAAGACCCCCTGAATTGGGAATGACCCCAGGACGAATTATTTTCTGGTACAAATCAGCACCCAAAACCAAGGATATGGACGCGGATCTGTCGAAATCGGGATCTGCCAAAACTATGTTGGAAAATTTCTCCTTTATACCTACGTCCAAGGATTTTGACGGTGTTTTAAGGGAAATTCTGTTAGCGATCTGAAGTGTAGCTTCCATTTTGACATGTGGATCGGAATGCGCACGGATGATGATGGAGCACATTTTTTCATGACCTATCTCAGTGATAGGTATATGGAGACTGTTTGCCAGACTTGTTGAAATTAGGCTATGGGCTATACAAGGATCCAGGAGTGATCTTGCACAGTGTAGAAGCCTGTCAACTTGTATGCGTGTCAATGCGGTAGGAAACAGAGCGACGACATGTTGCGCAATTATGGAGGATACCGTAATAGGCTGGAATGGCTTCGAACTGGAGGGTATCAGTGAGTCACTGGTGCGTAGGCGTTCATGCATGTGCAGCAATGTGTGATGGTTCTGTTTACAATAGTAGCATCCAAGTTTGCTACGGCAGGAATTGCCTGAGTGTTTATGTGCGAAGAAATTGGAACAATATTTATGCAGCAACACTGCACGCATTCGCTGTTCCGTGTTCATCTCCTGAAATTTAGGACATGCTCGGAGTGCATGATATCGATGACAGATACGACATTCATATTTTTTTGTCGCTTTAGCTGGACGGCGCCATACGGAAAGACGTTCCTGGACTGAGCTTCGAGGAACATTTTTATTATTTTTGATGATTCTTGCCACGACGGAAATAGAATTAAAAAGTAAGGCTTTGGACTATTCTGTGTTAGAGGAAGGTTAGTTTCTTGGTAGGAGAACCAATTTTACTATTATAATATCGGCGACACGAACTAAATTGTCCTTACCGTAGTGGACCTTTGAAACACGACCTAACCGCCATTCTTGCGGAGGAAGATTTTCGTCGCGTATCACAACAATCGAATTTACTTCTATATTTTCTTGAGGGTTTTTCCATTTATTGCGTTTATGGAGTTCCTTAAGGTACTCGTTTTTCCAACGCGTACAAAAGTGTTGCTGGAGGGCCGTAAGCCTTTGCCATCTCTTTACGATAGAGATAGGTTTTTCGTGAATTTGTGGCTCAATTGGTGCTAAAAGCGGACCACCAACAAGGAAGTGTCCTGGAGTCAAAGCCGCAAATTCGGCTGGATTCTCAGACATTGGAGAAATGGGTCGAGAATTAAGGCAAGCTTCAATCCTTGAAAACAACGCAGAAAGTTCCTCAAAAGTATACCTAAAGGACCCAGCGATCTTTTTAAAATGCGTCTTAAAACTTTTGACGCCAGCTTCCCATAAGCCTCCCATATGGGGGGCACCTGAAGGAATAAAA
Organism: Meiosimyza decipiens; assembly: GCA_963680825.1. Lineage (NCBI taxonomy): Eukaryota > Metazoa > Arthropoda > Insecta > Diptera > Lauxaniidae > Meiosimyza > Meiosimyza decipiens. The sequence goes on along the minus strand of OY804258.1, from coordinate 77,741,310 downwards.
TGCCAGTTTAAATTAAGATAACTGAAGTTAGATGCTATGGCGGACCTAGAAACTTGAAAAAATTCCTTTTCTAAGACTTTGGATGCTCTAACAAAAGTTTTCCCGTTGTCCGAATACAGGTGCATAGGACACCCACGTCGCGAAACAAAGCGGTTAAAAGCAGCAAGGAAAGCAGGAGTAGAAAGCGTGCTTGTAGCTTCTAGGTGGATAGTCTTTGTGGCAAAGCACACAAAAATGCAGACATAACCCTTGGTTATTAAACAAGCTCTGCCGGTATAATTTTTTACATCAAAAGGCCCAGCGAAATCAAGGCCAGTATGCTCGAATGGGCGAGTCAAAACTGTTCGTTCAGGAGGTAAGGCTCCCATTAGTTGCGTTTGAATATTTTTCCTTTGAAGAATGCAAGTCTTACAATGATGAATTGTGGTTTTTATAAGGTTCTTAACCTTGGGTATCCAAAATTGCATCCGAATCAATCTTAGCATGAGTTGATTTCCTCCATGCAGCGAGATTTGGTGGGTAAACTGAATAAGCAATCGTGTAAAGGAAGAACTCTACGGAAGAATTATTGGATGACGTTCATCATACGTCAAAGAAGGTGAAGAAACTAATCGTCCGCATACACGAAGAATTCCATCTGCATCCAAGAAAGGGTTCAAATTAAGCAGAGTACTGGAAGATATAATAGGTTGCTTGAGTGACAAGTTTTTATATTCCGTAGGATATACAACTTTCTGACTTAGAATTATTAAACGTTTCTTAACGCTATTTATTTCAGCGCTACTAATATTTTTTGAGTCGTATTTAAAACTACTACGGTGCACCGGATGAGTGCCATGGAAAAATCGAATAATGTACGCAATTACTCGCATTGCTCTTGAAAATGATGAAAAACGATCAAGGATGTCATCAAATTTCTGGAAAAACACAAAATTTGACTTGAACGCCTTTTTCTCAAGATCCGTTTCATGGTCGAAGTTTCTAAAGGAATTTGGCCAATAACTTGGATCATGATTGAGCCATCTCGGGCCATGCCACCAAAGATCGTTACCGACGAGTTCATGTGGCATGACACCCCGACTTGCAAGGTCTGCAGGATTAGCTTGAGAATTCACGTGGAACCAATTTGCTGGACCGACACTTTGGACGATTTTGGAGACTCGATTGGCTACAAAAGTTTGCCATTGACATGGTGGCTTTTGTAGCCAAGCAAGAACAATAGTTGAGTCAGTCCAGAAATATATTTTATATTTCTCAACTTCAAGCTGCGGAATAATAGCGTCTACCATTTCAGCTAACAAAACGGCGCCGCATAGCTCGAGTCTCGGAATCGATATTGTTTTTACCGGTGCAACCTTGGTTTTAGCTGTTAATAGGGCAGTAGAGATGTTGCCTGAAGCAGTACGAATTCGGACATAAATTGTTGCAGCATATGCTTTTTCCGATGCATCACAGAATGCATGGAATTCTACGTCACTATCATCTGGAGAAAAATTAACCCATCTCGGAATTTTGATAGAGTTAATGTGAAGGTAATTGTCAAGAAAATTGTGCCACATTTGCAAACAATTTTTAGGCAAATCGTCGTCCCAATCAATTTTCGACAGCCATATGTGCTGCATAAGAATTTTAGCTAAAACAATACAAGGTGCGAGCCAGCCGGCTGGATCAAACAATTTTGAGATTTGGGATAAAACCTCGCGTTTAGTGATGGTCGACTTGCGTTCAAGATGTTTTGTAGAGAAGAAAAACTCATCGGACTTCGCGTTCCATTTGATACCTAGTGTCTTGGCGTTGCTACAATCGTCCAATTGTAGAAAATCTTCGTTCAAGAGATGTTCGCGTGGAAGTCCTTCAAGAATATCATGTGAGTTAGAGGTCCATTTTCGCAGTGAAAACCGAGCTGATCCAAGAGCAGCGATAAGCTCATCGCGAGCGCGAATGGCAGTGGACACATCATGACTTCCTGCTAGAGCATCGTCTACATACATATTATTTAGTAAGATGCTACTAGCCAATGGTAAGGTGTTTTGAACATCTTCTGCAAGTTGTAGAAGGGTTCGGATGGCTAAATAGGGAGCGCAATTAACTCCAAATGTTACTGTGATGAGTTCATAATCACGGATGTCGTCTTGTGGTGAGCTACGAAGTAAAATCCTTTGAAATGGAGAGTGGCTTGGATCCACGAGAATTTGTCTGTACATTTTCTCAATATCGTTGTTGAACACAAAGCGATAGAAACGCCATTTAAGAATCAAAAGTGTTAAGTCAGACTGTAACACTGGGCCAGTTTGTAAGATGTCATTTAAACTTACACCGTTGGATGCAGGACTTGAAGCATTAAATACTACACGTATTTTCGTAGTGCTACTATCAGGTTTTACTACTGCGTGATGAGGCAAGTAATAATGGTTTGGAAAATGTGAATATTGGGGGGAAGAAACAGCTTTCATATGATTCAAATCGATATATTCCAGTATAACATTATCGTATTTTACTTTGAAGTCCGGATTTTTGCAAAGTCAGATTTTGTTTCTCAAGAATTGTGCATTTGCAATTGCACGAGAGTGACCAATTTTGAGACTTTTAGGATAACCCTCTTTAAATGGAAGTGAAACAACATATCTTCCATTTTGGTCTCGTTTTGTAGTTTGTACGAACAATTCTTCGCAAAAACGCTCGGAAGGAGTAATGGGACGTTTTTGAGGAAGATCCTCCACCTCCCAAAAACGAGAAATCTGTTCATTCATTGCAACTTCATTAAAATATGAAACGTATGTTGCTGAAGAAGATATCGTGTTCATGACAGGACCCGTCAAAATCCATCCAAAGATTGTTTGTTGAGCTATCAATGAGCCACAAACATTTCGTTGAATACCGTCGAGCAAAATCATTGGAAGCAGATCACCACCGATCAAAAGATCAATATGCGAACTCCTATAAAACTCCACATATGCCAATTTAATGTTTGGAAGTTTTTTAATAATGTCGGAATTTACGGTATGTGTAGGAAGGTTGCCCGTAAGATGAGGGAGTACTAGGGCTGATGTCTCAACTTGAATTGCGGCATTTATTGGAGATCGGAGCACAAATGAGCATAGTTTTTGTGCTTTAGCAGAAATTGCATTATTTAATCCAGACACTTGAGCTTGAATGGAACGAGAAGGAAGCTTCAAAAGCTTGAAAAGTTTTTCTGAAACAAACGTTGCTTCAGAACCGGGATCAATCAAGGGTCGAGCTGAATATGTTATGCCTAAATGACATACATGCACTATCGCAGTACCCAAAAGAACGCTTCTGGAGCTAGACGCAAAACAAGTTTGCACTGTATCGGACACAATAGCGGAATCAGTGGACTGTATTTGTACTGCATGAGACCTTTGAGTATTTGAACTGTGTCTATAAGGTGGTGAATTTGGATTTAAAGGAGTGGAATTTTTCTCAAGGATCTCATGATGTAGAAGAGTATTGTGCCTCTTATTACATTTGAAGCAATTGTGGATACTTTTGCAATCTTTAACTATATGCGATCGAGCAAAACAATTAATACAAAGTTAAAATTTTTTTATAGAAACCATGCGCTCATTTGAACTCATTCTTAAGAACTGCGGACAATTTCGGATGGTGTGCTGTTCCTTAGAGCAAATCTTGCAATTTGGAACCGCTGTATTTGCATGATATGTACTTACTTTTCGTACAGTACCACGGGTGTTAGAGTTGGCGTTGGAAGTACCTGGCTTCTGCGAAGTAAGCTTAGAACTGAGTGTGCACTTGATATCAGAAACTGTTTCAAGTGTCTGGTATCTGCTGGTTAAAAATAAATCTAATTCTTCCCAGGATGGAACATCATTTTTGCTCTTAAGTGACTGCTCCCACAAAGAGAGGGTTGCGTCTGGTAAACGACTTGAACAGAGGAAAACAAAAATCGGATCCCAGTTTTCGATTTTGATATCGTATAACCGGAGCGCAGATATACAGCTTTGTATATTGCGCTGAAGTTTTTTAAGCGCAGTACCTGACTCTGTAGTCACTGGAGTAAGGCTAAACAAAATCCTGAGCTGACTATTTACAAGAATTCGCTTATTTTCAAATCTGTCCTTGAGATTCTTCCAAGCTAAAAGGAACCCATAGTTGGTTAATGGCGATTTTTTAACAATATCTCGTGCCTCTCCCCGCGTTTTCTGGTTTAAGTGGAACAGCTTCTCAACGGGACTCAACCTAGAATTATTAACGTAGATGGCAGTGAACATGTCACGAAAGGATGGCCAAGAAAGATAGTCGCCATTGAATACCTCCATGTCACAGGGTGGCAAATGGAAATTGCTGCTTGTGTTTTCTGGTCTAGTGTCGTTTGATGTTGATGGCGTTGTGTTGAGTTGCTGGATTAATTCTCCTATTTTTCCAGCGCTGCGAACATATGTGTGGTAGCATCTCCGATAACGATTTTTAATCGATTCAAGCTTCGGGTCCTCGCCATCCTCATCCTTTTTGGAAGATAATTCTTTCAAACAAGAATTGTACGCTGCTTTCACGTTGCTCCAACTAGATTTAAATTCCTCCCGATGAACCTCTAACGAATGCGTCGTAAGCTCCTGGGATGACAGCTCCGAAAAGTCACTTTCAAACTCGATCAAATTGTCGGTCAAAAGAATGAACGTATCCAGTGAAGACATGGTGGATACTGATTTTGACATGGCAGCTCCAGACTTTGACATGTTTTTCTTTATTTTTGGAAAAAAATTTAAGAAATGGGCGAAAAATCGATTTTAAAAACGAAATAAACAAGCAAAAACCCTTTTTCGATTCACAGGATGTACAGAACGTCGCTGTTTTAAAAACGTGGATGTAAAAAAACTTCGTCCAAAAGAATGGAAAAATTTGGATTGTCTGGTTGAAAAGTTTCTAAATGAAAAGACAATATTCAAGAATTCGATGATTGGATTCAAGACTTTGACGAAAAAAGTTTCATAAAAATCAAAAAAAAAAAAATCGGAATGAAAATTTATGAAACCGTAATTATGGAAATTTTTTTGGAAAAATACACGAAAACTTGCTCCAAAAATAAAATTTTATCGTTCGCGTACATAATCAATCGGATAGATTAAGCGGATTATGCTGAAAGCAATCACTGCAATTTACAATTTATTAATATTGCAACTTTGATTGTTTCAGCGTTCAAAAGAATTGGTTAAAATTCACTGATTTTATTTAAAAAAGGATTATCTGATTATACGGGATAGACTTTTTATTCAAAATATTTGAAATTGATCTTTTTTTTTTTTAAATTAACAATTTAGAAAAAATCCTTTCACTTTTGCAAAATAACAAAAACCAAATTTAGTTTTATTCACCGGAAAAAAAATAAATGCTAATAATCAGCTCTTAAACTTTTTGCTTTTCAAAATTTCTCTTAACAAAATTAAGGACAAATTAACTGCTTTTCATTTTTTTTCTTTTTTAAAAAAAACCAAAAACAAATCACAGATTTAATTTTTTCTTTGCAACGTTTTTGTTAATTTTTTCACTTTTGCAATTTTTTTTTTGATTTATAAAATTTTAAACTTAAAGAAAGTTTCTATTTGTTTTTGATTTTTTTGTTTTATAACTTTTGAACGAAATTTTTAAAACCAGGCAACAATTGGATAATGTTGCATCGGAAAATGAAACGAAGTGGAAGATGAAGAATAACTTTTATGTAAAAAGTTCAAGGTTTCAGATCAACATGCACATAGAAATTGAAACAAAATGGTCTTGAAACAAATTGCTTATAGGAAAGCCAAATGTTTCTGAAAAACAAATTGAAAACGAAAGAAGACACTTGTCAACAAAGTTGCCGATCAGCTTTGTAAAGAAGTTGCAGAAAAGAGTGCAGTGGAGACATTTTTTGCAAAGTTAATTTCCGAACACGAAGAGAGAGTTGAATTCGATGAGTGGTGAAAATTTGAAAGAGAAGTGTTGACAGAGAATTGTTGCTAGACACAAAGCTGCTAGCAATATCTTTCACAACAAATGTATGTACACATATGTATGCTTGTAAGACATGTACGTATGCATGTGCATATGCTGAATGTGAACAAATGAAAAAAAATATATATGTATGTATATGGATACCCACAGAAAAAACGGCGCGAAATAATGCAGCGTTATGATAAAATACTATTAACTTTTTAACATTGAAATTATACGTTTTTTAGGAACCTTTTTTTTTAAAATGAAAATTAATTGATTTTTCGCAATTCTCTAATTATTCTAAATTTTCTTTCCTTGCACGATTTTAAATGTTTTTTCTTTAAACTTTCGTTGTTAAAATGTCGCGGTTTAAACTTTTTTCTGCTTAACGCTGCGTTTTTTCTTTTAAACACTGTTTTTTCCTTATATATTTAATTAAAAATTAAATACCTTTTTCTGTTTTAAGTCTTACTTGCACACATCTCCTATCTTTTTAATTTTTTATGGTTGTACCTTTTATATGACTTTTTCACTATGTATTTTTTAATACCCTTTTTAATTTAATTTGTGCACTGTTTTTTTGGTTTTTTTTTTGGTCTAAACTTTAGCTTTTCTATTATTTTTGCTATCGTTTTACACTTTTTCGCTACCGATTTTTTGGTATATTTCTTAAATTCCGGTCCGGCTCGAAGGACCAAATGAAAATGTGGAAAATTGATGGAATCTTGTTTTCCTGTAGAAATCCAGTCGCTAGAAGAGGCCGTTGAAATGGTTGGTGGAAAAAACCGATTTTAATGACTTGATGCTGAAATAAAATAAAATTTCAAACTCGGACAAGTTTGAAATTTTATGTAAGTGAAATAAAAGAGTAGGAGTTAGGAGTTTGGAAAATGATTTTATTTAGTTCAGCGGAATAGTGGCGATCTTACCAATTTAAGTCGTAACTGCAAAGTGAACTAGAGGTCACTTTGCCAAAGTTCACAAGGTGACAAAAATTAGATTTAGTATCACAAATACAAATAAGAAAATATATGTTAATTGTTATACTAAAGGCTAGCGGATTTTCGGAGTGAAATGAATGTTGCCATCTGGCCTTAACAATGCTCATTTATTCAATTGAATAGATGAGCGATTTTTGTTTGAATCATAAAGTTTAATGCCTCCTAAATGATCCACCAGATAATTTCTTTTTCGAAAAATTGTTTTTCGATGCGCAAAGTTTCAAAATAGGAAATTGGAAAGTCATTTTGGTAAATTTAAACCTTACGGCAAATCTCTTATTTGTATACTAAGCAATAGTCTTAAAATGCACTTTGTTCACTTAAACGAAATCTGCAAACAAATATTGTGGCTCAAATCTACTTTCGCATATATTGCCATCGGAAATTACAAATATAGTTTTTTAAAATTCACTACTTGAAGGCCTTGCACACATTTTAATTTTTTAAGGAAAATAATGCACAAGATCTAGAATAATAATATATATTGGTAATTATTCGAAAAATGCTACACGTTAAAAAACCTTTCGTATGACATCTTAATTTTGATAATCGATCCGGGAATTTTTAACGTATAACGATTTTTTGACAAGCTTTATCGCCGACTTCCAATGTCTATATCTCCGAAAGTAGAAGCGCGTCACCAACTTCTGATTCCATATTCGCTTCTAAAGTAAACTTATGCTCAAGATATAAAAATCAAGTGCCAAACTTTAAAGTCAGTCATGAGTTACATCCTATTTGTCAATAATATTCTCAAAAAGGTTTCACTTAGCTTGCATTCAGAAAGTATTAACCAAACGGTCATGCAACTACGACACGGGTTCTAACTCCTGAACACTGCCATTGCTTGTTTACTTAAATACGCGCAACTTTTTTGACAGTTTTCATTTGTACCCATTTTTGTGTATCAACCGAAAATTGTGGTGATTCGACAAGTCAGAAGTTTCAGCTTTTACTTTATCGAAAATCTTGATTTGACTTTTTTCATTTTTTACTCAAAATCCGTATGATACAGATACAGACCACTGAGCATAGGAGAGCCAGAGAGCATTGAAGCATCAGAATAAAGAACATTATTAGACTTCTCAAAACCGGTTATGGAAGAGGAAGAAGCAGGAACAATAGGCATAGCAGCATTCATATGAAGGGACGTTGAACCATTAGTCTCCGTCAAATCAGCAACCTCATTTGATACCATCTCATTTGTTTTCTCAAAACCGGTTTTAGAGTAGGAAGTAGCAGGAATAACAGACACCGCAGCAACTGCATTAAACTGTGGAGGCGTAGGCACAGACGGTAAAACATTTTTTTTATTAAGTATGTAATTTTGACTGATTTTGAGCGTAGGCAATTTAGCAAGTGAGTTATTGGATGATTCATCAGCTTCAGTCGGTGAAACAACAACACACAATGCTTTATTTGCATTTTTGATTTTATTTTTACGGGCAACACCAGCTGCATCATCATACAGTAGAGGTAAGCCAAAGGACTAGCAATGACGGTGGTAAAATAATAGCAGCAAAATGGCAGCAGAGCACCAACAACAATAACAAAATAGCAAACAGCATTTTTTCATACGAAGAAAATTAATTTCTGCGCATAGTTAGCAAAAAATAAATGCACAGATCGACTACCAAGCCAAATTTGAGTTCATAATAATAAAGTTAAATGCGATGAGAAAAGTAAACTTTTAAGCAAAATAAACTAAATTAAATCCGAATAAAATTAAAAAATTAGATAAAAGTCAGTCTTATCTTGACTTCGCCTCATTCCGTTGCGCAAAATGCGTTCTTCGGTGTATTGATTGCAAAAATGCCATTTTGGACGATGATTCATTACCGTTTAGTGAATGCAATGGTCTTTCTCATAAATCGTTCATGGGCTTAGACACGAATTTAATCAAATCTTTCAATAAAAATAGGAATTGGTTATATAAATGATAATTGTTTAGATTACTCTTTTAATTTACGTGAAATTTTATCACAATTAGTGAGATATTTCAAAGAACTAGAGAATTTTCTTGCTGAGGACTTTAGTTTGATTAATGATCGGAGCAAATCAAAGAGTTTTGAAATCTCTTCAGAAAAAATAAATTCGCCTGCTGTAACCGCGGATGGTATTATTTCTTATATTGAGCAGCATGCGGCTATTACTAAATTGCATTAAGCTTGCTATTCTCTTAAAAAAGACACAAAAGACATTAATGAATTAAAATTGGGAGTATCGCATGTTTTTTATAAAAATTTGTTCTATCCTTCAATTTGGCAATGTGACATCAAACTTTGCTCTTTTGTAAACAAGCTTTACAGCTGGGAGGAAGCCATCTACGAAAATGATGACTCTTGTTATTCATTAGTTCAGAAATTTCAAATTGTATTTTCATAATTAGTCTGGCTTTAGGACTAAATCTAATATATTGTTAAATTGGACTCCGCTAGCTGATTTTGATTTTGTGGTTCTGATTGAAACATGGCTTAATGACGACTTTATTTATGCTGAATTTTTTTATCCTAGTTTCTATCAAGTTTATCGTAAAGACAGAGATGCTCATAAAACTGGTCTAGATAGTGGTGGTAGAATTTTAATCGATGTCAAAAGTAATCTTTCTTCATCAATTAATAAACTGCAAAATAGTGACTCCCTCCAATATCAGTTATATGTTCCTGTTTATGATCCTCATGAAGCTGTTTACTTTTGTGCCTAATATATTCCACCGAATAGCACCGATAATCTATATGCCAATCATGTGGAAAACTTTGTAGCTCTACCTTTGAGTAATGTTGACAGTCATTTGTGCATTCTTGGGAATTTCAACCTGAGTAACATTGTTTGACGTTTTTCCCTCCCCAGCCCTGCCGATTTGACGCCACTGGATTGGAATATTCAGCCTTATCGCCATTGTCGAGCGTCGACAATAGTGACTGTCGACTTTTCTCTCGAGTCGACTTAAAAAAGTAATTATCGAACTAGCTCGACTCGATGATGTTTGTAATAGAATATTTTTTCGATAATAATTTGTGTGACAGATGACTTATACAAACTATGTGGATGAAATTCAAAAATATTTTTAAATTTGCTGTCAATTGTGATTCGTTCAGCAATAAATATTTAAACTATTTATTAAAATAACGTGTAGTGGATAGTGTGGCACGCCAATTTTTTGGTGGCTAACTTAAGATTTTCTTCCTCTCACTTAAATCGCTTTCGATTATGTCGTTCAGACTCCTTCATGTGGTTTTCAATATTTTGCAGTCTCTGCCGTACTTCAATAAATATTTTTTTTTGAATTTTCACCTGATGCAAAAAAAGTTTAGTCTTGCTCTTCATCCTTCTTTTCTGAGTGCTTTTAATTATTGTGCAAATTGCATCGACACTTTCAGACACTTCATCAGTTGTATCTCTTCTGAGTGGTTCGGCGGATGTTGATGGTACTGGATCAGGTGATAGTGTCTGTGCTGCGACCAAGGAAGAAGTGCCGAAAGCCATGCTGACAACGATTTTATCAAACGATGAAAGGCTGTTTTTCTTAAATATCCTCCAATGGCAAGCGACAGTTGTTATATACACGTTTCATTTTACGAACATTAAAGAACTTTGATAAATTTTACTTTTTGCCAGCCATCGCCTTCACGGCGGACTCAGAACATTTAGCTTCCCAGCTAGCGAGTTCCACTTTTGCGTTTTACTTTAACTAGTGTTCGCCCAGTGGTTGAAATTCAACCAAGTTTTTGGTATTTAATATTAAAAGTCTCATATAAGAGTGTTTTGTTTGGTAACGCTTCCAAAAATTAAAGTTGTGGTTTCATATTGTTCTTATCTCTATTTAGAGTTCAATATACATGTCTCCATACCGATTTTTATCAAAATCATTCCATTTTTTCTATATCTATAACAAATTTCATCAAAATATGCCCATTAGCTCAGCAAAGAAAACACATTTTCCTATTTGAGCGTGGCACCGTACACTTTGAAGGAATTACTTTTCTGTTTGGTTCAATCTATTTATGTACCAAATTTAATCAAATTCGGTTCATTACCTTAGTCGAGTAAACGCATTTACCAGTTAGGGGCTTTTGCTATTAAAAAAAAGTATACTTGTCTTCACAACCTTTCCAACAAAAAGAGAAACAAGCAAATATGTTGTGTTATGAATGTTGAAAAGCGTTGTAACCATTTACCAACTGCCTATTTATGTATAGATTTTTGAACTGTCGACTATAGAAACGAACTCGACAAAAAATTACTACTTTCGTCGACGCTCAGCTTTCACATCGACATTTGAAATTCGACAATTGTAATAAATTGTTCTATGTTTGTCTTTTGAAATGTCGATTTCGACAACGGTGATGCGACAATACTGCTGTCGAGCATTCTAGAGTCGACTTCGACAATGATGATAGGGCTGATTATATTTTTGGATAATGTCGCTGAAACTTGCTTTAATGTCTTTAAAAGAGAACTTTTGAATATTTAGCATATTCCTCGTTTGTATCCTAAGGTATATAAATTACCTTGGTACACCAAAGGTCTGGAAAAACTAAAAAATTTGCGGAATAAATTCATCAAATTATTTAAGTTTACTAATGATGCTCAATATGAATTGAAGCATTCACACTTTATGAGGGAATCAAATTTTTTAAATAAATTTCTTCATAGGCAATACAATCTTCGGTGTGAAAATAGCATACAAACCAACCCCAACTCCTTTTGGAATTGTAGACAGTCAAAGAAAGATGCTTCTGTATTGCAACTTCTATGTTCTACTTGAATCATAAATATTTTTCTATTGAAGATTCTGTAAACCTGTTTTCTGAGTTTTTTAAGCCTAATTTTGAAGTTGATAAGGCTTGGAGTAATGAGGGTATTTTAAATAATGCTGATGCGTTTTTGGATCTTGGCATTCTTTCAATGCTGACGTTTGCCGGGCCTTAATATTTTTCAAAAGCTCAGTGAAAGCTAATATTGACGTATTTCAGCTGTTTTACTGAAAGAATGCGCTTATGCTTTATTTAAACCGTTGTGTCATAGTTTCAATAATTCTTTATTGACAGGTACTTTGTTGGAAATTGCCTTTATAACTGCCGTTTTAAAAAATGGGATAAATAATGACATCTCTAATTATAGGCCAATATCCAATCCCTCAGATGTATCTATGTGAGAGTTTTGTGAAAGAAAAGTTGTTGTTCTTGTTCAAGGGCCTTGAACAGCATGGTTTTGTTGCTGGTCGATCCATTGTGAAAAATTTATCCTTTTGTGTTACTTTTTTTATATGAAAATGGTGAAAAGTATTTCATTTTCATTTCATTTATTTATTAATTTTAGTGCTATAAAATTTCTTTCATTATTAGCACTAGCATTATAATGACGTAGTACATAGATGTTAATAACTGAATACATAAGGTGAACTTTAACTAAACAAATGTTAAATTCTAACGTAAATAAAACATTTTTAAGCATGATGATCATATATGTATATTTATATGCGAGAAAATATAAAAAAAAAATTTACACGATGCTAAGAGGCAAAACTACACGAGAGACAGATGGGTAGTGAGTACGATTTTAAATTGCGTTGCGTTGCTCATTGTTTGGATGCGGTTAGGAAGTGAGTTCCAAAGACGCGTAGTATACACAAAAAACTGACGTTTTGACGTAAGTTACGTATATTTTGGTAAAACTAGGTTCTTACCGCGGTTAGAACTTGAAAATTTTAATTTTTCAAATAGATAGTGAGGCTCAGAAGTGAATATTACCTTGTGTGGCATGATTAATGCTTTTAAATTAAGAAGATTGTCAAATGTTATGTGAAAAATTTTCTTAGCATATTGTGAAATGTGATCGGACCTTTTGAGACCGAAAACATATCGTACCACATTCAATTTTTGCTGTACTATAAAAGTGTGGGAACAAGATACATTTTAGCGAGTAGTATTCTTATTCTTAATGGAGTGAAGTATTGGGTAACCCAGAGAGATCGCAACATTACATATACATACCTATGGAAATGTAAAATATAATGCCCATATTTTTTGCCGTAGGTACTATTTCAATGTTTTAGCCATTAAGAAGTATGTCTGGATAGCTTTCTAAGTTGCGAAGTTTTTTGTGAATTACCAGGCATTTTGATTTATTAGGGCTTATACACAAACCATTAAGTGACGCCCATTTTTGCTCACGATCAAGATCTTCATTAAGCTTAGTAGTACAGCAATTCAAATCATTGGGGGAGCAGCTTATAAGTTATTATATATTATACATCATCGGCGTATATTAAGATATTGCATTGTTGAAGGACGTCAGGTAAATCATTAATGTAAGCAGAAAAAAGCAAAGTTGCTGGGATGGATAGGATAGGCTACGTTAACTGATCGTCATCTATTAGTGAGGTAACTAGCTAACGGATTCGTTGCTTTTTTTGAATAGTTAAATAAACATGAGAGTTTAGTACAAAGTACTTGGTGATTGACTGTGTCAAGAGCTTTAGAGTGATCAATCAACACCAAAAACGTTAGTTTTTTAAGATCGAAATTGGTTGGTATCGTTTCAGTAACGTCTAACAGCGCTGTTATGCAGCTCCGTTTCGGCCTAAAACCTGATTGTGTATCAGAGAGGAGCATATTTGTGCTCAAATAGTTACTCATTTGATTGTACTTCAAAATTTCAACAACTTTTGACATATATGGAAAAATTGCAATGGGACGAAAATCAATGCCAGCTTTTGTGGACAGTTATGATTTTTGCTTTCTTCTATTCAGCAGGAAATGTAGATGAAGTTAGGATTGTATTGAATAAGTGGGTGATAAAGGGTAACAACTTAGGAAGCAGGGCTTTAATAAATACAGGTTGCATATTGTCAATACCAATCGCATTTGATTTAATTGCGAGGAAACCTTGCAACACATCGGCTTGGTCAGCACTGGCAAAACTAAATTTTGCTAAAGTTGTGAATTACTTAGTCGACAGCAAAGTTGTTATTTGGAAGAGTCAATGGAAAGTTTATGAATCTTCTGTTTAATTAATTTAAGTCAATATTATCCGGCGTTCGTGCAATACCTTTCCCAAGACCTGTTCGGTGAATCAGACTCCATTTTTTCTTACTATTTAGTGCCGACTTAAATTTACTCCAAAGTAGGACAACTTACAAAGCTTCCTTAGTTGCAGTCACAACTTCTCTCCTTAGTGCCTTGATATAGAATGCATATAGAATAGTCATAAAATTCAGGTATTTCGATTCTCTTTCAAGATCATAAGTAGGGTTGTAACGTAGTTCCGCATCTGCAACTGCGGAACTTCTGCTTGGAATCCTACTCGCGCCTCCGCACATTTTAATGCGGCAAAACAGAGGTATAACGGAAGTTATGTAATCCACTTTAGAGTTTACAAAGTGGAAAAGTCAGTGAAAAACTGTTTTGACTCAGCTTTCCATTACGAATGTTTTTTATGTGTGGAAAAGTAAAGTAGGCTGTTTATATACTTGTGAATTCATATATAAATTTTAACTTTTGCTATCCACTAAAAAATCGATTACAAGGAGAAAATGCAGCAAAACTTTTATTTATTAAATATAATTTACCACTTGTTAATTTGAATTACAAAAGACTGACCAAGAAAACCTTGTTTTGATTCTAAGCAGTAAGAAAAACCTAATGAATTGTTAACTTTTTTATTAACAATAAATACAGACTGCAGGTTGGTTGTTAGGCTAAGTTACAGTTTATTATTTTGCTAATGCTGGTAGGTGGATGGATAAAATCAGATTAGCTCGACCATAGCTAGAAACTTAGTTAACGTGGATATTTGTTGTCTAGTTAGTTTTGTAAGAAATACTTATTCCTATATAAAGCTAATATTCTAATAAAATCTTGAACTTTAAATGTTTTCAAACTATTTTTGCACCTCAGCTTCCGTTAAAACTCCGCATCCGCGGAGATTAATTTTTGCAACTCTGCATCCGCCTCCGTGTAGGTGACCTCCGTTACAACCCTAACCATAAGCTTCGTTTCTCTTTTCAATTAACTTTTTTCTGTACCCGAGTACCATGGCGGTTGCCCATATTTGATACTTTGTTTTTAAGGGCACATGTTTTTCGAAAAGTCTAACGTTATTCTTCAAGAAAAGCAGTTGCACATCGGCAGAAGTCATGCTGGAGATACCTGTCCAGTTAACATTTTGCAGTGCTAAGTGCAGAATAATTAATATTCTTAAAATCTCGATACTTGATATTTTGTTCAAAGGTATGAAGCTGGAAGTCATGTGCTAAGAAAATTAAATCATGTATTGAGAACACAGGAGCAGAGATTTGATCATACAGCAGGACTTTTTCGACAACATCCACAAAGAACAAATCTAGTAATGTATTTGTGTCCTTAGTGAAGTGAGGGAGCATAAAACAATTTACTGAAGTGAGGCGTAAGGCTTTTATGTTATCTATTAAGTGGCTTTCCTCTATCACATTGCTATTGAAATCTCCAGAAATTATAATTTCTAAGTGCTAAGTTTTAAATATTTCCACGCAAAATATCCGTAGGTATGTTTCGATTGGGTCTATAGACATTGTCAATCAGTACTTTTTTCATTCCATATGTAGGTAATGGCTTTTATCATGTAACAGACGAAGATGGACAATTACTTGGGTTTACAAACGGGCTAGACGAAAACAACGATACAGACTTAAAACGAAAATGAATAGACTTTAGAAGAAAAAGAAAAAGGGACGCTATGTAAAAAGAACGAAAACAAACGAGAGTTAGTTTAATTTTGGAAAACGTAGGGAACGAACGAAAAGTAAATGAGACGATATTTTTAAAAAGAAAAGTGTGAAACAAATGTGTACTTAAATATAAATAATATGAATTAAAATAAACATATTTTTAACTAAAAAACAAAGCTTTTACTTCGAAGACAGTGAACCCACACATATATTACCTCAATAAACGAGTATTCAATTAGATCATTTGAACTTGACATACAAATGAACTTGCATAATATACCCTCCATTTCAAAAATTGCCACACCGCCTGCATGACTATCCCCGTTTGCACGAAATATGTTAAATTCATTCCATTTAAAAATGTAATCACGCGCACATGGCTGAAACCAAGTTTCCGAAACGCATACTTCATCAACTCCCGAGTTTTAAAAAATAGAACAAAATTCGTCGATCTTTTTGTAAAGCTTTGTGCGTTAATGTGGCACACTGATGCCATTTTTTTGCTTGCTCAAAATGAGTATTAAAGAATATATACTGTCCTTGAACCACTCCGCGAGATATAACCTGAATCTATCAATTAAAAATATAATAAATGTATAAAGTTTTGTAACTCAACGGAAACGCAAACATCCTGACAGAATGTCGAAGACAAATTTGCTCGCATAGCTTTCATATACTTTTTTGGTTTAAAAATCAAAAAATAAAAAGGTGAAATAAAATTAAAAACTAACATTAGGTTAAATAGGAATATATAAACATGGATATCACGATTATGAGTATTAACGAAACAAAATTTATGGCTCATAATATATTCTCCAGATTTGAATTTCCAGATGCATTGACTGCATCATTGGAGATATTGGGGTATTTGTGATCGAAATCGTTTCGAAAAAAACTCCCCATACCCAATTGTTGAATTTGTTGTTGCGTTGAAAGTACAGCTGTTAAGTAAAATATCATGTGTTCATGATTGTGTAATTTTACAAACTGCTCGAAATAACGGTCTTTTTTTTATTGGAGTAAGTATAAATTCCTTCTATTAAATGTCAATAAATGTTTTTCTTTATTTTTCGAAATCTAGAAATCCTACACATTTTACTTAGTTACTTTCTGGTGTCAGTCTCCGACTATCTCTCGTTGAGTGCGGCTCGTTTGTTTATTGCGATATACATACCTGCGTCTTTTGTATTGTTTTCGTGGTACCGTTATAACTAACTCGTCAAAACTTGGTTTTGATTCTTTTTCTTTTCTTTCTTCACACGTGTTACAGATTTTTGTCGCATTTCGGTTTATTATAGTGTGTCAATATGACCCCTGGGGCCCCCAATTTAGGGGACAATCGGTTTGCAGCGTTAGCAACCAGTCCTCAAGCAAAAAAAAACGTTACCAAAAAACTCTTTATGATTTTCCTGCTCTCCCCAGTTCAAAACTTACACCTGCCAACCCTAAATATGTCGTGATTTCAGCCACTAGCGCTGAAAAACCCCTGTCACAACTGCTTGTTAAAAATAAAAATATAGCTGACAAGTTTATTGCTTCCAAGCAATTGCTTGGAAGCAAGGAGTGCGGCATCAAATGTAAATTACATGAAAACTTAAATTTTATGAAAGGTACGGTATACGCCCAACAACCCCAAGTTTCTGTATCCTATTCTGAAGTCCTTTCTCAAAAGGATCCAACTCAACCGATTTTAAACAAACAACCAATTTCAATTCAACAACCAATTTCAAATAAACAACCAATTTCAAATAAACAACCAATTTCAAATAAACAACAAACAGATATCACACCAAATTCTAATCCAATTACACTATTAAAACCACAACCATCCAAAATTAACACTGATAACTCTAACATTGAAAAACAAACATCTTACAACAACAATAAAGTGGAAAATAGTAAAAGTGTAGTTCCTTTGACTACTGCTTCAAGTTTGACTTCCAATGTCCATAGTTCCGAAACATCTCACAAATCACCCATTTCTAAAATAACACAAGAATTATTAGATAAAAACGAATATTTTGCAACACCTCAGAACTTTGACGAAAATGACTCTATCAGATTCATTTTAACCTATAGTATTGCGCTTTGCGTATATATTTTTTTTCTTTAATTTACATAGTTCATATTATGGCTTTTGACATTCTACAGTGGAACATGAAAGGCTTCTACAATAACTATAACGACTTAGAGCTTATTATTTAAGACTTCTCTCCATCTTTTATAGCACTACAAGAATTACACCTACCATGCAACGTTCACGCAGCAGTCCCTAAACAATACGTTAGCTACTTTCATAACCTTCAAAATAATTCATCTAATAAACAAGGTATAGCAGTTCTTGTGAAAAAAGATATTCCTCACAAACTCATTCCAATCCAATCGCAAATTGCTACCATCGCAATAGAAATTAATCTCGGCTCCAAATTCACAATTGTATCTTTATACATACCACCGCAACAGAGTTTCAGCCTCAAACGCGTTCAAGACATATTTTCAAATTTTTCCACCCCTTTTCTATTAATAGGTGATATTAACGCCTGGAGCCCCTTTTGGGGATCCAACTCCACTAATCAAAGAGGTAGAATTCTTGAAGATCTGGTACTTTCTGAAAACCTGATCGTTTTGAACGACGGCGCACCCACTCATTTCTCGTCGCATAAAACTTTACTCACGTAGACATTTCAATTTGTTCAGCAAATGTTGCCACCAATTTCTCCTGCTGCACACTCAATTCTCTATACGGAAGAGATCATTTTCCACTGTTAACCAGAATGTCCACGCTTATCTCGAATAGGGGTATACCAACTCCTAAATTCAAAACAGAAAAAGCTGACTGGACTTTCTTCCAGAAATTGACAGATGAGTATATTTCGAAGTACCCACCTTCTAATAATGTTAATAAAGAAACAGCAATCATAAAAAAAGCAATTCGCTATGCTGCCCACAACTCTATTCCCCAGACCTATTTCAAATTTCAAAAACACATAGTGCCTTACTGGTCTCCTTATTTGTCTTTCCTGAGAGAAGAAAGAAAAAAATTATGGTACAATTTTAAAAGGACACGTTCTGATGTAAATTTTTTATCTTATAAAAAATCGAATGCTCTTTTTAAAAAGAAACTTAAAGAGGCAAAAAGACAGCCTTGAAAAGCTAACAGATTCAATAAATCCTACTTCAAACCCCAAAGATATCTGGGGTAAGATTAAGATGCTATCAGGAAACTATACCCCTTCGACAATAAAAGTGTTAGAAACAAACAATGGTCCTATTTATTCGTCCATAAATATAAGCAATTACCTTGCCTCTTCCTGGTCAACATATTCTCAGGATTCAAATTTTCACCACGATTTTATTTCTCAAAAATCAAAATTAATATCCGATGAGTATTCAGACTATAGTATCACACCTTCTGCAAAACGAATAGAAACCCCCATTACTTCCTTCGAATTCGACTTAACGATTTCTTCACTGACAGGTATAACTCCAGGTCAAGACAGAATCTCTTACCCAATGCTGAAAAATAGTTCAAGAGCATTAAAAAGTAGACTTGTGTCCCTATACAACAGGATTCTAGAGCAAGGAGCTTACCCCCATATTTTAAAACAAGCAACAGTTATCCCAATTCCAAAACCTAACCATCCATCAACATCTTTATCCGGGTATAGGCCAATTTCTCTGTTATCTTGCTTAGGCAAGGTATTAGAGAAAACTATAGGAAAACGAATCATGTGGTTTGCAATATCAAACAACTTTATCAGTCCACATCAGGTTGGTTTTAGGGAAGGTCATAGCACAATGGACGCCCTCTTATATTTTGAAAATTATGCCTCTTGGGCACTCGCTACAAAAAACTATACTTCCGTCCTCAGTCTAGATTTTGAAATGGCCTTCGACAGAATTGGCATTCATGTCATCTTACGTCAGCTGTCCGAATGGAAAGTTGGAAAAAAAATTTATAATTTCGTCAAAGCCTTTTTAACCAATCGTACGTTTTGTGTAAAATTAAATAACAAATTTTCTGACATTCACAATCTGTTTAATGGTATTCCGCAAGGCTCTCCGCTCTCTGCTATTTTATTTTTAATTGCTTTTGAAGAAATTAATAATATTTTACTTAATCACAAATGCATTTCCTACGTAATGTATGCTAAAGATGTATTGTTATTCACAAAATGCAAAGACTTGACTCATGTTCATGACAAGTACACTGAAGTCCTTTTAGATATTTCTAACTGGTCAAAAGAATCAGGTGCTAATATATCTTACAACAAATGCAAAACCCTTCATATCTGTAAAAAAAACATTGTATTCCTCAGAACTTATCTTTCAATAATACAATAATTGTAGATTGTTTAAAACTAAATATTTTAGGAGTAATATTTGACAAAAAATTGTCTTTTAAAGAGTATTGTAAATATCTGAGACATAACTTAGCTTTAAGACTCAATGTAATTAAATATCTTTCCTCTAAGCCTTGCCTTATTCACATAACAACACTTGTTAATATCACAAAAGCTCTAATACTGTCAAAGATGGATAATGGATTAGCGATATACGGACATTCTGCCAAGGCTAGCTTACAGCTT
This sequence comes from Meiosimyza decipiens, assembly GCA_963680825.1. NCBI lineage: Eukaryota > Metazoa > Arthropoda > Insecta > Diptera > Lauxaniidae > Meiosimyza > Meiosimyza decipiens. Next base: position 77,721,061 of record OY804258.1, on the reverse strand, counting down.
TTACATGCACCACACCACCACGCTGTCAGACGCAGTATTCGTGCTTTCCCAACATCCCCCGTGAAATGTATCCTCGCTGAAGCCGGTCTTCCAACTATTCAAGAAAGATTGAAGTACAATACTCTTAGGATGATACCAAGACTGACTTGTGGCAAAAATATTCTAATAAATAACACTGTGAAAGCACTTCTAAAACACAAACCTTACACACCCTTACAGTCTAGTTCCTGGAACTTTTTATACACGGATGGCTCTAAATCTGGCCATGGCACTTCATTTGCAGTAGTTGATGACAAGGGTGTCACCATATCGATTGGACGTTGCCACCAATATTGCGGAGTTTTCACAGCTGAAGCGACTGCTATTCTACACGCAGTCATATTTGCAAACAAATCACTCGGAAAGTTTGTTATCTGCTCAGATAGTCTAGGAACCATCCAAGCACTTCTCAGGAAGGACAATAATTCTCATTTGCTCACTTCAATCCGAAGCTCTCTTGCTCAAAATAGAAACACTCTTAAAATCATGTGGGTCCATAGTCACATAGGGATTAAAGGAAATGAAGCTGCGGATCTTACTGCTAAATCTACTTTATTGCAGCCACTAATCACCGTGAACGTCAGTAAAAAAAAAAGATATTTATCGCTTGACTAACAGACATTTATTTGAACTTAAACAGCACGAGTGGTCTAACTTCGTTCACCTTTACAAAAATTTCAATACAGAAGGAAGGAAAGCGACTTATCCTGCTACAGCTTCTTGCAACGACATAAAAGCCATGGTGCGTCTTCGTATTGGACATACAACAATTACACATAGCCATCTGCTAAATGGATCCAGCGGCCCACAGTGCCCGTTTTGCAACTCTACTGCCTTTTCTGTAATTCATCTATTAGACAGTTGTCCTTACTTTAATTTTATTAGAAAAAGTATTTTCCACAATGAAATTCCTTCTAGTTTACTTAAATCTATTTCAATAGTTAACATCTCAAAATTCAATAATTTCTTAATCAAGACTGATTTAAAAAAATTCATATAAGCTCAGATAGTATTTTTATATCGCCAGTTCTTTTTTGTAATATAACTTTGGTATTATTTACACTTTTATTTTGTAAAATTGTTCTTCAAACCATTTAGTTGTATTATTTCATTATATTCGTATTTAAGTTCAAATATTATCAAGTGAGTAGGTCTTAGTTACTAGTGGTCCTTTCTTTGTAATTTAGTGATTTAATCACTACTTTTCATTTAAATAAATAAATAAAAATACTTTCTGGTGTTCCTTTGCAGATTCTTAATTCAATACGTGACTTTAGGGGTAATTTTTGACTCGAATTTCACCTTTGTGGATCATTCTAATTTCACTATTCCTAAAGCTTACTCTTTTCTTGCCTTTATCAAAAAAAAAAAGCTGTGAATTCTCGGATCGATATACTGTTCGGTGCTTATGTAACTTTCGTGAGATCTAGATTGGAGTACGTTTCTTTTATTTGGAGGACATGGGTCATGAGTCCATTTTACATGGCTCATTCAAATAGATTGGAAAAACTTAAGAAACTTTCACAAGATTTACGCTTCGCTTTTAAATTTTAGTGATACCTTCGCGGCATATGATGCTCTTAAGCTTAAAATCCCAGAATACTCCCAAATAATGATTTGTGCCCTTACTTTCATATTTGACATTATTTCCGGTAGAATAGACTGCCCCGCTTTGTTACAGTTCATTCCTTTGAACGTTCCCTCTAGAATGTTGAGGCATACGATATTATTTCATTCTGACCTAAATAGAACCAATAATGCTTTTAATGAGCCAATTACTTGTGGGTTGCATTTATTCAATGGAAAATTGCAACACGTGTTCGCTCGCGTTAAGAAGTGAAATTATTAGCTCCGCGAAATTTTCATTAATACATTAAATATTTTGAGGGAAGTAGCTCATAAACTCGAGATCTGAACTTTTTTAATAATTTGAATAGCAAAATATCTTGAAACTAATAATAGGGAGATGGGTAGGTACTTAAATACTGTTGAAGAGTGTTGTTAACGTTGGCAAAATGCCGCCGCTTTAGTGTAAATAATGCACTGTGAAACTTCGTCGAACTGATGAAATAATGAGTTGTTCGGTTGGATGTGGCTGTAATATCTGTGTTAAATGCAGCAAAATTGAAAGACCGGAATTAAAATTTATAAGTGACAATTTAAATATTAAATGGTTTTGCAACCAGTGCACTTTATCAGGTGCTGGTACGAATTTTGTGGAGTTTAAGTACTTGATAGAAAAACACGGTCAAAACAAAATTAGAGTCACCGAAATGAAAGATATGAAGTAATTAACATTAAATGCACTCAATTAAAAACTAGTACTGAATTTAATTCACTTTTGCTACATAATATAGAGTTGCAAATTGAACAAATAAAAAACAAGCATTTTAGCCGAAACATCAACAAAAATGAAAAAATAGTGAAATGATAGGCGAAATCTGTCAAGAAAGAAATACCGCGGACTGTCACATGTCAGCAAAAGAAATGTCTTATGCATAAGTGGAAAAGATAAACGAAAATAAATTTTTTATAAAACCGAAAAAAAAACGAAAAGATTAAAGAAACTAAAATCGCGCTTAAAAAATCCTATGATGGTGGCTCTATAGCCACCAGGGCCAAATGCTGTTAGAGAAATAAATAAAGGAGGATTAGTCGTTCAATGTAAGAATAGAGATGCATGTGAACAAGTACAGGAAAAAATTGCAGAGAGCATTGGTGACGATTATGCTTTGGAAAAGAGTAAAGACAAAAGGGAGGTGAAAAGCTATTTAAAATTATTGGCATAGCTGAAAAACTAAGCAGCGAGCGTCTGATGCAGTGCATTGGGAAGCAAAATGAATTATGTTTAGAAAGAGAATTCGGAGCTGTAAAAAGTTATGCCAATTCGAATAGGATAGAAAAATGTTACAATGCTATTATTAAAACGGATTTATTAACTTTTGAGAAAATATTAACTCAAAAAAGAATAAATGTAGAATGGGGCTCATGTATTGTAAATATATATAGCGTTTTAAGATGTTTCAAATGTTTAGGATACAACCACAAATCTAGTGAATGTATTAATAAATTAGCATGTAGTAAATGCTCTGGGAACCAAAAAAACTAGAAAACAGCAACTTAAATTGTATTTACTTAAATACAAATAGTGTTATTGCTAATAAAATTGAACTTGAAAGGCTCATTGAAGTACAAAATCTAGCTGTAGTTTTATGTGTTGAAACATGTACAACATATATAATATACTAGGAAGTATCTGTGAGGTAACAGAACGTAATATTGTTATTGGAACTGTTTGATTCAAATGCAATGCATCAAAAAGTTGACTCGTATTACTGATTCATCTAGAACAAAAATTGATCTTCTCTTTGCAAATATTGATAATGTGACTTGTGAAAGGCTGGATGGTTACCAACTATAAGACCATGAGGCAATTAAGTTCAAAATTAAGTGTTTTCCTAATTTTTAAATGAGAATAAACTCAAGAAATACATCCTGGGAAAACGCCTCAATAACTTTAGTTATTTAAACACTCTCGATCTCGATAGCAAGGTTTCTGCGATGAAAGATTCAACATTGAAATGCATGGAAACTTTAATAAATCAAAGGAATACAAACCTAAGTATAATGAATAAGTCGTACGACCTTGAACTATCGGTATTGAATAAATATAAATTCGACCTTTTTTTTTAAACGCAATTAACTAGTATTTGGGAGGAAATTAATTAAAATCAAAAAAATAAGTTTTATGGAACATAAGGTTGATAATAATAGTCACGATGGTAAGAACATGTGGAAATGCCTGAAGCAAACAATTTGCTTGGAAAATGAGCAATCAGCTCTAAAAAAATAATAGTAAATGGTCAAATATTTGAAGATGATCTGATAATCGCTAATAGCTTAAGCAAATTGTTCATTGATAGCATTGTGGATATTAGAAACAACATAGAAAATTCAGATCTAGACGTTAATATCAATACTTTAAGCTCTTGCTTTATATTCAACAATGTCACGACAAGTGAACTTGATAAAATTGTCCAAAAATTCAAAAACAAAACTGGGAGGAATAAAGCTTTTAGCACTCTGAAGGAGTGCTAAAAGATTCGTTTCCATATCTAGGGTTCTTTTATTCAGAAATTATCAAGGAAAGCCTGAGGGGACTGTTCCAAATACGTAGAAAACATCAGTTATTGTACCAATAGCTAATGTTAAAAATACAGTCAAAGCTGAAGAGCTAAGACCAATGTAATGAAAAAATACTCGAGACCGTGGTAAGGAAACAATTGGTGGAATATTTAGAACATTCATGCGAAACTGCACTTAATATAGATATAGCTGGTTTAAAAGAAGAGTTGAAAGAAAATAATTAAATTTTGTTAGTATTTATAGACTTGAAAAGATCATTTCAAACAACTGATCAAGTTATTTTAGTGCAAAAACTGGATGCAATTGGTATTAAAATCAAAGAGTTGTCAATGGTTCAAAAGTTTTCCTACTGACCTGACCGTAAGCAGCGTACAGTGATAAATTCTGCTATATCAGAGGAAACTAAGGTCAAAATAAGACTTCACAAGTTTCTGTTTTGGCTGCTCTTTTATTTAATAGTTATATTAACGACATTCTCTCTGCATTAAAATTTTGGAAAATAATGCTCTTCGCAGATAATGCGATGAGTGGTAAAAACATAGATGAAATGACATAACTTACAGACAAATTTTAATTCTTTGTATAAATGGCTGTGTACCAACAAATTAAAACTCGAATGTTGATGAAACCAAACACATGGCTACGTCCAGAAAAATCAATATTACTGTAGACAATATAAAAATAAATAATATAAATATCGAAAAAGTAGACCAAATTAAGTACCTGGGTATTCAGATAGACAACAATTTAAAATTGCTAAAAAATTATGGTTCGTGAAACGAATTTGTAAGCTATTGAAAGTAAAATTTACAACAATGGTCTATAGATCAATAATTGAGCCACACTTTATTTACTGTCCATCTATTTTTTTCATCATGAAAGATACTCAAATAGAGAAATTGCAAAAATGCAAAATAAAGCCATGCGTTTCATTTTGAATAAACTATTTGAAAAAACTATTAATCAAATGCTAGAATATCTTAATTGGCTTTATGTTAAACAACAAATTTTTTATTATCCATGACATTTATTTATAACACCATGAACGGTGATCTACCGGAATATTTTAAATCTGACGTTAAATTTCATAATCCAGCACACAACATTAACACAAGAAATAGAAATGAAGCTGAAGCTGACAAAAACAATTTGTGCTATAAAGGGCTAAAATGTTTCAATGAACTGCCAATAGAAATAAAAAATTGTGATAATAGATTGTTTAAAAGAAAACTTCAATTATTGTATAACACTAGATATAAGATACAAGAAATGCCGTTTCTAATTATATCTGCTACCAAGGCCGTATCCAGGATTTTATTTCGGGGTTGGTTTTGGATTTGAGATTTTTAAAAGCTTATTTTTGCGATCTCCTTGGTTTTTCAAATCGAAGACATATTTTTCCAGGTAACTCACTTTTAAACTTTTTAAACATTATAATGTAAATTATAATATGTACATGCATCGAAATCGCATTCTTGCAACTTAATTTTTTTTTTTGGGAATAGTGCGAAATCAAATGGTGTTAAATCAGATGAATATGGTGAATGATTCAATACACAGACTTGATTTCGTGCCAAACAGAATCAAGATCGCGGTATTGGTCGAATTCGACAAATTCAGGCCATCAAACGGTGCAATGCTTCCAAATAAAATGTACAAGTAATTTTTTGACCATTTGGGACGAATTCGAGGTGTTTGATGCCCTTGCTTTCAAAGAAAACAATGAACGTTGTCTTGATGTTTTTGATGGATTTTTAGATTCGTCCTTCAGCGATCGTCTGCATTCTAAAAATTGTTTATTTCACTTGAAAGTCTTTACCCGTTCTAGACAATAATCCCTATAAGCTTTTTATAAGCGAAATTTTGAACGTTTCTGTCGCTGTTGTGTAAATTTTTGCGTGGGACAGCGCGTTGCTTAATATATAAAGGGTCCTGGGCGACCACCAGACGGGTCAGACAAAGTAATATCATGTTTGCTAAAAGTTGCACTGTTGTCGAAAAAATCGGTTTTTTCATATTTAGCTAAAAAAATGCAACCTTTGGTCAGTCGCTATGGTACCACAGACACAAATGTAATTCTTTTGGCAGTGGCTCTTTAAAAAATAGATGTTGAATCTTACAATGTGTTTTGCTCTATATTTTCAACAAACTTTAAGCTGGTGTGGTGTGAAAAAAGAGTACGGCAAGCTAGGTTACCAGCTTGTTAAAAGTTGCATGTTAAAAACAAATTCTATAATGGTAAAAATATAAGCTATAGCTTTTAGGGTTACAAAGTTATTGCTATTTTAGTGGCAAAGGGGGTGTTTGTATGGAACTTAAATTTCAAGCAAAATCAAGTCAATTTCGAATTTTATTTTATTATTCTATTATAGTTCAACACGTAAATGAATTGAACTGATGAACGAAAAGTCATAAAACTGACATATGTATGTTAACCGATTTGAATTAAAGGGGCTTGTTAAGAAAATGCAAGCTTCAAAACGATGTATAATTTTAATTGATGTAGCTTCCATTTGCTGAGACAATACTTCAGTACCGGAATCATTGTGTATATATTAGTCAATGTGACGTGTGAGCTTGGAGATCGTCACAAATTTTTTCAAAGCGCAGAACAAGGCAAAGTATTGTCACTCTCACTTCTCGCTCCACTTCCAAGGGTGTATTAATTTCAGTTTGACAAAATAAATCTACCATTCCAATGTATCATGGGTACTCTAACTTAACTAACAGTCCGTGCGCTCAACGCACATATATTGTAAATCAGCTGATCAGAGATCACAGTATTTATAGCACATTTTGGACACTCCAAGCCATGTATCCAAAAAGTTTAGTTTCCGGAGAATGGAAAATGAGAGGGCCTTCTACGACCGCTGTTCATCACACGTACACTTAGGAAACCCCTGTATTACACTATTAAAAATACCTTAAGAAATAAAAAAGGACTGAAATGAGTTGTATAGGAGGGCTTTTACATTAGCTAAAATAAATATGAAGGAACATTAAAATATAGTACATATAACCATATATTATAGCGATTATCCAAAAGAAAATTTAGTCTTCGAGCGCTCTTCGCTGTAAGTAAGTATATGACTTTATTTGTGTTACTCTCAATTCTCCGATGTACTGACATTAGTACCAGCCCAGTCAATCTGTCCTTACTCATTGAGTTACGTAAATATGATTTCACATGTTTGAGTGTTGAAAATGTCCTTTCAAGAGTGCACGTTGTAACGGGTAAAATTGGCAAAATTTTGAGAATCTTATGAGCATTTAGAAAACCTTCCTTATTACAGTTTTTGAGGGTTTTCATTGCGCAATTTGAAGGATTTATCACAGGGAGTTCATGCCATTTTTTTACTCTGCTTTTAGGCAATCCTGCTCAAAAAACTTCTTATAACAAACAAAATTTTCGCTTTTCAAGTTTAATCTGCTTATCCCACATACTGACGGCACAAAAACGTGAAGATTAGCTAATAAATACAAATCGATGATTATTAACTGTTTTTTGCAGCTGAGCAAAAAACATTTTCAATATCTGATTACGTTTAAGTGACTGACTTACCTCTTTGTTTTCACAAAATCGTTTTCAAAAAGTGTCTGTTCTTTTCAGAAAATCGTTTTTGTATGGTTTATTCCTCACAAAATCAATTTTACGTAGTGTCTAGCCTATACAAAATTGTTTCTTAATAGTGTCTGTCAAAATATTTCGGGGGGAGGGGGTTCTACCCCTACCATCCCCCCTAGATACGGCTCTGTCAGCATATATTTTTGCAAAGCGTGGCACAAGGCACTAACTTTCTTTAGCTTTAAGTGCAAAAAATACTGAAAATATATTGAATTTTTTTTTTGGGCCTGTGTTATCAACTGTTTCTTACAGCTGATCAAAAATCATTTTCAAAATCTGATGACATTCTTTTCAGATCATTTTTTCCCAAAATCGTTATCATATAGTGTCTGCTATTTGCACGAAATCGTGTTTGTATGGTGTATTCTTCATAAAATCAATTTTACGTAGTGCATATTCTTTGCAAAATCGTTTCTATATAGTCAAAATATTGCGAGGGGGGGGGGTTCTATCCCCTAGCAATCCCCCCCCTAGATACGGCTCTGTCTGCTACCTTTTGGTATTTGAGATAAGTTTTATTAGTTGATATAAATATTGTTATTTAATATAAATATTTTGTTATTTTTATTATTTAAATGTTATAAATTATGCCTTAAAGCCGTAATCAATAAATAAAAAATGAATTATCTAGCTCTAATAATTTTGACTTTTCGAACTCAAAACAGTCTTATTAATTTATTAAATAGTTTTAAATATTACCTTGAATTATTGTAACTTTATTTAAGAATTTATGTAGCTGTCTGTAAGGAATTGTAAATCTAAAGACTAAATCAAATAAATAAAATCAAGAGCGCGAAAAATTTACATGGTATTGATAGTAGTCGTGTTTTTTATATAAAAACGGCACCGTAACCCTTGATACTCGCATCGGTATACAGTTGTGTTTGGAGCGTTGCGTTGAATAATTTTAATATTGGCTCTAAACGCAAATACTTGCTCTGTGTGCCCCAAGCGTATCTGACAAATTTTCTACTAAGGTTCGATAAAGGGCATGATAATGAAGCATAGTTGAGTACAAACTTTCGGCAGCATCTCGATAGTCCCAAAAAAAACCCTTAACAATATTACATAAGAAACGATATTCATTTAAAAAGTAATCAAAAAGGAACAACAAAATAACGTTGTGCATCAAATACCTTGTGGAGACTGTCCTTGTTTGGCACAAATTATCGCAACAAAAAGAAAAATAGAAACACGTATGACGGAACACAAAGCAGACATAAAGGACTAATACAGCAGTCTTACAACACACATTTTAGACGGGAAACACTGCTGATTTCACAACAATTGAAATTTTGTGTATGGAATGGAACAATAAATTCCATTGTTGAGATAAATGGCATTAAATAAATACCTTTCATTGCTTCTTCAGGGGTGCCACAAGGAAGTAACCTTGGCCGGCTGTTATTCATTCTTTATATCAATGATATTAGTAGTTGCATTTCGCACTCAAAGTTTCTACCCTATGCGGATGATCTAAAAATTTTTAAAGCAATTAGGTACAATATTGATATTCAGCTTTTTCAAAATGACTTAACTAGAGTTCAGGATTGGTTCAAAATGAACTGCCTATTTCTTAATGTTGCTAAATGTTTTCATGTTTCCTTTTAAAATCTTCAAGAAATTTTTCATCTGTTTATCACTTTGATGGTGTCAGATTATTGTGTAAAAAGACAATTTTGGATTTAGGAGTTATGTTTGATACTGGTTTTACTTTTACGAACATCTCAATTTTATTATCCCGAAAGTATACTCTGTACTTGCTTTAGTTAGAAGACATAGTTCAGATTTTAATGATCCTTATACATTGAAGGTTTTGTATACTTCTTTTGTAAGGTCTAGGCTTGAATATGCTGCCTTTATTTGGAACCCTTTTTACTCTATTCACTCTGTTCTTATCGAGCGCATTCAAAAAATATTCTTAAAATTTGCTTTGAGATCTTTAAAATTAGCAGAACCAACTCCTGCGTACCGTGAATGGTGTTTATTGTTAAACTCTAGTTTCTCTAGAAAGACGGCGTATGATTCAATCTATAATGTTTCTCATAAGTGGTAATATTGACTGTAGTTGTCTATTAGAATTATAAACTTTAACATGCCAGCAAGACATCTGCGTAATTTATATGTAAAAGTTCATAGAACTAATTATTGTCGGAATGAATCAATAAACGGAGTCTTAATTGAATTTCATAAACTTAGTATTTTTATTAGAAAAAAGAAGATTTTAAGAAACTTATTATGAATTGTTACACTTAATAAATATATTTCAGTTAATGTTAAATTGTATGATATTTTATGCTAGTCGAAGGATTATTATATACAAAAAAAATAAGATGAAATGAAAATAAATTATATGAAATGAAATGAATTGTGACGATATACTTTGGAATGCCTCCGCATACAAAAACAAAAAAAAGTACAGGTAGGACCTATGTTAGGTTGAAGATCAAGCTATTATTGTTGCTGCAAGTCTGTGATTATTTATTTATTTAAAATTTTTTATTGATATAAATGTTAAATTAACTTACGAAATTTTAATGTATAAATTGAAATGAACTTGAAGTGATCAGCTTTTTTGAGGGGTTTGCAAAGTCAAATAAATTACAGAACTATCTAGGTGGGTCAAATATTAATTTGGAGGTAATTCCAAAAGTGGAGTGAGTGTTTAAATTGTCGTAGGTGTCTGTTACTTTTGCCAAGTGGCACAATGTCTTTCCTCGAAATATTGTCTGATTGTTACTCTTTTGATGCTTATTTTCTTTGTTCTAGAAAATTTCAGTTTTATCCATCTAAATGTAATAGTATTTTGCTATGTTTGCGTATAAGGATAGAAAGAAAAATCACTTCCTTCTAATAGAATGGTATTTAGCGCGTACACTGCTGCGAATCAGTTATTACTGTGGTTTTCACCTCTATTTTCCAGGAGTGTAAGTCTCAAATCGTAACAATATTTTACAATCGCAACTATAGGTGTATGTATTTTGTGTAAGTTGCACTTAAATTTGGCTTGCACTGGCTTCCAAATCTTATCTGACTTTTTCCTTGAAAATAAATTGAATTCGATTCCCATTTGAACTGCTAAAATGGATCAAAAATGAGCTCATTATTTTTGTTTTGCGATGAATTGAAAAAATAAATCCTAATTGCAATTTCCTACACTGCAAATACAGTTTTTCATTTCTAACTTATGATTCCTGGAATATAATCCAATTATTTTGCTATGGAATTAAAAAATCGTTTACTAGTCCCAATTTCTGGATTTGAATTGAAAATATATCAATTCTCTTTGTTATGGAATTGCAGAGATTGATTACAAATTGCACTATCTTGGAATGATATTAAAATTTAAATTTTCGGTTTTGATTCCTTTAATGGTTCCAAAAGTTGAGTTCTGATGCGAACTTTTCTTTTTGTATTAAAATTAAGCTTACGTCCGCGATCCCGTTTCAGGGTCGCAACTGGCAGCACTATTGCAACGCCATTATTTAACTTTACTAATTTTTGCTTTCATTTTATTTTACAGATGTTTTAAACCAAATACGAGAAGAAAACGTAAATTGAAACGCACGTCTGTTGAGTGTGACCCAAACATACCATATGAATATTTAGAGGCTTCCTCTTATTCTGGCACTGCACAAAAACGTGTGATTAAGCCGGAAGTTTATAAATCCACAATTTTCTTTTCGGGAAAACGTAAGCGATCTAATCAAGATCGTTACTATGATTGTGAACAAAGTAAACTTCATTCTTTCAGCGTGCCGAGACAGAATAATATTTCACCATTGGCTATCTATTTTGAGAGTAATAGTATCAGACCCAGAAGTTTTTCGTCCACTTCGCAGCCATCATGTAATCGAATTCTTCCGTTAAACAAAGGACTCGTATCAAAAATTGAGAAAATATCAAATGTGCAAAAGGTTGAACCAAGCAACATCACTGACTCGAATTCAGCTAGCAATAAAAACAAAGACCTAATAGCAGTTTCTGAAGTCAAATTAGATACAGTATTGCAGCCAATAGAAATCGATGATTGCTGCGCGCATATTCAATCTGCTCTATCCAGGAAAAAATATCGATTAAAACGAGAAAAACTCAAAACTTCTTTACAGTTTGATGAGCAAATTTCAATGGAATGTGGAGAACTTTATGATTTTTTAAGTTCAAGCTCACTGAGCTCTTCGGACTTGGATAATGGACAAACCAATGATACTGACAGAGAAGGGGATGACGAACTCACCGATTGGCCTGGAAATGAGGGAAACTGTCTTTTTGATTCAAAGTACGATCTTAAAAGAAAGCTAACAAAAAAATCTCATTTAATTTCACTAAAATCGGAGGACAATACTTCAATTATGGAAGATGACACGCTCATGGGGATTGGGGAATGTCAAGGTGAAATAAAAGATACATTGGAAATTAAGTATCAAGCATCCGAGCCGATTGCAATCAATAAGAATATATCTTTCCAAAACTGTCATAATTTTTCTAACACTGATATAAGTATTCCCTTAAAACAAATCGAGAGTGAAATGTCAGGAGAAACATCAAATACATTTTTGTCTTCACCACCTTGTCAGCCAGTACGTGAGATAAGAGCGGGGTGCCGAAGAATTAAATGTGAAAGATCTGGGTTTAGCATCAAAACAAGTGTAAACGAACGGCTAGCAAGGTTTTTACAAGATGCACGACAAGCGCAGATTCGATTACCTGATATTGAAATTTATGAACATGATAGCCTTATTAACTTGGCTAAGCTCTATTCGCTGCAGATGTCTTTGGATAAAGGATGTGCCGTTCTAAAAAAAACTAAGTAAGTCGTAAGCAATATACCTCTGAAATTTGATATGAAAGAAAAATTAAATTAATAAATAGTCGAATAAATTTTGTTTGACTGGTCATAACATTATTAAAAGGTTTTTTATAAAATTTTTGTAAATTATTTTACTAACTTTATCATTCCGATTTGTTATACAGTTTCACATCAAATTAATAAACTGCAATCTTAAATTACGAAGTACTTAAAACTAATTGTTTAAAATTCTTACGCTTTATTTTAAGTAGTCATTACTAATTACATTCCATCAAGTCAATTACTCATAACATTTCATATTCTATTGTTCAATCGATATTTGAAATCTGACAACTCATCTAGTTGACTGATTATTTTGTTTTCATATTTTGAGACAAAAATCTCTTTTTCATAACTTTCAAAAAGGTAAGTAAAGTAAATATAATAAATAAAACCACTTGCATTTCAATTTTTAAATCGGACTAAGGCAAAGTCTACCACGATTAATTTTCAGCAAAACAATTTAACATTTTTGCATCCCTTGCGGGGACCTCCCCTGTGCTTCAGTACAATTGGAAAACTTTTCCGTGTTACTAGAAGACCAGGAACCTAATCGCACAAAAGGAACCAGTTTTCTTCGCGAATAAGGAACCTTGCTTTTTCAACAGCTTAAGGAACCAGTTCTCCTTAAGCAAACAATGTGCAAACGAAATTAATCTCACTTTTTCGTTATAAGTTTTTTTTTTGCAAAAGCAACCCACGTTTGTATATTGTGTATGCATACTGCATACATACATATAAACGTGCTAAATAATTGAAGAGTGGTAAGTTAAATATGATATTTAACTATTAAAAACACAAACCATCTTACTTAACAGAGCATTAACAGAGAAATGTTAAGGCGACTCAGAAGGCGATTTGGATAGGAACAAAATAGAATTGTACGTCATTTCCAAATTAAACAGGGTGCAAGAATTCCACTAACAGGGTTCGATAAATACAGAACAACGTTTAAAACGACATATAACTTTAGTGCGGCTTCTGATTTTCTGCATGTGAATCTCTATGCCAAAATTGGTGATTTTTTTGGTGAAAACTTAACATTGTCTTCTGGCCACTGACCAGTTGTTTTTGACTGTGCTCCAACCGGACTAACAGGGTTCGGGAGAGCACAGAACTACGTTTAAAACGACATATCACTTTAGTGCGGCTTCTGATTTTCTGCAAGTGAATCTATATGCCAAAATTTGTGATTTTTTTGGGGAAAACTTAACATGGTCATCTGACCACTGACGAAGTCGTTTTTGACTGTGCTCCAACCGGACTAACAAGGTTCGATAGACCATGGAACTACGTTTAAAACGACATACCACAATAGTGCGGCTTCTGATTTTCCGCATGTGAATCTCTATGCCAAAATTGGTGATTTTTTTGGTGAAAACCTAACAAGGTCATCTGGACACTGACCAGTCGTTTTTGACTGTGCTCCAACCGGACAAACAGAGTTTTGATAGACCACGGAACTACGTTTAAAACGACATACCACATTAGTGCGGCTTCTGATTTTCTGCATGCCAAAATTGGTGATTTTTTTGGTGAAAACCTAACATGGTCATCTGGCCACTGACCAGTCGTTTTTGAGGCAAATTCAAAATCGTGGCCGTGGAATCTCATATGAAGATGACTAAAAACGGCATTTACCCTTTAAAATAATAAAAACGGTTAGAAGTGTACATTAATCAGTTAGTCAATACAAAAGACTTAATTTTCTAACACGTCCAGCATTCTTTATTATTTTGTAAATTGGAAAATCTTGAAAGAATTATTTTATGATCAGAAAAACTATTAAATTGTGAGACAAAGTCACCAAGTTTGACAAATTCGTAGAACATCGATTAATGTCAATTTTGGGTAATTTTGGCTCGTTAAGGTCGAATCTGTCATCAGAATTTGGACTAGGCGTCAGCGCTTCAAAATATCTGTAAATTAACCGGTAATTTACAGATATTTTAAAGTCTCCAAGGCTAAGTATCTGATGCAAAGTTCCTCACGAAAAGACATGTATATCGTTTCACTTACACCATCTCTTCAGCACCACGTCTTAATCTTCCTATAAAGCATTTTATTTAAATTTGCGAAAAATATACTTGCTTTATAGGGGGGTTAAGGAGTGATGCTGGTTGGAGGGGCTAGTGTAAAGGAACTTTTCCTCAGACACCAAACTTCAGAATTTGAAATTAAAAAGTCGTTGAATGTCTATTACCGTTTGATTTATCTCGACACTATGACGTGAAGAAAAAAATTTGATGACAGATTCAAGTACATCAACATCAAATCACTCTTCATTGCTATCGGTCGGTGCTTTTCCAAAATTTATTTATTTGACGGTTAATCAAAAAATTTGTGGAGAATGCGTAAATTTTTAGTTTCTTAAAAATTATTTGCATTTCAATAGTTACAGAGAAGCGTGCAATTGAAAATATAGATGCTTTTGAACTTGTATATTTTGAGGGCTCATATTTTTGTCATAAAAATATAGAAAAGGTTTTTAAAAATTTGAGAACAGGTTGTGAACTGCGTCATCTATAATGGTTGCACAAAGTTTTTGACTTATTAAATGAAAAAAATTAACTTTGATATCGCATTTTAATAATCGTAAGTAAGGCAAGTAAGTAAGGAACATTCTCAATATTATTGTCAAAGTGCCCAAATCGGAAGTAATCAAAAATTATTTTGGAAATAATATTTTTCTTAAAAAGCATTCACAATGAATGTTATAAATTTTTCTCTCCCCTTAATTTTTGATAGTTAGTAATTAGTACAAGAGCTTGTCGATATGGTCATAAATTGACCATTGAATCCTGAAAAAATGGCTGAAAAAATTGTTGAATAAAAAACTTTTTGACTTGGTTCTTGAAATCGCAATGTTTTTTGAAAATTAGGTGTGAGGTATTTGAAAATTAGGTGTACATAATGAAACGCAAAACGTGACACAATTTTTTCTAGTTGGGATGTAGAATATCTACAGCAATAAATTATATATCACATTAAAGTACTCATCGAGCAGAGTGCACTAAAGCTATCAACTTCGAGTTTGGTTTGCTGAAATGTAAGCGTGGAAAGATTTCGTATTTTTTCAAGCAATGCACTGATCAACTACTCTCTCTCAATTGTTATTGTTTCCCAATTATGCGTTGTTGTAAATAAAATATTAAAAGCAATAGGAAGATATAAGTGTTTGTGTGCGTAATATAAGTAAGTAATTCCCTTTTTTCTTCTCGTATTGCAAGGCTTTTTGGTAGTTAATCAGTGCATTGCTTGAAAAAAAAAATTTGAAATCTTTCCACTCATGTTTTTTTTTATGTGTAGGGAGTCAGTGTGAGTATAAAAGTTCGGGTTTCGGGGTTGAGAGCCCCCCATTTGACTACCATCTTGTCCTTTCCAAAATCCAAGGCTCGGTAAAAATTTTGTAAAATTTGAATTGTACAAAAATTTGACATGTGAATTGCAATGTTTAGCATCTCGAAAACTACTTCAGTTCTTTACTACATCTCTTTTTTTAGTCAGTATTCCGAGTCAGTCAGTATGCCACCTGCGTGAGAAACAAAACTCCCTTACCACTATTATTTATTGGTGATGAAAATAAAATCACATAGCAAAAATATAGTGGCTATCTTTTCCACAATCATAAAATAATTCTATGGAAAATTTAATTGAAAATTTTTTTATAAAGTTTTTTTACTGGGAATTGTAACTTCATCAAACTGTGTATCGGAACAAAAAAAAAATTTGAGTTTCCATTGAAAAATTTCATGAAAGAAAAATTTCAATAAAATTTTCCACCAAATTTTTTGAGTTGATAAGACGATAAGCTGGGTGGTAGTGGAATTTTATTTTCAATATCATTAAATATTTAGTGGGAATGGGCTCAAATTATAATACCACTAATTGAGCAGTGGCAATAAAATTTGATTTCGTTTAATACTAAGCACTTAGCGGTAACGAAGTATACACTCTTTGTTGTATATATTTACACTGTGCCCGAACCGAGCAAAAGTTCGATTAAAATGGATCCAAAATCGGTTTTGCATGGTGGTTCCGTATCATATCACGATTAAAATTTCGTAAAATTTGAAATCGGAGCTACTCCTTTCTTCGAGAAAACGGC
>OY804258.1:77422380-77704094 GCA_963680825.1 Meiosimyza decipiens | reverse complement strand
CAAAGAGTCAGTCCAATTTAATCCATTGACAGCAAAACGAATAAAGTTTTTTTGAATTCTCTCAATTCTATTTATATGAATATTATAAAATGGTGACCATACTTGGCTGGCGTACTCTAAGTGAGGACGCACTATTGTATTAAATAAAGTCACCGTTACTAAAGGGCTATTAAATTCTTTTGCCCACCTCTTAATAAAGCCAAGCAGAGATGAGGATTTTTTACAAATAAGATCAATATGATCATTAAAAGTTAATTTAACATCAAAATGTATGCCTAGGTCTTTGACTAAATCGACACGACATATTTTCTTATCTTTTAAATGATAATCAAACTCCACAATATTTTTCTTCCTGGTGAAAATCATAGATTGGCATTTATCAGGATTAAGATGTAAGTTAATTTTAGAACACCAAACCTCAAAGGATTTCAGGTCAGACTGAAGTGGAATAGTATCGCCAACCCCCTTTACGTTCCTGTAAATTTTCATGTCATCTGCATATACTAACAGATAGGAGTTTTTTATTACATGTGTAACGTCATTAAATGCTAAAATAAACAGGAGCGGCCCCAGGTGGCTTCCTTGTGGAACACCTGATGCCGCGCTAAATGGGGAGGAAAACACCCTCCGAAATCTTATTTGATATGAGCGATCATATAAATAAGATTCAATCCAGCTGACAAAACTTAAAGGAAATCCAAGCTTCTTTAACTTAAACAAAATCAAATTATGTGGTAGTTTGTCAAATGCTTTACTGAAGTCAGTGTAGATGCAGTCAACTTGCCCACCAGAGTCAAAAGAGCTTAAAGCAAAAGAAGTGAAATCAAGGAGGTTAGAAACTGTAGATCTGCCATTAACAAAACCATGCTGACGAGTTGTTATGACTTCACCACAGCACACCTTAACTTGATCGTATATTATGTGTTCAAAAATTTTCGGTATTGATGATAACTTAGCCACGGGCCTGTAGTTTGAAACATAATTTTTACAGCCTTTCTTGAAAATAGGGCTAATGTATGCATTTTTCCAAAATTTAGGAAAATAACTTTCTCTGACTGATCTATTAAATAAAAAACTAAGGGGCTGACTCAGCACAGAGCTGCAGTTAACTAAAACTGTCGAATGAATACCATCAGGCCCGGAGCTGAAGTCATCATCAATTGACGAGATATACTTCTCTATGAGGTCAGGTGTGAAAGATATCTCATTAACCGAAACTAAAGGGTCGTTATCCATATATTCAAAATAGTTGATCTCAGGGCTAAATAAATCAGTAGAAAATGACTCCTTAAACAAATTAGCAAACAGCCCGGCTATAATTTGGGGGTCGCTAGTGAGCCCATCAACTGTTTTAAACTCAGATGGAAACCCGTCAGAATTTTTTTTAGAATTAATAAAACCCCAAAAACTCTTGGGGTCATGAAGAATATTCAGCCTTATTTTATTCAAATATTCAGAATAAACTAAAGCTGACATATCTTTGAATTCAAAAAACAGTCGCTGATAAGCAACTAGGTCATTTAAGTCCTGGCTACAAACGTATTTGTTCCATGCCCTATTACGGCCATTACGAATTTTCTTCAAATCCTTTGTGTACAAGGGTACGAGGAATTACTAACGTACCTCCGTGAATATGGCACCGACAATGCTATGGCCGAAAAAAGTTCACCATAGAAAAATTTAATGCAGTCATCAAATGTATTATTATTAAAATAAATAAATAATTCATGTAGCTTATTTCTTAAATTCTCATTCAATTTCAAGAAGTCAGCTTTCTTAAAATTGATTTCATAAACATTAGTGGAAGGACATGCATTGGTTAAATTTTCAATATCAGATTGATACACAATACTCAAAGGTGGATGATAGGAATCAACCGTACAACAACATTATCACTATTTGCAGCCAAGACTAAGTCAAGTTGTCGTCCGTGACAATTAGTTATACAACTTACTTGTTGTAAATTCAAAAGTATTTCTTCAACAAAAATTTGTTGTTGTCGAGTTTTTGGACAAGATGCATAATAATATGTACCATCATCCGAAGGAGTCCATTTTAGGTCAGGCAGATTGAAGTCACCTAACAACAAAATGTCGTCATTAGCATCTAGTTCATGAATTATGTATTCTACGGACATGGTGGTAATATATTTCATTTGGGCAGTTTTGATAAAAACATAGTGAATGTACATTTTGGGCACTTTAACAGCAATTTTAAAAAAAATTCTGTGAATTTTCAATGATGGAACTTTAAATAGGAAATATTTGTATAAAAATACTCACATAAAAGAAAATAGTAATTTTGTTTCTATGTCTAAGAAACATAATTGTATTTTTTCCACGTTTTACCTTTATCATTTTAGATAGAGAGACTATGCACATTTGAATAAGAGTTCGACGTATTTAGAATATGGTGCTTAGAAGTAAAAGAGGGCGAATTTTTCAACTCAGTGGCTGAAGTCTTCAAAACTTCGATGTGGAATAACCAAACACTCAACTTGACTGAAAATTTAACTTCGTCCATCAATACTGACAACATAAACTTTGACTTACTGGAAACTTCTGCACTCGAACTATTTTCAACTGAATACAGCGAAACATTGCCAATTGGGACTATTGTAAGCATCAAAAATATTGACGACAGTTCCTTTATTTCACAGAGTCTTTTCAAAGAAAATGTTCCCCTTTGCTCCACGAAAACTAGCACAAGATTAGAAAAGTCTAAATCTGACAAGAGTGAAAACAAAATTGATATAACTTATAAAACAATAAATATTGACGAGTTTAAAAAGTTACGCAAAAATACAAAGGGTTTGAAACCTAACCAAGTTTGTAAGCTAATAAAAACGGAAACAGCTCAGACAGATCCCAAACATTATATAGTTTATTACCACCGATGGTAACATCAAGCTAACAAAAGAAGAGCAAGTCTTAATTGATCACCCTGAAAGTTTTCCAAAAGCTATAGAGGATGTTATTAGAGAAAAGTACAAATAAATAAACAACATATGCCCAATAAATTTCACCAGCTTCGGTAAAAATACCAAAAAAACTTGTATGCGGTTTTACGCCAAATGCATATATCAAAATTTCGGGTGTAAAAAACTAAAGTTTGTTCTTCACTGTTCAAAAAATGATACAGAGGTACTAATTTTCTCGGACAAAAAAGAAATACAGCATCCATCAAACATAAAAAAGTGCAACAGTTAAGAGCAGTTCAACGTAAAGTTGCAAAAAGCGAAATTTTGCGCCAATACCCTTCAAACTGGCGGGACGAAAAATTACGTCAACAAAATAAAGAGTGGAGAAAACTTGGCAACAAACAAGGGGTTGCCACACTCGATGTGGCTAGAAAAATTAAATCTGAAGCAAACCGTCAGTTTGATAGAGATCAGAACAAGTTTATTGATTTAATTAAGATGCGACGCGACAAAAATTGGAGCTCTTTTGTACAAAAGGTTAGTAAGCCGCAGGAAGTTTATCTATGGACTAAAGACGTGCTAAATACTATGCAAAAAAAGTCGAAGCTTCTTCTTAAGAAAAGTAGAAACACAATTTTTATGGACGCAACAGGGGGAATAGTGGAAAAGACAGAAAAAGATTCAAAAAGAGTTTTCTTATATAGTTTGGTTTTGCATATAAAAGAAGATGCTGCCAAGTCGGGAATTCTTCTGCCAGTAGCTGAGGCTCTTATTTGCAGCCATTATTCAGAAGACATAGAACGATTTTTGCTTAGCCTTAAAGTGTTTTGCCTCGGAAATAATATAACTTGGCCAATAGCTAGACGCATCTGTCTTGACTGGAGCTTAGCAAGCATGAATGCATGTATTAGGGTGTTTAATAAAAGTTTCGGAATACATTCCTTAAAGCAATATTTAGGAGCATGCTACAAATTTTGCTTGAGTCTTAATAAAAGAAATAAGGCAGGAGTAAATTTTGTTATAATTCAAGTTTGTTGTAGCCTTTATCTCAAAATTGTTTTAAAGGATATTGACAGGTTACACAAAAAAAATTACGGACTTAAAAGTTTTTTAAAAAGGAATGTGGGTTTAGCCATAAACATAAGCTTTATGAAATATTTTTTCGTATGGTTTCAATCTATCTGCACTATTCTTCTATCTCCATCTAAAAGTGGAGAGGTGTGCAAAGCCCTTGAAATTTAAAAAAAAAATTAATAGTTTAGGTGAAAATGCGGGACATCTCGTAGAGCTAGACATTTCGCAAAAAAAATATGCCACCTTACCGACAGATAGAATTTATAATGGCAGTCCATTTTACTTTAAGTGCTTAAGTATTTTCAATAAGGTTAAAGAGCAAACGATGTGCCAAGACTTTACCAATGAGTATTTTGAGCAATCTTTTGCTGAACATATTTTAAATAAATACTGTCCTTATGCTCCCCTTTGGACAAATATAATGGGTTTTCATGTTGAAACGACGGACAAAACAAGAATTTCCAATGGACCAGTTGAAGGGTACTTCGCTAAAAAAAAAGTTTTCTTGCTAGAAGGAAAAAAAAATGTCCGTCCGACAGAATATGTCCGAATTTCGGCTAGGTATTTACAAGCTAAGCTATGCGAGCTTGAGGGAATATATTTTGATAATTCATCAAAGGAAGATTCAAATACAACAAGACTTGACTATAAAACAGATATTTCTGAGGTACCTGATTTATTAGAGGACAAGTGGGAAAGAGTTTCAACAAAAGATAAGAATAAAATCAACCTAGTTCAGGCACAATCTGAAAAATTTTTCAAAAGAGAAGGAACTGACTTTTTCATTAAAAATAAATTAAATTATTATAGTTTAAAAAAACTACCCAGAAATTTAAGCAACATAAGGTTTCACATCGCTGACTGCAGTTATATATTTAATACAATATATTCAGATACTGTCATGAGATGTGGAACATTAGACATAGTAGAGTTAGTGTCACTTGACGATGCGGCGGAGCTTTATAATAATGTTATTGAAATATATATACATATATTAGTAAGTAAAATGAATAGAAGTGATATTTTTGTGACGTCGTGTAGTCAAGGTGAGACTCTTTTCTTTTATGAGGACCTGTCTAGAATTGATTTGGGATCAATAATTCAGATTAACAATAAAAACATTATTCTTGTTCCTATTATACACAATAGCCATTATACCTTAGTTATAATTAATTTTGAAAAAAAATCATTTCCATATATAGATCCTTAAGGTAGAGGGGAAAGAACAGGCTTTAATTTATTTAAAAGATTTTTTCAAATTTTGCAACTTTTAGCCATTCCGGACAGTGGAGACTGGAAAATCATTGAAATAAGTCACGACTTTCAGAAAGACACCTACAATTGCGGGGTACATATTTGCCAATTTGCAGAAGCCTTTTTAATGAATAAACCATAATTTAAAAAATCCTATGGACCTTACAAAAGAAATTAAGATTGCATTAGTAGATTTCATACCAAAAAACCAACAGACCTGTTTTCATTGCGAAACAAATAAAAGTAATAATATGACAGAGTGTTGCAAGTGTAAAAGAAAGGTTGACGAACGTTGTATCTTAACGTATTATAATGACTTCGATATTAATTTGAAAACACAAGAGTTCATATGTCTCTTATGCAGGTACTGAGGTTTTAAAGTTTTAGCTTGTGATAATTCAGAGATTTAAAAAAAAACTGTTAGGAGGTAGAGCGTCATTGAGTCTATTAAACGGTTTGCTTCAGATTTAATCTTATTTAAATAAATTAGTACATACATATATAGTTACTTAATTTTTTATAAAGTTTTGCATTAGATTTTCTACCTGAAGAGATAACCGTTATACCAAAAGGTTTTAAGTCCTGAGGCTCCAAATGAAAGTATTTTATCAAAATGCAGCCTAGACGAAAATGAGATTACAGACACATTGGAATTTCCTTAAAGGGGAAACCCGACATGTTGTATTCTTTGAAAATATTTTGAAATATGTGTTGTGCCTTCTACCTATAATTTCGCTATTTGAAGATTTCACCCTGAAAAGATTTTTTCGATAAAAATGGAGCTACCAGACATACGCTATAAATCACAATGATCATGAAAATGATGATGTAACACAAATTTTTATTTAATATTCAAGAGAAAACGAGCATTTACCCAAAGGTTAATACAAATTTCGGAAGACTAAGATCATCAGGTTTACAATGAAGAACTTTCTAAACGAGCTCACAAAATCTTTATTTGAACCTGAATCAACTTTTCCTTAAAAATTTCATCTGTCGGAAGACATTTGACCTATGATTTAGCACACAAAAGTTATGGATAACAATTTGCAAAAACATAAACCTATATTATTATTAAACTCATTGTTATTAAATTACATAATGTAAAATTTTATTTATTAAAGGTTCGCTAACTTTTTCTTCATACAAAAATCTGAATTTTCAAACTAAATTTTGTTTTATTTTGCTTTGACTCTCAGCTTGTTAAGTATGGAAATTTACTTTTTGCAGCTATATGAGCTCATATAAATAAAAACATAAATTTTCTAACGAAAATGTCAATATTCGAAAAAACTGTAAAACCTCGTCTGCTAGGAGCACAGCCAAAAACGACCATTCAGCAGCCAAATGACCCTATTGTCTTTTCAGCAAAAAAATCACCAACTTTAGAATAGAGATTCACATGCAGAAAATCAGAAGCCGAACTAAAGTGATATGTCGTTTTAAACGTAGTTCCGTGTTCTACCGAACCCTGTCAATCTGGTTGGAGCACAGTCAAAAACGACTGATCAGTGGCCAGATGACCATGTTAGGTTTTCACCAAAAAAATCACCAATTTTGGCATAGAGACTCACATGCAGAAAATCAGAAGCCGCACTAATGTGGTATGTCGTTTTAAAAGTAATTCCATGGTCTATCGAACCCTGTTTGTCCAGTTGTAGCACAGTCAAAAACAACTGATCAGTGGCCAGATGACCATGTTAGTTTTTCACCAAAAACATCACCAATTTCGGCATAGAGATTCACATGCAGAAAATCAGAAGCCGCACTGTTAGTGGAATTCTTGCACCCTGTTTAATTTGGAAATGATGTACAATTCTATTTTGTTCCTATCCAAATCGCCTTCTGAGTCGCCTTAACATTTCTCTGTTAATGCTCTGTTAAGTAAGATGGTTTGTGTCTTTACTGGTTAAATATCATATTTGACTTCACACTCTTTTCGGTATTTGCTTCCGATTCTTGAGCCATTGGCAGGTCTTTCACCCCAGATGAAAGTAAAAGTTCCCTAAGCGGTCTTCTAAGGCCTGATATAAAGGTACGCAAGGCATCGGCACTCTGTTTTTCATTCACATATTTTGCTACGTCCCCCTCTAAGGTCATTGTGGATTTATTTATAGGAAGGGTTAGTCTTTTCTCCACTTCCTCGTATAACTCTAGAACTGTAAGGTCACCCTGCCTTAATATATTTAGTTCCTGTTCTAGGAGGTGTAATGACTTTGTATCCGCATAGGTAAAGTCTAATCTGGCAATGATTTCCTTGAAATTAAGAACCGTGCTGAACGATGCCAACACTGAATCAGCTTGACCCCTGACTTTATTTCTTATTATAGCAACCGTTTCATAATGACGCGTGCTGCCATTGTGTTGCTCAAATAGAGCGTATGCAGTTTGTGCCGCCTGTCTCCACGAGACATAATTAACATTCTTACCATCAAATTCCGGCAAAGATTTGACCACATCGAGTGATTGGTCGCAATTTGTATTATAAATAGTCCAAATAGGTTCGTACGCTTCTACTTCGATCGGCGTAAACTGTGCAATCTTTGATATAAGACATCTAATTTTGCTTCATATTCTGTTTTTTGTGTCGACAAAGCAACACCTAATCTTTGATTTAAGACTTCCAATTTCCCTCCAAATTCTATTTTTTGTGCTAACAGAGCACCACCTCGTCAACGTAATTTGTAAGTTCCTCCTAGTTCATTTCGTTTTTTTTTGTTTCCACAGATATTTAATTTTAAAAATAACATTTTAAGTCTTTGTCAAAGTCACTCATGAAGTCCCAAAATTGTCGGAAAGTATTCAGCTTGCTCCTTTTTTTGCACCTTAATTCCAAAGTAAATATAGCCTTTAGTACTACCACAACTTTAAAAAAAATTTTAGCAAAATCAAATATTATTTCACTTGGCAGTGTTCTTTAAATAAATTTTCCCACTTTAATCAGCCATTTTCTCACTTATAGATTTACTAACAGTTGAGCATATCACTTACATTTTTTATCTCTGGTCTAAATGATTTTTATAAATTTTTCCTGTTCCACTGATTTGAAGTTCACTTTGTTGTGGTCTTATTAGATTGAAGATCGCTTTGCTGTTGTTTAACTCGATTATTAAAGTCTGCTTTGCTACTACGTTGTCTTCTACTTGATGAGTTTTTCCCGTTGGGCGCCAATTAAATGAAAAACTAATATAGTTTATTTGTTTAATCTTTAATTTTATTCATTTATAGAAAGTTAGTTCTTGAGCTACGTTAATAGACTGACTACTCATTTTGCAGTTCTTTATTAATTTTTCTGCAAAGTACATAGTCAGCCTAATAGACTGACTATTCATTTTGCAGTTCTTTATTAGTTTGTCTGAAAAGTGCATAGTCAGCGCCTCGTGCCGTTGTTGCGTCCGGTGCATTGATCGTAAATAGGACAAACGCAACGTCAGCACTACGTGCTTGTTGGATGGAGTATCGTGTTAACTTACAAAACTACCTAAAAATAATATAAAAGCTAATTTGAATTGTGTTGGCTTGTTTATATTCATCAATGAATGTTGTTGTTTTACTTACGAGCTTTTTTGAACACAATTTTTTTTTAAGCAATAATATTGGTAAAAAAAATTGTATCGAATTTTTTTATATCTTCTACATGATAGACCAATCACTCAAAAAAGTTTCACTCTATTTAGGAAACATGAGGGTAATGATAGGCTCATTATAGGTGGAATGACCCACCTGCAATTTTGGATGTTGGTTAACCATACTTTCTTACATAATATATAAAAAAACTAAGAAACTCTGGGGAAATGTACCTTTTTTTGCTGTTAAAGTTTGCAAAATTTCTCAATTATGACTTTTTAAGCCCTGATTTTAAAAAAAATCAGTATGATTTACATATAGAATAAAAAACCATAGCAAACAGTTTGTGAAAAGTATGATCTATGAAATTTTTGCCAATGTGCAGTTTTGGTAAAATTCGATACAAACAAATTAATAAGATGATTACGTAAAACTCAATATATTTTGTTCCTTCTAAAACTGCAGTAGGAAAAACTTGAAAAAAAAAATTATTAAAAAATGCAGCTGAAAGTGTGGCTTTTAGCTAACCATACTTTCTCACATCATATATAAAAAAATTTCGAAACACAGGAATATGTATTTTTTTCTGTCAAAGTTTGCAAATTTTTCCATTTTATCATTTTAATTATTGAAAAATCCGCACAATTCATACAAAGCCGTTAAAAGAAATAAATATATTTTTATAAAGTGGATCCAATGTACTTTCCGCCAATATGCTACATTATTCCATTTTGTCTCAAAGAAGTTAGCTAGACCGCTCTATCCAACAGTTAATTTTATAGAAAGTTTAATAGAACATTTTTGGTGTACAAAGTTCCACTTTGAGCCCACTGTTTCACTAAAGGCAAAACAGATTTATTTTTTTATAGTTTTTTTTACTTTCCCTAAGTATTTTCTGATGATTGTCTCAAAAAAATTGTTCAATCCCTAGCACTTTCATTTTCTTCCTATTTATGGCCACAATATTCCGCTGTGCGACGGTAAAGTAAAGCTATAGCAAACAAGAAACTACAATAAGAGATGACAGAACTACATTCTGTAGTTTTTTGGGGAGAACCCTTCATGGCTCAAGTGTTAAGAGGGGCTGTCCAAATATAATTCATGAAATAGTCGGGGCTCAAATCCTTGTGCAAATTATCCAAAAACTGATCTGATGAGGCTATGTATATATTTATGTACATATGTATATGAGTATGTATATATGTGGTAATAGCCGAAAGACCCCAGTAGCCAGGGACAGGAGCTAGCTGTGATTCTAGGATACTTTTCTTGGCAAGTAACAGACCTCCTTTCAAACGTACATTCTTTTCTATATGAAGTGTCCCTATAAAACAGGCTTTCTCGGACAGATTGCCGTACCAGAGCTCTGAGAAGTACTTGGAAAAAATTAAATTTTAACATTTGGCAACGAGACGAAGCTCCAAATTGGCACATACGTTTTTTAGAAAAATTTTAGGGATGATACCACTAAAAGTAGTCATCAATACAAGCTTCGTCAATACACTGGAAAATTTCGTTGAAGGGTGTGGTACAGCCTACAATATTTATAAACGTTATAAAAATATAACTAACTACGCAATCGTTATGAAATTTAATATGGCAAATATACTTGCTAAAAGGTGTCTTCTTGCTTTTTGGCACAATAGTGCCGGTGGGTGTGCCACCTCCCATATAAGCAAAAAACGTTGAATGCTATAGATAGTGTGCTATGAGAATATTCTTCATAAAATTTTGTTTAGAATAGCAACAGCGCTCACTGTTGAATAGCAACAGTGGGCGTGGCTCCTCCCATACAATTAAAATACCTAAAGTGTCACAACTAACTATATGAGCAATCATACTGAAATTTGCTGTAAGAGGTTTGTTTATGGAAAGCTATTTCTGGATCAAAATCGGACTGGATTGTACCAGTGGGTGTGTTACCACCCTAAATTTTAGAATAATTATAGCACATATCGCAAATTATGCAAGTTCTTGTGCGAAAATATTGTTTGTGCATGTCAATCACGAATATCATTTATTGAACCAAAAGTGGGCGGAATTGGAGAAGTGGGCGTAACATATTTCGTGTTTTTCATTTCTATCCTATTTTTTTCAACATTTTCCATATTCTTTTGACTTTTCCCCATTCAATTTCGTTCGACATTTTCTTTATTCTTTCGACTTTTTCATGAATTTTTCAGCATTTTTCATATATTTCGACTTTTTCAATTTCTTTCAACTTTCTTCAATGGTTTTCATATTTTTTCAACGCTTTTGTCTTTATCCAACACTTTTCAACATTTTTGAACCTTTTTACATTATTTTCGACTTATTTGACCACTTCAACATTTTTTTAACATTTATTTAAAAAGTACTTTCAATGCAGTGTAGGGTAAGTGAGTTTCGGCCTGGCCGAAGATAACACCTTTACTAGTTTTTATTAATATCGTTAATTTTGAATAAGATTGCTCTTGACTAATTTTCTATTTTTTTATGAATTTTTTTATTTTATTTCTAGCAATACTACTCAGTCTGTTAACATTGGTCAACAAAGTATTCACGCTCACTTATTTTTAGGTGATTACAAAAGACGTTGTTATGAGAGCAAAGGGAACTTTTTACCAAGGAAGTAACATCTGATTAATATTTAACATTCATCATCTAAACCGGCATATCAAACCATAAAACATTCGTATATATTTTATATTAACTGTGCACAAAATGCTACAATTCTTGTATCAGAAATATGTATACAATATACCGGGTCTAAAAAGTTAGATGGACTCTTAAATACGATTTCTGGAAATTTTTTTTGGATCATAGAAAAATTCATGGAGCCGTTTTGGTTCTCCTGAAGGAATTTTTTTTGCAAAAAAATACGTTTCTTGCTAGTAAGTTAGTTTCTTCACAAAAGGCATACACAAAATTTCTTAAAAATTAAGAATTAGTTCTTACAAATACATTGCCAAAAAAAAATGTAAACCTATTTTATTGTTATAACTAATATCAGGACCCAAAAATCGGACTTTATAGGATTTTTTATGTATCAATTTCTTAAAAGGTGCATTTCTGATTAGACTTACATAAATTTAGACTTATTGGAAAGGTATTGAGGTCTTCTTTTTATTGATTTATCGCGTGGTGTATGGTATGTATAAATTTGCTTCATACTATATAAATATAAATCTTATGAAACTATGATTATATAAAAATAATTAATTAGATGCGTTTTGTTTGTGTAAAGGTAAAAATCTCTATATCAGTATGAAGTTGGTTGAAATTTTTGGCAGCCATCAACCGCTAAACAAATATGCTACAAATATGCTAATATTGACCAACAGATGATACCTCAAGTAAGTTGGAGTGGCCACAGTTTGGAAAAATATTTATATTTGTAGTGGAGCGCCCTCTGACGTAAAATGCAATAAGAAACGGTTACCGGACACGAATTAGAGTCCATATTACTTTTCAGACTCCGTCGATCTGACTTTTTTGTTACATACAACTCCACTCAGCCTAGTATACGATTCCATACATTATTAAAAATTCTAAATTCGACCTTAAAAAACTTGCTTTCACATTGATATATTTCGAATCAGACATATAGGGTTTTTCAATAAGGACGATGAAGATGAAAATTTAAAATTGAATAAATCAAGTATTGCGTGAGGTATCAACAAATTAATTGTTTTATTTGAAAAGCCTATTGATGATATTACAAGTGAAATATGACATCGTTCAAATGACCGCCGCGGCTTCGCTGGGTGGCTCGAATTTGGATGACTTTGGCTCATAGATCATAGCGATGACACTGGTTGTGTTGACCTTGAGGGCGCCGGCCTTTCGCGGTTTATTGACATAGACGTGCGACTTAAGGAAACGGGTTCAAAACGCACAATAGGTGCAACGAGCGCATCGTTGCCACAAGAGAACATCCATTTTCATAATGAAGTTTTATCATGTACATGTGTTGCTCGACACTAACTTGGCATATTGATTTGTCTTTAGTGACTGAAAAATACAAAAAATTATTAAACAAGAGAAGAAAAAAACAACTGGTCGCAATAAATTGTCAAAATCACCTATCTCTGTTGAAAAACCCTTTATTTTTGGTTGGTTCGAGCATTTATTTGCGGTAAGGTCAAGAAAGGCAATGGCGCATACTCATAGTATTTGGGACACTTTCTAGACTCAGCCAAAAATAATTATACAATAAACATATATAGGCTGGTCCGGCTTTGAGCAGCCCTACTCTAGAGTTCGATTCCCTGGTTCATTGTTATTAAAAAATCTGTTTTGAATGCTATCTGAACTACAGGGTATTTAACATACATAGTTCCTTTAGAATAGTACCAACAAACAAAGATTATCTCAACTTTCTAAATAAGAGAGCTAGAGCCATAAAGTAAGTTTCATTAGGTCACTAACTTTTTACTGGCTCCATTGTTACTATTCGTGTTTTCAATTCAGAATTATCTGTGTTTAAAGTAAAAACCTTCGTATCCATATTTTAAAGCACCGTTATACTACCTAAAAGTTCAACATACCAAATTTTGACCTGAGTTATATACTTTTCAGGGCATAAATTTATTCGATTTAATACCCAATAGAGGTCTGCGCAAAACGATTTTCTGTGACGTCGGAGTATAAGAGTTACTGTCAAGTATAGATCGAATGCTTTATTCTGTAACTCATCAGTACCAGTAGCACAAAAGAGAACGATACAAAGAAAATGACTAATTTTCATTTACTTGTGAGTTGTAGTCCGCTATGAACGTTGTTCATCTCTAACGAACAACAATCACGTCGTTTTTCTTAAGAAAAAAAAGATATAACGCACAAGCACACAACAAAACGCACACTGATGTCAACTTCTTTTGTTTCGCTTGATCAGTTTTCTTTAATTTCTCCATGCTTGGAACTTTCTTTTGGTTTATTGCGTTTTTTAAGATTGATTATTTTCACAGTACAGTGATTACCTTAACGTCCGAAAACGTGAACATCCCCAAACCGCGAACACTGTATTTTTTACATTGACTACACTGAAACGTGAACATAAAGTTATTCAACATTTCTAAATAAAAATGCACTATTTTTTAAGAATTCAAGGATTCCCATAATAATGACAGTGCGTAAGATTTTGTATTTTAATGATAGTACCATCATCCCTTTTTCTCTTGTATAACTGATAGTTCATCGAGTACTCCTTCTACAATTGACTATTCATTTACTGATTCATAGACTAATTCCTTTTTCAATTTAAAATTCTTTATTAATTAAAACTTTTTAAATATGTGACTTATTAATTTGAGTGTCTTTTTATGAATGATCTTAAACATGAAAAATGATTTCTGTCTTAGGCAGTCCAGTAAGCGATGTATTTTGCAGTGTCAGCAAAAGTAGTTAGATATTGCGCGCATGTTGGGTTATCTGATCCCGACAGTTATGCAAACAAATAAAATAAAACTAAATGGTAAAAATAGCGAATGTGCAGCGTAAGTATAAATTGTTGATCCAACCGTCTACGGTGCGCCGTATACCACGGTGTGCCGTATGATATTTTATAAAGATGCGGTTGATTCTCGTATGCCGGTAACTAGAGATGAGGTTGATAGCATGGTGCCTTTAACTTATACAAGGTCCGACCACTGTCATATCTTTTGTTTAAAAATGTTTTCAAATAGAAAAAAATTACAGATTTTTTTGGTAAAGAAAACTTATTTTTAAAACGTTCTAATGTAATAAAAATTAAATCAATTAAGAATTTTCGCTTCGCAGTGCCAAACTTCACTAATTAACATAAAATAATAATGTATTGTATTTTAGTATGTAAATGCATATGTAAATTAAATGTTTCGCAAACAAAATTAAGTTAAAAAAAATATTTTTATTTTTATTTCATCATTACACTTGAAAGTACAAACGTTACAGTCTAACATAAGTCTCAAGATGCAAGAGAACCAAGCCTTAAACTATGTTAACTTAAGTATTTATATGCAGTTTTTCTTCTTCTTTAAGAACTATCGTTATTTTACTTCTTGTTGCAGTTCTTCTTTTCAATTTTCCATTTAATTTTAATGATCGTTTGCTTGAAACATATGTTAAGATTAATTGTTGCTACGTGACTTTACTAATTGGATTCTCTTCCTATGCAATTAGTAAATATTAACTCCCTGACATGTTAAAAAATAAGTTCCTGATTCATTCATGTTATTTATTAAAATTCTGTATTCTTTCTTGTAAATTTTCAAAAGTTATTATTTCAGTTAAATTAAGATAATTTAAATTTCTTCCGAATTTCTTTCTTCGGTTGTTTGATTTAATAGTACAAAAATTTTAGAAAATTTCAATATTTTTCAAGCAGCGAATATTACAATTATAATTAATAATATACTTTACAAAGTCCAAATTGATTCTTTGCCTACAAATTCTTTCTTTAAGGTTAACAAATCTAGGTTCTCAATATCAGTATTTATATCTTCTGATTCATAATATTATAATATTTCATAATTGTTTAAATTTATATTCTTTATATAATTTATAATTATATCTTTTTGGTTGTAATAAGATTCATTATCAATTTTGATTTCATTGTTAAATGTGATTAAGTAAATTCCAAATTTTTCTACATCTTCTGTTGTGTGTCTTCCACTTAACAAGACTACTCCATCTGTAATCATTTCAAATTTCTGATTATCTTCTTTAATTTTGTTACATTTCCCTTTTTTATTATTTAACAATTTTATTAAACACATATCTTCTTTATTGTTTTTATTGAGCTTACTGTTCGACATAATGTGTGTGTCTCAACACCAAAAAAATTACACTTAACAAACATAAATAAAATAAAAAAATGGGCTAAAGCTAGTTATACTAGTTTCGTCTTCTGCTAAGAAGAGTCATCAGTAACTTCTAAGCAAATTAGTAAGAGTTCGGCAAGCCCTATATGTCTACCTGCTTGCATAGATCTGTTAAGAACTCAAGCAAAAAAGTTAAACAAAGAAAGCAAGCAAAAACTCTTCTTTCCATTTTATTTAAGTTTTGTTATTGTAACTCCCTTGATATTAAACTTTTCGCAGTGACGCTTTCGTTGCAAGCTGAATTGGAGAGTCAAAACGAAGCAACATGCGTAATAATATAATATTCCGGCAGGCTCCCCAATTCAACTTGCAACGAAAGCACCACTGCGAGTATAAATAAATTACTATTAAATCTTTATTTTGCTATTTTAAATTCCGAAATCGACCATTGTTACTTTCTTATGTTCGTGTTTTGTAATATCTTGAATTTCTTCCGTTTGAAGAATCTTAGGACTCAATAATCCGACTTTTGCTAATGTTACTGCATGAATAATATTATGTTATTCATTTAGTATGAATTGGTTTCACCTTCTAATCATTAATTTTTAATGTGAAGCTTCAGGGACTCTTTTTGCAGCTTCGTTTAGTTGCTGAATAGCTCTAAACATTTGAGAATTTGTGACGAACTGTTTATTATTATATTTTATATTCATCTAATTTATTTTGGACATAATGTACCTAAACTCATTTATTCCCCTCTCAAATATATTTTGACTTTTTGGTTTTTTTTTCAATTTGTTTCTTTCACCAATTATTTTTTCATAAATTTCTTGACCAATTATAAACTGTTTTTCATTTCTAACTTTATTTTTTTGTTTTTAGCATATTATTTTGAGCATATTTTAAATTCATTATTACAGCTTTTATTATATAAGATTTCAAATGATAGCTTCCAAATTACTTCCTAAATTCTGTTCTTGTTTAATGCAGCTCGCTATCTCGAACTGTGTCTTGGATCACAATAGTAAAGTTGAATATTTGATCTTTCGATTATTGATCTGAATTGTGGTGTACTAAATCCTGGTTCATTATCTAATGTTAAACTTCTAGCATTCGGGAAAGCTTGTAAAATCTCTAATATTTTCTCTTCTAAAATTATTTTATTTTCAATATTACATATATCCAAAAATTTAGAATATGAATCAACATGTTAAAAAAATTAATTTCTCTGCGTAAAATATATCTAGATGTAGTAATTTGTACTAATTGTGGGTGTCTATCATATTGTTACGAAACTTCCTGTCTCTTTTACGATAATTTCGATATATTACACTTTTCTGAGTTCGATCACTGAATTGTGTAGCAATCAAAAACACAAACTTTCTTTAATTATAAAATGGTTTATTTAAATCAAAAACGTTAGTTTTTACACGGTACAATTGTTTGTTTCCTTCGTTTATCGATATTCAAACTCTAATATTAATCTGGCACTGTATAGACAACTGTTTCAATTTATTGCTTAAAATCAATTGTGTCGCTCTATTACTTAAGACCAACAACTGTGTCACTCTATTGCTTAAGAACAACTGTGTCTCAACAGCTCAGATGACCTTTTATACTAAAGTCACTACTTTCTTGAACGATCCACTAATATCCAGAATGTCATTTCCAGTACCTTCCAAATGGCGTTAATCGTCGTACATTAGGTTTATCTTTTTAGTACAGAAACCACACTGGCCGCTAGATGGTGTTCGACAACTTAAACTTGTTCGTCCCGAACAAGAGTCTCTCCGTCTCTAGTATAAGGTGCCAGCCTTTCGATGTGGACTACCTTTAAATTACCTTTGATATGCCATCAGAAACATTGGTAGATGCTCATCCCAATCTTTTTGTCCTTTGTCAACAACCTTTTTCAGATACTCCTCTAGAGTACGTTTGAACCTTTCGACCATGCGAGCGGACTGAGGATGCAATGCTGTGGACCGTGTCTTCTGTATTCCAAGCATGTCACAAACATCCTTAAAAAGTGCCGACTCAAAATTTCGTCCTTGGTCGGAATGCAACTCAAGTGGAGCTCCATATCGTCAAATCCAATTTTTGATGAAAATGTCTGCCACTGTTTTTGCTTCTTGATTGGGAATGGGATATACTTCTGGCCACTAACTGAAGTAATCAATAACCAAAAGGATGTGTTTATTTCATGAATTGCTGATTGGAAAAGGTCCCGCTATATCCATGGCTATCCTCTCAAAGGGAGCTCCAACGTTATTCTGATGCATTTTTCCCCTAGTGCGTTGCCTGGGTCCTTTAGCAATTGCACATTGGTCACAACGGCGGATCCAGTCAGCAACTGTTCCTTGGCATCCTACCCAATATAACCGTTTCTTTATTTTCTCTGTGGTTTTGTTATGCCCAGATGTCCATCACTCGATCCATTGTGATAATCCTTGATTAATTTCCTAAATTTTGCCTTTCGAATAACCAGCAGTTTTGAGCGAATTTTACCATTCTCGCTTTCCCAGATTCGGTAGAGGTAACCATCATGCAACTCCAAACTTTGCCATTGTGCCCAGTATGCTTTACAGATTTGGTTTTCACTTGAGATTTCTTGCCACGCTGGTTTCCTACCCAGCTCCTTATACTTAATTATAGTTGCCAAATCTGTATCACTGCGCTGCTACCTCCTATTTTGTCCACTTTTCTTCAGGCAAAATGTTCAAAAGGCGCACATCTATTCCAGCTTTATTTTCCGTTCGTGAACAATGACCGCATTCAATTTTACATGAACGGCGGGAAAGTGCATCCGAATTTCCATGCTCTGCAAGCGTTCTATCCACCGTGCGAATTGACCTTCGCGATCCTTGAATTGAAGTAGCCACCTTAATGCCGCGTGGTCTGTCCTCAGGAGAAAGTGCTGTCCATATAAATACTTATGGAAATGTTTCACGCATTCCATTACTGCCAGTTACTCTCTCCGAGTGACGCAATAATTGCTCTCAGGTTTCGACAGAATTTTGCTGAAATATGCGTCGACTTTTTCTTGTCCATTGATGACTTGGGACAAAACTCCTCCAATACCATGGCCACTCGCATCGGTGTGCAATAAAAATTCTTCGCCGGGTATTGGGTACGCTAGTATTGGCGCTGTAGATGATAATTCTTTCAGCTTTTGGAATGCAGTTTCCTGTGCACCACTCCATTCGAATTTCCGATTTTTCTGTGTCAGCTCATGTAGACTGCCTGCGACATTTGCGAAACCAGAAAAACTTCGAAACTCATGGCCAATTTTTCACAGCTTTTAGTTTATCCTCATCTGTGTGTATTCCTTCTGACGTAACCTTGTGCCCCAGATATTTGACTTCACGCTGGAAAAGTGAGCACTTTTTCGAACTTAATTTTAGTCCAGCTGCCTCCAAGCGCTCAAACACTTCCTCCAGATTTTCCAAGTGGTTACCAAAATCGTTTCCCATGAGGATTATGTCATCGAGATACACTAAACAAGTCTTCCAATGTAGTCCTTTGAGAACTCGTTCCATTAACCGCTCAAATGTAGCTGGAGCATTAAAAAGACCAATCGGCATGACGTTAAACTGCCATAGACCATTCTTAATACTAAAGGCAGTTTTCTCCTTGTCTTTTCCATCTATTGCCACCTGCCAATGTCCACTTTGTAAGTCCGGGGTGGAAAACCATGTTGCTCTAGATAACGTATCCAGTGTATCATCGATTCTGGGTAACGGGTAGCTATCTTTTTTGGTGACGTCATTCAATTTTCTGTAATCCACACAGAATCGCATACTGCCGTCCTTTTTCTTGACAAGTACGACCGGTGAACTCCACGGGCTGTCTGATGGTGCAATGACATTTTCTCGCGCCATATCGTCTATAAGGCCCATCACTTCTCTCTTAGCGAGTGCTAGTCTCCTTGGAGGTTGACGAATTGGCTGAAAATTACCTGTATCAATGCGATGTTTGCCAACTGATTTTCGGACATTATTTTCTCCTTTGGACGCAAATATCCGCCCAAGCTTTTGCAGAAACTTTTTTGCTTTATTTTTGTTCTGGGCAGAAAACTCCTTCGTCCATTCTTTCGTCAATACTTCCAAGGCCAATGATTTTGTTAAAGTTGTACCTTTCGTGTCCTGCTGGTCATTTTCACGATTTATAACAGCCGTAACTTTCTCACATTGCGCTATTAGTTCACCTTTCTGTATCCATTTCGGCTCATTTGTTGGATTCAAAATTCGTACTGGTATTTTGCTGTCCGCTCTTGTTTTACTAGGGTCTTTCCAATAATCAGGTCTTTCTCTAAATTTTTCTTATCTGCTTCCACTACCCACAGATGGCTTGTCCCACAGACATTACTTGTCGTAGCCCAAATAATTTCTTCGGTGTTGGGTTTAATTCGATAGCGCTCACTTATGTAGACTCTTGCAATTGTTAATTTTTGTCCACAGCCAATGTCTAAAGGCAACTCTACATTGGCATACCTTAAAGTCTTCTTCTTAAGATCCAAAGTGAACCCGTGTTAAATCATGAAGTCCACGCCAATGATAAACTCATCGGTGATATTTGCAACAATAAAATCATGTTCCACAGTTTTATTGGCGATAAGAATACTCGCTGTAACTTTTCCTACTATTTGCGCAATTTCTTCTGTCGCTGTTCTCAATTGGATCCCATGTAATGGCGTTACTCCACGTCTATCAAATAAGCTTCTCTTCACAATTGAATGCGATGCGCCTCTTGCGTCTTTTGTTTATTTTTCCACCGATGGTAAGGCTGTTGGAATTTTGGCAGAGCTTCGAAATTAAAACTATGGGCAATCATAAGTGGGAGTCAGCTCACGCCCCGCTGTACTGTCTCTCTTCAGTTTAACGACTGCTGTCCGCAACCATTTTCGCCATCGTCCACCCTATTTTCATTTTTCCATCTTGGTGAACGTGATGCAGATTGTTTACGACGTGATTTGCAGTCACGTGCCATGTGTTCCTGCTTACCACAGTTATAGCATTTTCCGCTGAAGCAAACGATGAATTTTTCTTCTCAACCTCCACCTCCATCCGACGAGTTTTCAATGATGGGCGGCATGTCAACGCAATCGTTTCCTGAGTGAGGGCATCCGTTACTGTTTGATTAAATGTTCTCTTCGGGTTCCTCATTGTCTCGCGTTTTGTCTCTAGAGTCACGTATGCCGTCAATAAACGCCTCTATTTTGAACTTTTCAGCTACGACACTTAACTCGTCATAGTAAGAAGGGTGTGCCAATTGTTTAATATCCGCAGCATACTCCTGCAAGGACTCACCAGATTTCTGGATACGATTTTTCAGCTTGAAAACACTAAATGGCGTTGTTCCATCATACGTGGGTGCCTTAAGCCTCTCTGCGCTGATTTCTCTTATCTTTTGAGTGGTTGGTTCGCTTATTTTCAACTGTTGAAACCTTTTATTAACGTTTTCAAAATTATTTTGAACTATTTCAAGATTATTTTGAACTTTTTCAAGATTATTTTGAACT
This sequence comes from Meiosimyza decipiens, assembly GCA_963680825.1. Classification (NCBI taxonomy): domain Eukaryota; kingdom Metazoa; phylum Arthropoda; class Insecta; order Diptera; family Lauxaniidae; genus Meiosimyza; species Meiosimyza decipiens. The sequence continues at coordinate 77,682,979 of OY804258.1, read as the reverse complement.
TTTTCCTTGAATGATTCAACGTCATCTCGTATCTCAGTCACTTTTGCATCAAGGCCATTTACCATTTTGAATACCTCCGTTCGAACAGCCTCCATATTTTGATTCATTGTGTGGATCTCTGTCGCGTTCCTACTCAACCTCGGATCAATTTGTAGCGCGTTCTCACTTAACTTCTGGGTCATCGTCTGCGTCATTGCCATTAACATTTTCTCTAACTTTGACATATCTACAACTTCACCACTTGCAACTGGTGCAGAAGCTTCCTCTCTGTTGATTCTGCGACAACACCATAAAATTCATGCTCTTCCAGGCTTACACCTTGAACCTCAAAAGCTTTCCGTAAGCGTTTTTGTAACTCCACCTTTCCGCCAGCTGATTGGAGAATCAGCTGCTGCAACTCCATTTTCAGTTGTTCCACTTTCAGTTCATGAAACTTAACCATTTTTTTTTTTTTCAATTGATTTTTAATTTTTTTTACACAATCCCACTTCTGACACCAATTGTTTCGAAATTTCCTGTCTCTTTTACCATAATTTCGGTATCTTACACTTTTCTGAGTTCGATCACTGGATTGTGTAGCAATCAAAAACAAAAACTTTATTTAATTATAAAATGGTTTATTTAAATCAAAAACGTTAGTTTTTACACGGTAAAATTGTTTGTTTCCTTCGTTTATCGATATTCAAACTCTAATATTAATCTGGCACTGTATAGACAACTGTTTCAATTTATTGCTTAAAATCAATTGTGTCGCTCTATTACTTAAGACCAACAACTGTGTCACTCTATTGCTTAAGAACAACTGTGTCTCAACAGCTCAGATGACCTTTTATACTAAAGTCACTACTTTCTTGAACGATCCACTAATATCCAGAATGTCATTCTGGTCCAAATTGATTCTTTGCCTACAAATTCTTTCTTTAAGGTTAACAAATCTAGGTTCTCAATATCAGTATTTATATCTTCTGATTCATAATATTATAATATTTCATAATTGTTTAAATTTATATTCTTTATATAATTTATAATTATATCTTTTTGGTTGTAATAAGATTCATTATCAATTTTGATTTCATTGTTAAATGTGATTAAGTAAATTCCAAATTTTTCTACATCTTCTGTTGTGTGTCTTCCACTTAACAAGACTACTCCATCTGTAATCATTTCAAATTTCTGATTATCTTCTTTAATTTTGTTACATTTCCCTTTTTTATTATTTAACAATTTTATTAAACACATATCTTCTTTATTGTTTTTATTGAGCTTACTGTTCGACATAATGTGTGTGTCTCAACACCAAAAAAATTACACTTAACAAACATAAATAAAATAAAAAAATGGGCTAAAGCTAGTTATACTAGTTTCGTCTTCTGCTAAGAAGAGTCATCAGTAACTTCTAAGCAAATTAGTAAGAGTTCGGCAAGCCCTATATGTCTACCTGCTTGCATAGATCTGTTAAGAACTCAAGCAAAAAAGTTAAACAAAGAAAGCAAGCAAAAACTCTTCTTTCCATTTTATTTAAGTTTTGTTATTGTAACTCCCTTGATATTAAACTTTTCGCAGTGACGCTTTCGTTGCAAGCTGAATTGGAGAGTCAAAACGAAGCAACATGCGTAATAATATAATATTCCGGCAGGCTCCCCAATTCAACTTGCAACGAAAGCACCACTGCGAGTATAAATAAATTACTATTAAATCTTTATTTTGCTATTTTAAATTCCGAAATCGACCATTGTTACTTTCTTATGTTCGTGTTTTGTAATATCTTGAATTTCTTCCGTTTGAAGAATCTTAGGACTCAATAATCCGACTTTTGCTAATGTTACTGCATGAATAATATTATGTTATTCATTTAGTATGAATTGGTTTCACCTTCTAATCATTAATTTTTAATGTGAAGCTTCAGGGACTCTTTTTGCAGCTTCGTTTAGTTGCTGAATAGCTCTAAACATTTGAGAATTTGTGACGAACTGTTTATTATTATATTTTATATTCATCTAATTTATTTTGGACATAATGTACCTAAACTCATTTATTCCCCTCTCAAATATATTTTGACTTTTTGGTTTTTTTTTCAATTTGTTTCTTTCACCAATTATTTTTTCATAAATTTCTTGACCAATTATAAACTGTTTTTCATTTCTAACTTTATTTTTTTGTTTTTAGCATATTATTTTGAGCATATTTTAAATTCATTATTACAGCTTTTATTATATAAGATTTCAAATGATAGCTTCCAAATTACTTCCTAAATTCTGTTCTTGTTTAATGCAGCTCGCTATCTCGAACTGTGTCTTGGATCACAATAGTAAAGTTGAATATTTGATCTTTCGATTATTGATCTGAATTGTGGTGTACTAAATCCTGGTTCATTATCTAATGTTAAACTTCTAGCATTCGGGAAAGCTTGTAAAATCTCTAATATTTTCTCTTCTAAAATTATTTTATTTTCAATATTACATATATCCAAAAATTTAGAATATGAATCAACATGTTAAAAAAATTAATTTCTCTGCGTAAAATATATCTAGATGTAGTAATTTGTACTAATTGTGGGTGTCTATCATATTGTTACGAAACTTCCTGTCTCTTTTACGATAATTTCGATATATTACACTTTTCTGAGTTCGATCACTGAATTGTGTAGCAATCAAAAACACAAACTTTCTTTAATTATAAAATGGTTTATTTAAATCAAAAACGTTAGTTTTTACACGGTACAATTGTTTGTTTCCTTCGTTTATCGATATTCAAACTCTAATATTAATCTGGCACTGTATAGACAACTGTTTCAATTTATTGCTTAAAATCAATTGTGTCGCTCTATTACTTAAGACCAACAACTGTGTCACTCTATTGCTTAAGAACAACTGTGTCTCAACAGCTCAGATGACCTTTTATACTAAAGTCACTACTTTCTTGAACGATCCACTAATATCCAGAATGTCATTTCCAGTACCTTCCAAATGGCGTTAATCGTCGTACATTAGGTTTATCTTTTTAGTACAGAAACCACACTGGCCGCTAGATGGTGTTCGACAACTTAAACTTGTTCGTCCCGAACAAGAGTCTCTCCGTCTCTAGTATAAGGTGCCAGCCTTTCGATGTGGACTACCTTTAAATTACCTTTGATATGCCATCAGAAACATTGGTAGATGCTCATCCCAATCTTTTTGTCCTTTGTCAACAACCTTTTTCAGATACTCCTCTAGAGTACGTTTGAACCTTTCGACCATGCGAGCGGACTGAGGATGCAATGCTGTGGACCGTGTCTTCTGTATTCCAAGCATGTCACAAACATCCTTAAAAAGTGCCGACTCAAAATTTCGTCCTTGGTCGGAATGCAACTCAAGTGGAGCTCCATATCGTCAAATCCAATTTTTGATGAAAATGTCTGCCACTGTTTTTGCTTCTTGATTGGGAATGGGATATACTTCTGGCCACTAACTGAAGTAATCAATAACCAAAAGGATGTGTTTATTTCATGAATTGCTGATTGGAAAAGGTCCCGCTATATCCATGGCTATCCTCTCAAAGGGAGCTCCAACGTTATTCTGATGCATTTTTCCCCTAGTGCGTTGCCTGGGTCCTTTAGCAATTGCACATTGGTCACAACGGCGGATCCAGTCAGCAACTGTTCCTTGGCATCCTACCCAATATAACCGTTTCTTTATTTTCTCTGTGGTTTTGTTATGCCCAGATGTCCATCACTCGATCCATTGTGATAATCCTTGATTAATTTCCTAAATTTTGCCTTTCGAATAACCAGCAGTTTTGAGCGAATTTTACCATTCTCGCTTTCCCAGATTCGGTAGAGGTAACCATCATGCAACTCCAAACTTTGCCATTGTGCCCAGTATGCTTTACAGATTTGGTTTTCACTTGAGATTTCTTGCCACGCTGGTTTCCTACCCAGCTCCTTATACTTAATTATAGTTGCCAAATCTGTATCACTGCGCTGCTACCTCCTATTTTGTCCACTTTTCTTCAGGCAAAATGTTCAAAAGGCGCACATCTATTCCAGCTTTATTTTCCGTTCGTGAACAATGACCGCATTCAATTTTACATGAACGGCGGGAAAGTGCATCCGAATTTCCATGCTCTGCAAGCGTTCTATCCACCGTGCGAATTGACCTTCGCGATCCTTGAATTGAAGTAGCCACCTTAATGCCGCGTGGTCTGTCCTCAGGAGAAAGTGCTGTCCATATAAATACTTATGGAAATGTTTCACGCATTCCATTACTGCCAGTTACTCTCTCCGAGTGACGCAATAATTGCTCTCAGGTTTCGACAGAATTTTGCTGAAATATGCGTCGACTTTTTCTTGTCCATTGATGACTTGGGACAAAACTCCTCCAATACCATGGCCACTCGCATCGGTGTGCAATAAAAATTCTTCGCCGGGTATTGGGTACGCTAGTATTGGCGCTGTAGATGATAATTCTTTCAGCTTTTGGAATGCAGTTTCCTGTGCACCACTCCATTCGAATTTCCGATTTTTCTGTGTCAGCTCATGTAGACTGCCTGCGACATTTGCGAAACCAGAAAAACTTCGAAACTCATGGCCAATTTTTCACAGCTTTTAGTTTATCCTCATCTGTGTGTATTCCTTCTGACGTAACCTTGTGCCCCAGATATTTGACTTCACGCTGGAAAAGTGAGCACTTTTTCGAACTTAATTTTAGTCCAGCTGCCTCCAAGCGCTCAAACACTTCCTCCAGATTTTCCAAGTGGTTACCAAAATCGTTTCCCATGAGGATTATGTCATCGAGATACACTAAACAAGTCTTCCAATGTAGTCCTTTGAGAACTCGTTCCATTAACCGCTCAAATGTAGCTGGAGCATTAAAAAGACCAATCGGCATGACGTTAAACTGCCATAGACCATTCTTAATACTAAAGGCAGTTTTCTCCTTGTCTTTTCCATCTATTGCCACCTGCCAATGTCCACTTTGTAAGTCCGGGGTGGAAAACCATGTTGCTCTAGATAACGTATCCAGTGTATCATCGATTCTGGGTAACGGGTAGCTATCTTTTTTGGTGACGTCATTCAATTTTCTGTAATCCACACAGAATCGCATACTGCCGTCCTTTTTCTTGACAAGTACGACCGGTGAACTCCACGGGCTGTCTGATGGTGCAATGACATTTTCTCGCGCCATATCGTCTATAAGGCCCATCACTTCTCTCTTAGCGAGTGCTAGTCTCCTTGGAGGTTGACGAATTGGCTGAAAATTACCTGTATCAATGCGATGTTTGCCAACTGATTTTCGGACATTATTTTCTCCTTTGGACGCAAATATCCGCCCAAGCTTTTGCAGAAACTTTTTTGCTTTATTTTTGTTCTGGGCAGAAAACTCCTTCGTCCATTCTTTCGTCAATACTTCCAAGGCCAATGATTTTGTTAAAGTTGTACCTTTCGTGTCCTGCTGGTCATTTTCACGATTTATAACAGCCGTAACTTTCTCACATTGCGCTATTAGTTCACCTTTCTGTATCCATTTCGGCTCATTTGTTGGATTCAAAATTCGTACTGGTATTTTGCTGTCCGCTCTTGTTTTACTAGGGTCTTTCCAATAATCAGGTCTTTCTCTAAATTTTTCTTATCTGCTTCCACTACCCACAGATGGCTTGTCCCACAGACATTACTTGTCGTAGCCCAAATAATTTCTTCGGTGTTGGGTTTAATTCGATAGCGCTCACTTATGTAGACTCTTGCAATTGTTAATTTTTGTCCACAGCCAATGTCTAAAGGCAACTCTACATTGGCATACCTTAAAGTCTTCTTCTTAAGATCCAAAGTGAACCCGTGTTAAATCATGAAGTCCACGCCAATGATAAACTCATCGGTGATATTTGCAACAATAAAATCATGTTCCACAGTTTTATTGGCGATAAGAATACTCGCTGTAACTTTTCCTACTATTTGCGCAATTTCTTCTGTCGCTGTTCTCAATTGGATCCCATGTAATGGCGTTACTCCACGTCTATCAAATAAGCTTCTCTTCACAATTGAATGCGATGCGCCTCTTGCGTCTTTTGTTTATTTTTCCACCGATGGTAAGGCTGTTGGAATTTTGGCAGAGCTTCGAAATTAAAACTATGGGCAATCATAAGTGGGAGTCAGCTCACGCCCCGCTGTACTGTCTCTCTTCAGTTTAACGACTGCTGTCCGCAACCATTTTCGCCATCGTCCACCCTATTTTCATTTTTCCATCTTGGTGAACGTGATGCAGATTGTTTACGACGTGATTTGCAGTCACGTGCCATGTGTTCCTGCTTACCACAGTTATAGCATTTTCCGCTGAAGCAAACGATGAATTTTTCTTCTCAACCTCCACCTCCATCCGACGAGTTTTCAATGATGGGCGGCATGTCAACGCAATCGTTTCCTGAGTGAGGGCATCCGTTACTGTTTGATTAAATGTTCTCTTCGGGTTCCTCATTGTCTCGCGTTTTGTCTCTAGAGTCACGTATGCCGTCAATAAACGCCTCTATTTTGAACTTTTCAGCTACGACACTTAACTCGTCATAGTAAGAAGGGTGTGCCAATTGTTTAATATCCGCAGCATACTCCTGCAAGGACTCACCAGATTTCTGGATACGATTTTTCAGCTTGAAAACACTAAATGGCGTTGTTCCATCATACGTGGGTGCCTTAAGCCTCTCTGCGCTGATTTCTCTTATCTTTTGAGTGGTTGGTTCGCTTATTTTCAACTGTTGAAACCTTTTATTAACGTTTTCAAAATTATTTTGAACTATTTCAAGATTATTTTGAACTTTTTCAAGATTATTTTGAACTTTTTCCTTGAATGATTCAACGTCATCTCGTATCTCAGTCACTTTTGCATCAAGGCCATTTACCATTTTGAATACCTCCGTTCGAACAGCCTCCATATTTTGATTCATTGTGTGGATCTCTGTCGCGTTCCTACTCAACCTCGGATCAATTTGTAGCGCGTTCTCACTTAACTTCTGGGTCATCGTCTGCGTCATTGCCATTAACATTTTCTCTAACTTTGACATATCTACAACTTCACCACTTGCAACTGGTGCAGAAGCTTCCTCTCTGTTGATTCTGCGACAACACCATAAAATTCATGCTCTTCCAGGCTTACACCTTGAACCTCAAAAGCTTTCCGTAAGCGTTTTTGTAACTCCACCTTTCCGCCAGCTGATTGGAGAATCAGCTGCTGCAACTCCATTTTCAGTTGTTCCACTTTCAGTTCATGAAACTTAACCATTTTTTTTTTTTTCAATTGATTTTTAATTTTTTTTACACAATCCCACTTCTGACACCAATTGTTTCGAAATTTCCTGTCTCTTTTACCATAATTTCGGTATCTTACACTTTTCTGAGTTCGATCACTGGATTGTGTAGCAATCAAAAACAAAAACTTTATTTAATTATAAAATGGTTTATTTAAATCAAAAACGTTAGTTTTTACACGGTAAAATTGTTTGTTTCCTTCGTTTATCGATATTCAAACTCTAATATTAATCTGGCACTGTATAGACAACTGTTTCAATTTATTGCTTAAAATCAATTGTGTCGCTCTATTACTTAAGACCAACAACTGTGTCACTCTATTGCTTAAGAACAACTGTGTCTCAACAGCTCAGATGACCTTTTATACTAAAGTCACTACTTTCTTGAACGATCCACTAATATCCAGAATGTCATTTCCAGTACCTTCTAAATGGCGTTTATCGTCGAACTGCAGCGCCATTAGGTTTATCTTTTTAGTACAGAAACCACAATGGCCGCTAGATGGTGTTCGAGAACTTTCTGGCATAAGCCAGAATAACGATAATTTTTCTCGGTTGTCGATTTTGGTACTGTCGTACTACAGCGCCATTAGGTTTATCATTTTTTAGTACTGGCCGCTAGATGGTGTTCGAGAACTGTCTACAATAGAATATTTATTGCTATTACAAGTATTGCAATTTTTTACATATTCTTTAAACTCTATTCACTTGTGGCCAATAATAAATTTTTCCAATTTGTTTAATATTTTCCTTATAATTTCTATGAGCTCTTTTAAGTGTTTGCTCAATGATTATTCCCTGATCTTTATTTAATACACATCCTGGGAAACATTTTGTGTATATAAACTTCATATGAAATGTTTCTAACAGTACATCTTTAATTTCATACAAATCTTCTACAGAACAGTGGTATCGCTGTAACTAAATTCGGTTTTAAAAATTGTTTTAAAACTGATATCAAATTTTCTACCGTGTCATATTCAATTATGTGTCGTACATTCCCAAAACATTCAATTTGTTCATGAATTGATGCATTTCCATGTTTACTCAATAATATTTGTTTAAATTGATTAAATGGTTTACAAGTTTCCTTTATTTAGACATCATCACTACTCTCGGCTGAATGTTGCGTATTATCATCTGTTTCTGATGAATTATCAGTTAAGACATTGTTGTCTTGACAATGCGTCTGAAACTACTTAAATACATTTGTTGTTCCTGGTTCGTAAATTATCTTTGGTGCATACTCTTGAACAAATGCATGCCATCTTTTCATCTTTGCGTTAGGAATTCTTGTTGATATTGCAAAAGTTAACGGTTGATGATCTGTATGAATTTCTAAATTCTTTAGACCGTACAGTAATTTCGTATATTTTTTAATGCCCATATTTTTAATGCTTATAATTCCTTTTCGTTTGTGGCATAATATTGTTCTGTTGTATATAATGTTTTTAAAATAAAAGTGACGGGATTTTTATCTTGTGATAATACAGCTCCGATTGCCATATTTGATGCATCTGTTGTTAAAATAAGTTTCTTGTTATAGTCTGGTTGGTATTATTCAATTCTATTTGCTAAAAGGCTTACATTTTCACAAGCTTGGATTCCTTCTTGATACACTTTGACTGCGGTGGTTTTTGATTTATATTGAGATACTGTACCATTTTCCCCTCATGTGTTTTATCAATGGTTTTGCAACTGTTGCTAATCCTTTATGAACTTTCTGTAGCATCCTGTTAGAAATAAAAACTTCGTAATTGTCGTAGAGCTTTTGGAAAGGGAAATTCTGATATTGTTTGAATTTTCTTTGCATCTGTCTTAAAACTCTAATTCTTTTTGAAAGAATAATGATTTATCTAATGATATTTTCATATGTGAAGCCTTTAACGTTTCGATTATAATTTTTAAATGTTATATGTGTTCATTTTCATTCATTGAGTACACAATTATATCGTCTATATAGATAAGACAAATCTTTTCTACAAAGTTTCGTAATGTGTCGTCTATTGCTCTTTGGAAAATGCTTGGTGCATTTTTTAATCCAAATGTCATTCTTAAGTATTCATATTTTCCATTATCCACTGAAAATGCTATTTTTTCCCATATCTGATTCTTTCATCATAATTTGATGGAATCCTGATTCTAAATCAATTGTAGAAAATATTTTGGTTTTTCCCAAGTTTGATATCACATTAACATCTGGTATGGGATATTTGTCTGAAAGTATGTTCATTTAATTTTTTATATATACCATTCTATGTTTAGGGGTTCCATCTTCACTCGTTTCTTTTTATGGTACTACCCAAATTGGTGAATTATAATAAGGACTTCTACTCGGTCTTATAATTTCTTCTTTTAACATTCTCTCAATTTGCTTATTAACAAATTATTTTACTTCATATCGGTGTGTCAGTTGATGTTCGGATTTCCGCTCTAACGTCTGTACGGAATGGTAAATTCATGTTTATATTACCATGTGATTGTGTTATTCTATCCATAATCTCTCTAATTCTCTTGAACGTGGGAATTCAATATATTCTTTTTCTGTTACTTTGTTTAATAACTCTGGCGTTGTAGAATCACGTTGTTCCACATTTTCAATTGTAACGGTATTATTCATTGCTGGCGTTTCAGAACTTCTTTGCTCCGAATTATTTCCTTGTATTATTCGCTTCTTTATTTTCATTACCGAATTGATTTGTTTCGTTTTCCATTTCGTTAATGTACTTTATATCGGAAGTCACTTCGTTTACTTTTAATTTGATGGTAACAAAATCCAACTTAATTCCATTCCAAAATAAAATTAATCCCCAATAAAAGGCCACTTCCCAAATTTTTTAACTCGTAAAACCTTTGTTTTATCTCCAATATTTTTAATCCTGATGAATGGGATATTTCCGTATATCCGCTCACTGTTTTTACCCTTTTTCTCGTAATTAATTTTTCCCTAACTACAGCAAAATTTGGGCTACAATAACAATTTGTTACCCCGGTATCTATTAAAAATTTATTTCTTTTCCTCTTTAATAGCCGATGATGAAAGGCAGGACAGATTATTGGTTCTCTGAAATTTCTGAGGTGGGAGTTGAGCACTAGGCAATTGTCTTTTTTGTGTTGCAGTTTGATTAATTTGGTGTCTGTTAAAATGATTAAATCCTCTGTTATAGTTATGATAATTGTTATGATAATTATTATTATATCTGCGACGATTTTGTGTAGATTCTTCTGCCTCCATTGGTTCAATCTTTTGTTGGTTTTTGGGTTTCTTTTCCTTGATCCTCTGAATTATTCCTAAACTTTCCTTGTCCTAGAAATCTTAAATTTGGTTCGTCGTTTTTATTTTTATTATACTGTAGCGCAAAATTAGCCCTAAAATTGTTTGTTTCTAATTCTTGTGATTTTGCTAAAACATTAGGTAAATCTTCTTGTGCTAATGAGAATAGGATGTTTGATAATGGTTGATTTAACCCAGCAATAAAAACTCTTAGTGCATTACTGCGATTCATTTTATTATATTCATTTGCTATAGCAGTATTTATGCAATGTGTCGTAATTGTTTTAATTATTAGCAAAGTTAATTTTTGATTAACCGTATAATAGTAATCAAGGATACTCGATGATCATCTTTGCCGTAAGACACTCAATTCTTGTTCTAGAATATGAGTAGTACGTTTATCTGAATAAGCAAAATCTCAACGACTCAAAATTGCATCAAAATTCATAACTTTCCCGTGACTAGTTAAGACATCATTCGCGTCGCCAGTATCTGTGTTTCGTAAAATCGCTAAAGCACCATAATACATTTATTTTTCCTGAGAATTCTCGGAACTTGATCATTATTATTTCTGCTTCATAGGTTTCGACTGCATTTGCTGTTGTTAGCACCGCTATTCGATTTTGTAATTCTGTCACTTGATTGACAAATGCTTGGTTATCCCTAGCAATGAGTTCTGTTATTAAATCAATTGTTAAATCATTCATTTTGAGACTTTCTTCTTTTAAGGAAATCTTTTCGAATAAATTCACTAACTCTTTATCAATTGGTAAGTCAGCTAATTCTTGTGTATTATTTTCTCTTTTCAATAAAGATTTAAATGATTTTCCACTCACAGAAAACTTTCACATTTATTTTTATCACAATTCAAAACTATTTTAAATTTATTGAGAAAATATCTTTTCTTTAAAAAGACCACAATTTTGTTTTCAAAATTTTACATTAAGAAACATGAACAACCTCAAATACGTGAACACACTCGGTTTTAATTAGTTCACGTTTTTCAATATGCACTGTACATATGTTTGCTTCTCAACGGACAAAATGCGAATTAAGAGTGAAAAAAAGCATGCAAACGTACGAGGTCAATGTGACAAGTGACTTGATGGCCATTTCTAGTGCGCTTACGCAGACCTCTAATACCCAATGTGCATTTTTAGCTACCTAGTCGACTCAACGATTTTTTTTTTGTTTGTAATAAAACATTTTTACTTTTACTTTTTTTTATGAGATCGGGCAGTGCAAATTATTTAAGATGTTTTCTACATGAACTGCCAGTACTGCTTGAAGATATTCATCTTGCAAAAAAAAATAAGTTTTTCTACCGGCAAGATGGTTCACGAACCACTATGGTTTGTGAATGACTTCTTGAATGAAAAATTTTCAAAAGGACGGTACAATGCATTAGTCTACTACAGGGGTGGCTAACCCGCATGCGGTCCGTCATGAACATTTTTCCGCCCCAAAATATACTTATTTCATAATGGCCAAAGTAGTAAAAGCCAATATATTAAAAAAATACATTATTTGTGCATCCATATATTTAAAAATTAACTGTCGAAAGCATGAGAAAAATTAACTTTGATGTTTGGTTTGAAGCCAGTAAAGAGAGTATGTAATTATAATCCACTGTTTGATTCATCAACAGAATTTGTGTGTCCGTAATACCAATGGATCACGTTATGCAAGTATTTATAAAAACAGTGAATTATTTGGAGCACATGCACTTCCACAACAACAATTTAAGGAGTTCCTGAAAGAATTAGATTCTGAGTATGGTGACGCTATATATTTCAGCCAAGTCGTGGAAGATGCTTAAAGCGGTTTTATGAGTAACGAGAAAAAATTGACATGTTTATCAATAACAACTAAGAAATGAGTGGTTATTGCATTTATGCTTCTTACTCGTATGGGATATTATCGAAGAACTTAATCAATTTAATATATCATTGCAAAGAAAAGATAACCTTATAATCGATAAATTTAATCACAAAAAAGCATCCTAGAAGAAATGGTGTTATTTGAATCGTAACTAAAAATAAAAACGCTTACCACTTTTCATTGTTGAAAGAATGTAAGAAATCAAAATAAGCCAATTAATCAATTATGCAAAAAAAATGAGAAAACTTACAGCTGCTTTTGAAAGCCGATTCAGTTATTTAGAGTTAGACAAATACATTAAACTTTTGGGAATATATTCATCTCCCTTTTGTAACGATCCTGCCTCCTTAAGAGGCCCGCAGCCTACTAACCAGTTCTGCATACCTGTTTTTCATCGGTCGTAGCTCAGTAGTTGGGGTGGGGGTTGGCGTTTGAACACGGACGGAAAGCTACATACATTAAAATTGTATGCAGTGTGTGATGCTAACAAAAACCGATTATAAAAAGAAACCGAAAGTCACCGCTCGTTTATTTCAAAATAAATTATTTATTTAACGGTAGCTAATCTGTGGTAGTCTAGGTACGTTCGAGCAACCTTTGCAAGGAACTTCAGGTGTAATCAGTCCCATCATCTTGACCCTCCCAACCTGCTAACATTTTTGGGGTATTGGCATGCTAGCCCACAGCACTTCCTAAGCCCTTACTTCACTTTTCGTGGTTAAATTAAAATAACTTTAGTTTTTCATTTCACAAATTCAATGCAAATTTATTTCATTATACAAAAAAAATATTTCAAAAATTAAAGCTTATTGGGCTAGTTGAGAACTAGCAATGATTCACCTCATTTTGGTTTTTCAAATATCACTTCAAATAAATGTCAAATTAAACTTCTAATGCATGTAATCAATTCAAAATTTTGGTCAATTTAGTAAATGCTGTTAGGCTTATATACCTTTAAGTAAGATTTTTTTTTTTTACAAAATGGTTTAAATGCTTTCCTACTAATCCTAATTACGTTTATCATATCATAAATGTATGATCGATATTTAACCCAAACAGAATTAATTTTAAATTCAAATAGTTCGGGTTTTACACCTCTGACTGAACTTAATAATATAATTTCAATATGACTCATTTATTAAAATACATTCTGACAATAACAAGCCTAACATATGTTTTATGCACTCTTCTCATTCAAGGTTTTTTGTTTTTTTTTATAGGTGCATAGTGACATATGAGATGCAGTAATGAATAATAATAATCAAAATAAAACACAAAAATTTAAGACCACTTACTCACTTTTAATTTCTCCCACGGAGACAGCAGGCCTGTTGTTCTTTTCGTGTTGGAGACTTTTTGATGATCAAAATGATGTTGTTGCTATGGTACAACATTATTTTATAGCTAGTAAACTGAAAATCTACATGAATGAGAATCTTGTCTGTGCTCTTTACTTTAATAACTTTTTTTTCCATAAAGCAAATCGAGAGTTCTGAATACAGTTTTTTTTCTTTTTTAAAAATATATTAATCCAATTATTTTCTCAAAATTACATGTAGTCTTCTTTCGAGTTACTTTTTGTGGATTAAAAGAAAAGAATGTATCTATTTAACAGAGAGTACAGTGATGGCCAAACAAAAAAATAGACTTTGCCCAAAATATGAAAGTTTTGTGCGTTGTTTTAATTAATCAAAATGATCAAAATGTGCATTCAATGTTATTGATTTTAAACCCTTATAATAATATAAAATTAGTGTAGCCTATCAAAATTTATATTCTTATGTTTATAGAAATTTTGATCTAAACGTAAATTAGCCTAGATTTGAATCAAAAAGTAATGCTTGAACTTTGCTTTTGTTTCTTTTTCAAAACAAAAAAACAAATAAAATTAATAATAGTTTTTAGCGACTGATAATTTATTATATTAAGAATTATTACATTGAACTTGCAGTCATTTTGCAAAGACCAATATGATCGTAAAATTTTACTTAATTGATCAATTCTTTTTATTCAACAAACATGACAAAGATAACAAATGGATCAATTTAACCTAGTAATTGGTGACATATGTTTCGGCTATTACCACATATATACACATTCTCATATGTATATACATAGCCTCATCAGACCAGTTTTTGGATAATGTTGTACATGGGATCGAACCCCTGACCGTTCTTGAATTGCAATGTTATTTTTGACGGTCGCTCTTAACACTTGAGCTGTTGGGGACATGACCTTGAGGTGTACAATGTGCGCTTATCTATTTGAATCCACACACAATGTTCCATTTTTTGTTATCTATATACTTGTCACTTTCTCGCTTGTTTGCATAGCCGTTAAGCCATTGGCTTAAAGTCGTGCTATGATTTATTTTTCGAAATTGTGGCATTGCCAGTCATATATTTATTGAAAATTGGCGTGTTCTCCTTATGTTTAAGAATATTAGTTTTTCGAAAAATAAATCATAGCACGACTTTAAGCCAATGGCTTAACGGCTATGCAAACAAGCGAGAAAGTGACAAGTATATATTTAGATAACAAAAAATGGAACATTGTGTGTGGATTGAAATAGATAAGCGCACATTGTACACCTCAAGGTCATGTCCCCAACAGCTCAAGTGTTAAGAGCGACCGTCAAAAATAACATTGCAATTCAAGAACGGTCAGGGGTTCGATCCCATGTACAACATTATCCAAAAACTGGTCTGATGAGGCTATGTATATACATATGAGAATGTGTATATATGTGGTAATAGCCGAAACATATGTCACCAATTACCAGGTTAAATTGATCCATTTGTTATCTTTGTCATGTTTGTTGAATAAAAAGAATTGATCAATTAAGTAAAATTTTACGATCATATTGGTCTTTGCAAAATGTAATAATTCTTAATAAAATAAAATTAATTTAAATTAATTGTCTAAGATAGATTAAGTAGCATTATTTTTGTTCTTTTTCGCTTTCTTTTAAGCTTTAACCTTAAGAATAATCGAAAAATTTGATATTATGTTGATGATCATTATGGGTTGAAAATACTAAATATTCTTTATATTTAAAAAAAAATTCCTGTTTTCTCTAAATTCCATCGCTGCAGCTGAAATTGTCCAAGTGCCATAAGGTTGAGGTTAGGGTCACAAGATCACTGATTTTATGAAGATTTCTATGATTCTTCCCGAGCCAAACAAAGGCTAAATTTGATACATAAACCCTATTGATTTTATGATTTTAGAATGAGGATTTTGATAGGTGAAATGTCGAAGAGGTTACCTTGGAAGGGTCCATGTACTTTTCGATACTCCAATAACCTGTGCGAAAGTGAGCTGCGCAAAGACGTGGTGACTGGTGCAATGATTGTAATGCTCGAAGTAACGTGTTGTGGACTGGGCGATGCTAACGGCTGCGGCTTCTTGCATCCACATGCACAGGTCACATACGAGTATGTATTTAGTAGTTTACCGAAACTTTTTTTTTCTTTAAAAACAAATTTTTAATTTTCGGTAATCTCGCGAATGCTTGGTTATTTCAACCCTTTATCAATATTTTCGAGTGAAGTACTTTCCGAATTTAATGTTCAAACCGTACTTGGTATCTTAATTTAACACTGCTAACACAAATTTTATAATTTTTTCTGACTCCAGAAAAGTGGTGTGGATCACTTGAAGCTTAGCTTCAAAGAGAAAGAAACTCTGCGGAAATGGACAGACACCACCTCGAGCGCACGTTATCTCAGACGTCACTTTGCTATCAAGCTGTCACTCATGACATTAAAGTATTAAATTTCTCACTTGCTGAATTCTGAACCAGTGCCCAGATCAATTGTTTACATGTGAAAAATATTTTATTTTTTTTTATGAACCAAAAAAAATGTTCTATGCAAGACAATTAAAAAAAAATTTTCCCTAACCAAAATTTATGACTTTTTCGGATTCAAGTTAATATTTTTTTCCAATAAAATTTTGGCTATTGGTAAATCCAAAAAAAAAAAATTGCGTATAGAAGGCTTTTACTATAGGTTGGCGTTATCAACTCACACTTTCAAGTTGAAAACGAGTCGGTCCCAATCTTCAAGTGGAACTGGTTGAATCACAGTGCAATATTGAATTAAACACATTTTTGAAACATCAGAATAAAAAAATAGATTTTTATATCACTTACGGCACAAAAAGTTGTTAGCGCTTTTGGTTCAATTTACACCTGTTAATCTTTTTTTTAGAAAATGAGGCTGACCAAACACAAAACAAGCTCAAATATAACGGAGCCTAACCTGCAACACCAATTACGATGTGCAAATACTCAAATTGAGATCGATTTGCAAAAGCTAAGTGAAAGAGTGGAGAAACAAATAACGCACTACTAAAATAAATATTATTTAATGACTTAATTTTTTTATTTCATTATTTTTTATACATAATTTTGAGAGTTATATATTTCTTTACAATGTACATTTAGTTTCATTATTACATTATATATGTTTACATGTAAACAGAGGCGGAGACTTCCGAAAAATATTTGGGGGCGCAACTTTCAAAATTTTTTCCAGTGATATTTCATGGGGAGGGGCCTGTAGAGTCGTAATCATCAAAAAGAATGAAAATGTAACAGTATATGGGTCATTCCATCTATAATGAGTTTTTTGTCATCTACTAGTACACAACTACCTACCAATAATATAAAAGCTAATTTAAATTGTGTTGGTTTGTATATATTCATCAATGAATGTTGTTGTTTGTCTTACAAGCTTATTTGAACACAATTAAAAGCTTGTTGCTCTTAAACAATAATATTGGTCAAAAAAATCTTATCGCATTTTTTATATCTTCTACATGATAGACCAACCACTCAAAAAAGGTTCAGCCCATTTGAAAAACATGAGGGTAATGATAGGCCCATTACAGATGGAATGACCCATATGACGAAAACACATGAATAGTATACAATTTAAAATTGGAATCATAAGTTATTTATATTTACAAAATTTCGGTTATGACAATGCAAATGTTTTACGTTTAATTTCGCATCGTTCTATGAATTCATTCGCAATCTCCATTCAATGCATCCTCGGAATGTATTTACAAAATGCTTAAAAAGTTAAGCCGAGTTTGGGTCACAGTTAAATAATTTAATCTTCTTAAGGTCGAAAACGATTTTTCGGTTGTGCTTATCGTCACAAGCAACGTTTGCATCAATTTGACAAATTTCATTAATTCTGGTAACAAAGCTAAAACGTGTTTATCAATTTCCAAAAGACGTACATAGTCGTCGACATTTTTTATCAAAGATTTGCTATTGGAGTTCGTTTGTTGCAGTAAATTTTTAGCTCGCAAAATTCTAAGAGCATGTTTCTATGTAAAATTAGTCGATCCTTTTTATACCCTACACAGAGGGTATATTCACTTTGTCTTTCCATTTGTAGCGCACAGAAGGGGGTGTGGTAGGTATGGAAAAGTATATATATTCTTGATCAGCGTCACCACTTGAGTCGATATAGCTGTGCCTGTCTGTCTGTCTGTCTGTCTGTCTGTCTGTCTGTCTGTCTGTCTGTCTGTCTGTCTGTCTGTCTGTCTGTCTGTCTGTCTGTCTGTCTGTCTGTCTGTCTGTCTGTCTGTCTGTCTGTCTGTCTGTCTGTCTGTCTGTCTGTCTGTCTGTCTGTCTGTCTGTCTGTCTGTCTGTCTGTCTGTCTGTCTGTCTGTCTGTCTGTCTGTCTGTCTGTCTGTCTGTCTGTCTGTCTGTCTGTCTGTCTGTCTGTCTGTCTGTCTGTCTGTCTGTCTGTCTGTCTGTCTGTCTGTCTGTCTGTCTGTCTGTCTGTCTGTCTGTCTGTCTGTCTGTCTGTCTGTCTGTCTGTCTGTCTGTCTGTCTGTCTGTCTGTCTGTCTGTCTGTCTGTCTGTCTGTCTGTCTGTCTGTCTGTCTGTCTGTCTGTCTGTCTGTCTGTCTGTCTGTCTGTCTGTCTGTCTGTCTGTCTGTCTGTCTGTCTGTCTGTCTGTCTGTCTGTCTGTCTGTCTGTCTGTCTGTCTGTCTGTCTGTCTGTCTGTCTGTCTGTCTGTCTGTCTGTCTGTCTGTCTGTCTGTCTGTCTGTCTGTCTGTCTGTCTGTCTGTCTGTCTGTCTGTCTGTCTGTCTGTCTGTCTGTCTGTCTGTCTGTCTGTCTGTCTGTCTGTCTGTCTGTCTGTCTGTCTGTCTGTCTGTCTGTCTGTCTGTCTGTCTGTCTGTCTGTCTGTCTGTCTGTCTGTCTGTCTGTCTGTCTGTCTGCCTGTCTGTCTGCCTGCCTGTCTGTCTGTCTGTCTGTCTGTCTGTCTGTCTGTCTGTCTGTCTGTCTGTCTGTCTGTCTGTCTGTCTGTCTGTCTGTCTGTCTGTCTGTCTGTCTGTCTGTCTGTCTGTCTGTCTGTCTGTCTGTCTGTCTGTCTGTCTGTCTGTCTGTCTGTCTGTCTGTCTGTCTGTCTGTCTGTCTGTCTGTCTGTCTGTCTGTTGAAATCAGATTTACGAGAAAACTAAGCAAGTTAACTCAATGAAATTTGGCACACAGGTCAAACCTTCTTGCAAGCTGCTAGCATATAAAAATTGGCGAAATCGGTTCACGGCCACGCCTTCCGACCCTACTCTATGTAAATATACCCAAGTCCATTTTGAAAAACAGATGCTGCTATTTTGATAAAATTTGGTGATTTGTTGAAGATGAGAACAAACTTAAGATTAGGCTAGGTTTGAAGTTTGCAAAAACTCTTAAAGGAGCGTGGCACAGCCCTAAATTTTAATTTTTATAACGCCATAGCTCGTAAACCGTTCAAGATATTGTGATGAAATTTGGTACACGAATACAAATCTTATAAATCTTGAATTGCGCATAAAGTGGGTGGAATTGTAAAAGTGGGCGTGGCACTTTTTAGCAATTGAAAATTTGGATTTCGTATAACTCCAAATTGGCACATACGATTTTCATTAAAATTTTAGGGATGATACCACTGAAAGTAGTCATCAATACAAGTTTATTCAATATTCTTGAAAATTTTGTTGAAGGGCGTGGCACAGCCTACAATATTTATAAACGTTATAAAAAGAGAACTAACAACGTAATCGCTATGAAATTTAATATGGCAGATATACTTGCTAAAAGGTTTCTTCTTGCAAAATTTTGGTTCAATGGTTCCGGTGGGTGTGGCACCTCCCATATAAGCAAAATACGTTTAATGCTATAGATAGTGTGCTATGAGAGTAATCTTCATAAAGTTTTGTGTGGAGGTGCCGGTTACTATAAGCTTTTAAATTCAATGAATCTTGACAAGATTGCATCAGTGGGCGTGTCACCTCCCTCATTAGCATAAAGTTGTAAGTGCTATTTTAAGTGAACTATTGGAGCAATTGATCTGAAATTTGATGTAAGGGGTTTACTGGGTATTAGGTACATATGAATCAAAAGCTGGTGAAATAGCAACAGTGGGCGTGCCACCTCCCATACAATTAAAATACCTTAAGTGGCATTACTATCGAAATATATGAGCAATCATAGTGAAATTTGGTGTAAGAAGTTTTTTATAAAAAGCTATTTGTGGACCAAAATCGGAGTGGATTGTACCAGTGGGTGTGTCACCGCCCTAACTTTTAAGAATAATTACGGCACATATCGCAAACTATACAAGCTATTGTGCTAAAATTTGGTTTGTGCATGTCAATCACGAATGTCATTTATTGAAACAAAAGTGGGCGGAATTGGAGAAGTGGGCGTGACATATTTCGTGTTTTTCATTTCTATTCTATTTTTTTCAACATTTCCCATACTCTTTTGTTATTTTCCGTTTTTTCCAACATTTTTGAACCTTTTTACATTATTTTCGACTTATTCAACCTCTTCAACATTTTGTTAACATTTATTTAAAAAGTACTTTTAATGTAGTGTAGGGTATGTGAGTTTCGGCCTGGCCGAAGATAACACCTTCACTAGTTTTTTCTTCGAATTCACTAGACACATGCCCCTCTTTCGATGATGTATAATATTTATGCCCAGGTAGCTGCTTAAAATCTACTTTGACGTAAGTTTCGTCGTCCATGAGACATGGTTACTTCTTTGCTTTTTCTTGTATGCAGCTTGGAGGAAAAAATAAGAAAAATAAAGTTTTCTATATAGAAAATGTAAAAAATTTTATGTCAAAAAACTTTTAACAAAATTTGGTGGGAAAATTTTCCTTGAAGAAAAAAAAAACAAATAAATTAAAAAAGTGTTTTACAGAAAGCGAAACAAAAAACGTGACTTAGCACTTTTAAGGACGGTCCCAGAAAGAACTTACATTTTGCTTTTTAGTTATAAAAAAATACCCAGTAATTTTTTTGGTCTTTTTTCCTTTTATTATCAATAATGAGTAATAAATTTTTTTTTTATAAAAATTTCTTACTTTTTTCGTTAGGCCCTCCTTAAAT
The DNA here is from genome assembly GCA_963680825.1 of Meiosimyza decipiens. Lineage (NCBI taxonomy): Eukaryota > Metazoa > Arthropoda > Insecta > Diptera > Lauxaniidae > Meiosimyza > Meiosimyza decipiens. The sequence goes on along the minus strand of OY804258.1, from coordinate 77,662,149 downwards.
TTTGTCCAGCCGTTTCATCGAAAGTATGGTACGATTTTTTCAACTAAAGTCTGAAGTCTTTTGAATTTTTTGCATTCATACTTACTTGCATACCATTCCATCGTAGCTTTAGAGTAATGAGAGGTTGCTCAATCTGGCCAGAACATCACGGTACCCTCATGTGCACGAATAAATGGTAGAAGACGTTTTTCGAGGCACTCGTCTATATAAACTTTGGAATTGATTGTGCCTTGCGTAACAAAAAATCTGCTTCTGAGACCAAAGGTGCATATGGCCTGCCAAACCATATATTGCTTCGGAAATTTCGAAAGATTTTTTTCTTTGCATTTACTAGACACATGCCCCTTCTTCGGTGATGTATGAGATTCATGCCCAGGTAGCTGCTTAAAATCTGCTTTGAAGTAAGTTTCGTCGTCCATAACACAGCAATCAAATTTAGTCAGGTACCTTTCATACAATTTTCGGGCTCGCATCTGAGGGATCAACTGCTTTTCATCAGAACGGTCTGGTATTTTTTAAACTCTATATGTCTCTAGCTTACTTTTCTCTTTAATCCTTTGTGCAGTAAATTTTAATGTACCGGCTCTAGCCGCCATATCTCGCACTGAGGTGTTGGGATTCTGCTTAAAAAGGCGCTCAACCTTCGCCGCTATCTTTGGGTTTTGAAAATTCTTGTTTTCTGCCTGAACCCCCTTTTTTCTTGAAACAAGTAAACTCTTCTTATAATTAGAAATAGCCGTTAAGACAGTTTTTTCTGATGCACCAACTATTTTTGCAATAGCTGAATATTTTTATTTTGGACTTTGCAGGTATGTGGACAAAATCAGTTTGCGGACTTTTTGTTGCTTGCTAGACATCTTTGTCGTTAAAAGTGCTATCTTCAGGTGTTATACATCATATAATATTGTGTCTTTTTCGATTTATAAGATTACCAGGTAGAGAATAATACAAAAAATAAAAAACCTAAGTTTTTTCTCGGACAGTCCTCAGATAGATGAGACATATTTTATTTATATACATACTCTCGTATTACATTATTCATTTACCTTTTGTAAGATCCAATATCGTGCTTCTGGTTTTATTGCAAGATCCAATATAGTGAAATACTAGCTACTTCCTTCTTTTTCCTAGATTTCTTCGATATTTGGTATGAGGAACCTATCATCGATTGCTGCGTCATTTAGTTTGCGATAATCTATTACCATTTTCCATTTTTGTTTCTCACTTGCTTGTACGTACGAATACCTATAAGACTTAACATGAATGAGGATATCGTTTGTAGTTCGGACTTTATGTTTTGCTGCGTTTGTGAAAGTCACATCACTATCTTCTCTATACGAAATATCTGTATAGCCATATAATAGTATAAGTTTGTGAAGTCCCTTTCTTCCTCGTTTAGATGGTTAAATCTAATCATTTCAAAAATGGAATTTTCCTTCTTATTTTCTATTTTATCGAAGTTATCATTGGAAGGATACGTTTATATTATCCGTATTAACATTGAAATTATTTACTTGCATCATTGTTTCTACTTTGTAATCTTTTACATCGTAGATGCCTTCCTTCAAAATTTCTCCTCCTATAGTTTTATGTTCGTTTTAATATGCTAACCCTTTCTCTTATTTAATTGGAAATTTCAAAGTTTGGCTTATAACATTACTATACATTAATGGGATTTCCTTTTTATTTTCTTTGTAATTTTTTGCAGCATTAAGAATATTTTTATATTTCATTACATTTTATTATTAAATAATCCAAAATTTTTCAATGATACAGAGGAACTCCAAAATTAATAAAATGTATTAATAATGCTTGTATTCTGTAGTTCAAAACTAATTTGTGACGAATACAGATTGAGATATACTCGTATATCAAGCATTTGTAATTATAAATTATACAATTATATTTATGAGGATTGTGGTGGGGTCAAACCACTAAGAATATAGTTTTAATTTAAAATAAATATTTTTTTTTACTTAAACAATATTAGCTTTGAATGGTAAGTAAATTATTAATTTACGTATAATTTTAATAAATTAGTCAAAACTTCAATTTATCAGGGAAGATTTTAATATTACCAAGGCGTCTAATATTGCATAGAGTTTATTAAGTAACCTAGGAGCTATGGAGCAGTAAAAATTAAAAAAAATGTTGCCAAGAATATGGAGGTACCAGAGCTAAATTTTGATTATTTATTCTTAAATTGTATACAGTATAGCTGCTATTTACTAGGTAGCCGCAATCATGAAAATATGCTTCTAAAACTTTATAAAAATACAAATATTTAAGGGGGAGAATCTTTAATTCTCTAAATAAATGCAAACTTATTTCCATACAGTTACTTTTGCATACAATTCGAATAATATGCTTCTGAATAATCAGCAGAGGGGTTATTTTACTACCATGGGTACCATCCTAACATAAATACATGTCCATATTCCAGTTTAGAATGAAATAAGTCATAGTAAATACATGTAAGCAATTGCATTGAGCAGACTTTAAAATATGTATCTGTCTTATAACTGCCAACGCATATAATTTAAGTACCCAAGTATAATCAACCCAACTTAGCTTCCAATTTAGCATCAGACCAAACCCTATACTTAAATGTTTTAACGCAGTAGATAAAAAAGCATTTAGCAGAACACATTTTTTTAATATCATACCAAATAACATGATTTGATGAGGAATAAAAATCATTATTAGTTAAAAATTTATCGCGATTCGCGTGATGAAAAATAAAATAATTAAGTTGAATATCATTGCCTGCAACATAAAATAGCATAGTTTTAGTTGTATCCCTCAAAACCAACTTTTGAAATGCAAACCAGTGTCTTAAGATGCACAGATTATGAATTGCTGGAATACGTGCAAGCCACATCATTTGCAAAAGCCAAAGTTTTTTTGCAAATTTTTACTTGAAAATGGAATTAACATAAATTAAAAATACAATAGGACCCAGGAGCCTTGAGGAACGCCTGTGTTTGTAAACTCATAAGAGCTAAAATTTTTAAATATTTTTAATCTTTACACTCTTGTTATGGTTGATGATAGATCGCCATGTCGTACTCGGATGAATTGTCGTCATGTGGTGTCATTTGATTATATGGAAAGATAAATCAAATAGAAAGGGATTTCTTTTATGTTGGGAAAGGCAGAGTATGCCATTGGTCCTTACCTCGCTGTTGTCCTTATTAAAGGAAAGAACGGTAGAATTTTAAGGACTATGCCAGTATAAAAACTAAATTGGAAGGCTTTGCCAATATTTCTAAAAGAAAAGGCTGTGATGGTTGTTGTATGACAAATCATGATTTTATTGTTACCAATTCTTTTATGTCAATTTTGTCTTACACTCAACTTAATTCTATCTCATTTCTACACACACGTAAAACTTAGTTTATCCATTCCTACTTACAAGAATGTGAGTGGCGTTCTATTTTTGGGTAATATTTGGTTTGAGCTTACAAAGTTTATTAAAATTGTTTGGGGACTTTATTACATAAAATATTGTATTGAGTGGTAATCGAGTGCATGTGCTTTTGTATATATTTTTGCCATGCGTTACTCGATTGCACTGTGCATATTTGTGGTTGGCAATGGTCACTTTGCATTATGAGGGATGGCGGTAGTGGTCTCCCTTTAGAAAAAATTTCGCAACATTTTATTGTGAATTAAACTTTTTTTTTTTGTAGGAGTAGTATTTTAAATAATGTTTTTAACTAATATGTAAATACTTTTAGTGATTATAATTGATTATAATTAATAAAAATAATTAGTATAACAATTATTTTTTTTGTTTGTGGTGTGTTTGAACAGAAAATAATTTATATGTTGTTTTTATTGAGTTTACTGTTCGACATAATGTGTGTGTACCAAAAAAATTACACTTAACAAAACATAAATAAAAAGGAAAAGTGGGCTAAAGCTAGTTATACTAGTTTCGTCTTCTGCGAAGAAGACTCATCAGTAACTTCTAAGCCAATTAGTAAGAGTTCGGCAAGCCCTATATGTTAACCTTTTTGCATAGATCTGTTAAGAACTCAAGAAAAAAAGTTAAACAAAGAAACCAAACAAAAACTCTTCTTTCCGTTTTGTTTACGTTTGTTATTGTAACTCCCTTGATATTACATTTTTTGCAGTGGCGCTTTCATTGCAAGCTGAATTGGAGAGTCAAAACGAAGCAACATGCGTAATAGTATAATAATTCGCCAGGCTCCCCAACAGGTAACTTGTTTGTGGTGTGTTTGAACAGAAAATAATTTACATATTATTTTTATTAAGCTAACTGTTCGATATCTGTGTGTCAACACCAAAAAAATTACACTTAACAAATCATAAATAAAAAGGAAAAATGGGCTAAAGCTTTTTATTGTCTTCTGGTGTTCTTCTTTCTTTTATTTTTAATGTCATTTTCCTTGCTTTGTTTAAAGCGAATTGAAATCTGAGTTTTGGCTCGTGTGCATAATTGTCGTAATCATATAGTATTTTCGTTTGCTTGGTAAGTTTGTCAGTGGGTAAACTTGGTACTTTCTCGTAAACGAGTTCATATGGTGAATAACCAGTTTCTATATGTAGTGTCGTGTTGTCGTGTTCCCATTCATTATCGTTGTCAAATGATAATAAAAAACCCTTCAGAACCCTATGGTTTCTTTCAAGTGCTTCGATGGTTTGGTGGTGATAAGGAGATGAAAATGTTTGTTTTATTTTAAGTAAAGAACAAATATTTGTCATTAACTCATTAACTCGTTAACAAATTCCGTACCATTCTCAGATTTTAATATTGTGAAATGACCGCTTTTAAGTATAAATTCTTCTACGAGTAGTAATGTCTTTGCTTTTGTTTTTGCGTCTTTTGATGACATTGGATATGCTACTACAAATTTGGTTAGTACGTATTGCACAATGAGAATATATCTGTTATTATTTGATATTCTTAATGGACCTACTGTGTCTATTGACACTACTTAAAAACTGTCGCTAAGGGTGTCTGTTGTTGTAAAAGGTTCTTTTATGTGCTTTGTCTGTATGTTTCGCGCACATGGATCACAATTTTTTAAAAATTTTTTAACCATCTGGCTCATATTCTGCCATATGCATTGTTATTTTAATTTTAGTATTGTTTTACGTATTCCTAAATGTCCATCGTATGTGGAATTATGACACTCGTCAGTAAGTTTGTATTTTGTTTATTCATTGGAAATTTGTTTTGGAGCGTTGAATATTACTATTTTAAATTGATGCTTTTTATCATTTACTTTTGTATTTTCGTAAGATTTCTGTAGTTTTTTTTAAATATTTATTTAATTAATTAATTATTTAATTAATTAAGTCTATGAACAGACTCTTCTTACAGACTAGAATAACAAAAAAAAAGTTACATCAATGCAAAAAATAATTATTTAAAATATACTTAACTACAGATTTAGTAGCCGAGAATCTATATTATTCGTAGCACTAACTTCGTTAAACAATTTCATAGCTCTAAAAATAGGCGCATTTTCAGCATAATTAGTGCGAAGAGTTGCAAGATAAATAGGAATTTGATTTCTTAGAGCTCTTGCTAGAACATTAAAATGAATCAGGCCAAGTAAATCCCGACAATCAATTGTATTAGACACAATGTCATGTAAGAATAATAAAGACAAAATATTTCTTCTACTTTCTAAGACTTTTAAACCAATCAATAGGCATTGAGCATTATATGAAGGAGAACCATTTCAAAGTTTAAGGATCGTAACGCAAACTTGGTAAAGGATTTTTGTACTTTTTCAATTCTAAATTTATGTATTTCATAAAAAGGAAATCATAAAATTGACCCATATTCTAACCTTGATCTAACAAGGCTAGTAAACAAAACTTTAAAAGTGTATGGATCACTGAACGAGACACTATTACGCCTAATAAAAGCTAGCATAGCCTATGCTTTTGGAATAACAAAGTCCAAATGGGATTGAAAAGAAAAACTTGTATCAAATACTACTCCAAGGTCCTTAAATTCAAGGACAGACAAAAGTGGAAAGCTCCCAATCTGATACGAGGTTGAAAGAAATATATTAGACTTAGAAAAAGACATGAAAACTCATTTGATAAAATTAAGAGGAAGTAAATTATTAATAGACCAAAGATAAAGTTTGTTCAAATCACACTGTAGAAGTGCAGAATCAGTCGCGTTTCTAATTTGTAGGAAGAGTTTCAGGTCATCAGCGTACAAAAGGCATTTTCAATTCACAAATAGAGACGTAATATTATTAATGAAAATGATGAATAACAATGGCCCTAAAATCCTCCCTTGAGGAACTCCAGAAACAAATTTCTTTTGTAGTTTTTTGGCATAGTAATAATAAATATAAATGAGTTTTTCTTTGTTAACTCCAATTGTTATTTTTGAATAATCTAAACTTTCTTCAATGTTAGCAAAAGTTACATTATCTTCTTTAAATTGATCATTAATTAAATCGATTCTTTTCACTTAATATTATTGAGTTTACAATGTTCACCGTAACTAAATGAATGGCCATTTTAAGCCTTCTATTTCCTCTTTAATTATATCAATTTTAAATTTTAAAAACAATAATAAGGTATTTTGTCTACCCTGTTCATTTCTTAGGGTTTTTACGATTTCGTTGCTTACTCTTGTAATATTATTAATTCTAGACATTAATTCTTTATTTATAAAAACTTGTTGATTATTATTTCTTACGACCTCGTCTATTTTGCTTACTACATTGATATAATCATCATGGTCGGGATTTCCGGCTAACCATGACCAAGCTGTGCCGATTGCATTAATTGCTCTTTTATTTCTTATAAAAGGAGTTAGTTTTTCAATATCTTTTTTAAGTTGGGAAATGGTATTAATAAGGAAGGGAAGAAGAGGATGGGATATTTGGATCGATTTCGCTTCTGTTTCAATTTCTTCGATTTTGTTTTTGTAAGTTCCGATATCGATAATATGAATAATTTTGTAGTTACCGATTTGTATTTTTGAAAGACCTGTTTCCACAGTGACAATTTTTGCGCTAGAATAATCTAGGATGTCAACTATAGCCAGACTACTAGCGAACAACCTGGTAAAGAAAGGAAATGAAATATTAGGACATGGAAAGGAAGGGTTTTTTTATATTTTTTTTTTAATTTCGAATGTGACTTTTGTGGACAACTTTTCCTGATTCTGTTACGACCGTTGAGTGATAATTTTCTTTGACTATTTCTTCTTTGAACCTTTTGGATAATTTTGTACCCAATCTTTTATTTTGCCTGACGTAAATTTTTTCTCCTGGTGGATAATTTTTGGCTTCTTGCCTATTTTGGTTATGATATGTTAAATCTTTTTGTTGTATTTGTAAGAGTCGTTGGAGATTATTTTGTCTAGTTTTTTCGTAATCATTCGGACCAAAAGTCATAGGTCTACCGAAAAATAAATCTACGGGTCTTTTTCCTGTTGTAGAATGGATGGTATGGTTGTATTCATTTACAGAAGTTTCTATAAGCTCTTTAAAATCTCCATTGGGGAATTCCTGTTTTAAACATCTCATTAACTCAGAAAGAGTTGAGTGGAATCGTTTCACTTGTCCGTTAACTTGGCTTTTATAAGGGGGTGTTGTAAAAATTGTAATTTGTAAATCGTTTTCCATTATAAATCGAATGGTGTGGGAATTAAAAGATTTTCCATTGTCGAACACTACTGATTTCGGTACTCCGAAGTAAAAAAGGATTTCTCTCAAAGGTTCTCTAATGTTTTCGATACTTTTTCCTTCAAGCATTCTAACTACTGCAAACTTTGTAAATTTATCTACTGCAGTTAAGACTATTCATTTGTCGGTGGAGAAAATGTCCATATGAATTGTATGACCTGGATACTCTGCTATTGGGGTTGCACCTAAAGTTGGATTGTTAGGATGCCTTTCATATTTATTCTCCTTGCATATCTTGCATTGTTTTACAATTTCTTTTATACTTTTCGCCATTGATGGAAAGTAACAAATTTCCAAAATTTCTTGTTTATTTTCTTTTTCATTTCTATGTGCTTTATTATGAGTCTCAATTATTATTTTTCTTTGTTCTTCTTTATCTGTGATATCTGACACTAAAATTTGAGAAAAACGGATTTTATAGTTCGAGAAATGAGATCGATAAACTGATTGTAATTGAAGCATAATGGGTTCTGATGTTTTAATACAGTTAATGACCAAAGGATTAAGATAGCTTTTTAACGTGCTTATAAGTTTGTTGGTTGAGAATTCTGGTTCTAGTATTATATGTCTATTGTGACAAGGGATATCTTTTTAAACTGATAAGAAGCAGTTCCTATTTCGATTAACAATTGATTTCTGTAGGCATTGATTGGTGTTTCTACTGAAGGTATAAGATTTTATGAAGAACTGTCACTGCTATGAATAGTGGGTGTTAGCGAATTTATGTTTGAAATGGGTGGACGAGATAAAAAGTCGGCCACTATATTTGTGGGACCGGGTTTGTAAATGAGTTCATGATTGTACTAGCTGTGCCTTCCACCTTTTCATTTTTGCATTTGTGTTTTTATTGCTGAGTGCGAATGTAAGAGGTTGGTGGTCAGTGTAGATTTTTACTTTTTTTGATCCGTATAGGAAACATCTGAGAGAACGTAAGGCCCAAATAATTGAAAGCATTTCTTTCTCATTGGCTGCAAAGATTTCTTCTGATTTACTGAGAGTTCTTGAAAGGAAAGATATTGTTCTGCCTTCTTGAGAAAGGACAGCACCCAGTGCATAGTAAGAAGCATCTGTGGTAAGCTCAAATGCTTTTTCAAAGTCAGGATAATGAAGAATAACATCATCTGATACTAAACAGTTTTTTAATTGTTTAAATGCTTCTATTTGTTCTGATGTTAAATTTAAAAGTGTTTTTTTAGATGAGTTCTTTCGAACTCGACCCAGTTCGCCTCTTAGTATCAAGGCAAGAAGTTTTGAGATTTGCGCATATCCCTTAATAAACCTTCGATAATGTCCAGTCATTCCCAAGAAAGACCGTAAATCGTGAACTGTTCTAGGACATGGGAAATTTAATATTGCTTCCACCTTCTTAGGGGTAGTACGAATGCCATTCTGTCCGACAATAATACCAAGAAATTCAATTTCTTCCTTGATAAACTCGCATTTATCGAGCTGTACTTTTAAGTTTGCTTTTTCAAGGGTGTCGAAAATAATTTTTAGGTTATCGAGATGTTCTTTTTTAGACTTAGCGAAAATAATGATGTCGTCAATGTAGACGTAACATCGAACACCAATGTGTTCTCTTAACACATCATCTAATGTGCGCTGAAAAATTGAAGGGGCATTCCTTAAGCCATACGGGAGTCGTGTAAACTCATACTTTCCACAATTAACGGAAAAAGCAGTTTTTTCAATATCTGCTTCAGTAAGAGCAATTTGATGGAAGCCGCTTTTGAGATCGATAGTGGAAAAATATTTGTTCGATCCTAAATAAATTGTGACAATATCCGGGATTGGATATTTATCTGGTATGGTATCCTCATTGAGTTTGCGATAGTCAATGACCATACGATATTTTTTTTGTCCAGAAGCATCTTGTTTCTTAGGCAATATCCATACTGGGGAGTTAAAAGGAGATTTCGATGGGCGAATAATGCCATCTCTTAATAATTCTTCTATTTGGGAGTCTATTTCAGATTTTAAAGCCATTGGATAAGGGTATGACTTTGAATAAATAGCTCTTTCGCTTTTTGTTCGAATTTCTGCTTTAATGTTGGTAATAAATGTAAGCTTTTTATTTGGTTCGGAAAACAAAGTTGGACATGATAAAACGATTTGTTTCAAATTTACACTGTCTTCAGGGCTAAGGTGACCTAGTCTTAATTCGACGTGCATTATTGAGTTGATATGCAACTGTTGAATGGGTTATTTAAATTTATTGAGTAGTGTAAAGTAGTTTTCTTTTGTAAAGATTATTGTGTTCAGTTTTTTCATAGTATCATTTCCTATAATTCCGTCGAATGTTACTAGTCGAGGTAAAATATGGAACCTCAACTTTCCTATTTCACTGCTAAAAATTTCTATATTTGTATGGTGAGTGATTTCGACTTGTCCACCAACTGAGTTTGCAAAGAAAGGATTGTTGGGTATCGGACTCCGAATGTAATCTGGTTTGACGTAATTTTGATTAGAGCCTGTGTCTAATAGAAATTTAAGATCTTTGCCGTTTTTCATTTTGAATGGAAAATAAGGCAAAGAAGAGGAGTTTAATCTAAAAAATTAATATCATCAATATAAGGAACAACTTCAATGCTTTCCTCTTCACATTGAAACTGTTGGTCTTGGTGGAGGGGCTCGGTTGGCACTGTGAGCGTAATTAACACGAAAGTTCAAGTTATTTAATTTTAAACACATATGGAGTGCTTGAGGTAGGCTTGTCGGGTCTTTCACGTTTAATAAACTTGGTAGTTCTCCGTTTAGACCACGTATGAACGTATCAAGTGCTTTGTCTCTATAAGCATTCGTCATGGCCTTAAGAGATTCTTCTCCTAGTTCAAGACAATCAATTTTGTCCAATATTAAAGACAAATGTTGATAAACTTTTTGATAAAATTCGGCTATGGAGAGGTTGCGTTGAGCAGGAGTAGTCATCTGGTATTCGAGAGATCCTATGTCTCTCTTATCACCATAATGAAGCGTAAGGCATTTTTTAATTTGTGCCCAGTCTAATGGAGTTCGATAAGACTCTAGGGCGGTGTCAGCGTCTCCGACGATTTTGTGCCTAGTTGAATGCAAAATTGCGTAAAATTTTGCAGTGCCTTTATAGGCCTCATAAAGAGCTAGTATCCTATCTACTGATTTTTTCCAAGAGTTGAATTTACCAGGCTTTCCTGAGAATTCTCTAAGTGTCTTTACTAAGTCAGGTATCCTTTCTGTTTCTGAAATATTTCTACTAAAATCTATTTGTGGTTCTTCAAATTCACTCTCATCAGGATTTAATACACTCGTTATCGTTTGAGTTATCAACTGTTGTATTTCATTTATTTGGGATTGTGTTAATGAGGATGGGGAAGAATTGGTTGTAGAATTGGTGGGATTCATTGTTAGAGGAGTTTCTCTTGATTTTAGTACAAGATTATCTAAACGTGTTATAAGATCGTCTACACTCATTTAATAACATACAATAGTTTGAAAAAATCAATAACTTTGAACTGTTAAATAAAATCTAATTTACTAATTAATAATTTAATTACAAAAATATGTCCAAATTTTGAGCTTACGATATTATTAATATGCGAATCATGTCGATATCCTGTAATCTCTGTTGTGTTCTAAGGTTGTTGCAGTGTTGATATTTGGTCTACTTGTTGCAGCTCTGGTTTCTCTTCTTTTATTGTAGTTTAGATTTATGCGTTGTTTATGAAATTCTGCTGGACAATATGTTGATTTTTTTTGCACTGATAGTCTATTTTTTCTGTGTTATGTTGAAATAATTTCTTCAGTTCACCTTAAGTCAGTTATTAATTTCTTATCATAATTTTGCAAGAGCGGGAAAAAAATTGTTTACCAATGTGTTTGATAAATTTTCACTTTTTGAGTTCGTTTGATTTATTTCACTTAAGTTCCTATTTGTGCAATGGCTGAAACGTTACGTTTCCCCTTTTTGTATTATTTTATTATTAAAAAATAGCACTACTACGGAGCCACTTTACACAAAACACAAGCCGCGACAATTATAAGTTTACTTTATTTTTAATCGCGGTCCCTGTTCGGGCACCAATTAAACAATCAGTTTGTTTTATTTAATTATTTTATTGGAGCGCTTTATGAGACGTTTTATTATAAACTGTAGCTTAAAATAAATTCTAACCTAGCGGAAACCTCGCCTACGTGATAAAATGTAAGTTTGTGAATAGGAAAGGATCGGATTACGCGCTTGCATTCTTGTTGCGCGTGAATTTAATTTAAACGGATGGACTGCAGACTTAGCGTCAGCATAAAATATGAAATATTTATGATGAAATGAGTTTTATTATTAACTTATATCACATCCACCTGACATCCTTGCAAAAAACGCCGCTATTCAGTATTCACTAAATAAAACTAAGTTAGAGATAGTTGAGCGGCCACTCACAAAACCATGTTGATGCGGAGAAACTATACTTTTAACAGCAAAGAATAGTTTATCCTTAACGATAGATTCAAAAAGTTTAGAAATTACAGAGAGCTTGGATATAGGCAATATTATTTTTACAACCAGATTTATGCGTAGGTGTAATATACGCTACTTTCCAGCAATCCAGAAATACACCAGGAGATAACGATTTATCAAAAATTACCATCAAAGTGTAAAGTAATTTTAATGCACAATTTTTAAAGAAAAAACACAAAAACCATCAGCATCCGTACGTATAGATGGCTTTAGATTTTGAATACCCTTCCAAATATCATACTGAGACAGAGAAAAGTTGCCAAAATCTATCACAGGTTGCACATTATCAAAAACACTAGGGACAGGGTTAGTAGATGGTTCAAAATTAGACTTAAAAAAATCAACAAATAAATTAGCAATGGACAAAGTATCATTAGTAGATTTTACCCCCAAAAACATTGAAGCTGGTATATTTGAGCAGCCTCTTTTGGATTTCACATAACGCCAAAAGGATTTAGGGTCAGATTTAATGTTAGATTCAAATTTGACAATATATTGCTTGTATAAGTATTTATCCAAGAAATTGAATTCTCTCATGTAATGCTTATATTTTAAAAAGTATCAAGTAATAAACTTTTTAAAGAACTTAGAACGAAGATTTTTTAATTTCTTTAATCCTCGTGTGTGTCAAGGGCATTTATAAAAATATTTTTAGCTTTCGGAACATAATTAGTAAATTCGTTATGAATTAAGGTCATAAAAATGTTATAAATGTTAATAATATAATGTTATAAATGTTAGAAATATAATGTTATATTTCTTAAAGGTAAAATTCGTTTTTCCAATCAATTTGGTTATGAGCATTATTTAACAAATGAAAATTGCATCATTTAAAATTAAAGTGGGATACATCAATTTTAAATTTAAAAGTAGTAAACTTATAAAATGACATAGAAATGCATAACGGAACATGATGCATACTACTAGCAGATAAAGGAAAAGGGGATTCGTAAATATTCCAATTGGTATTACTACTTCTAAACACTAAATCTAGTAACCTCTTAAGGAAATTAAAACAGTTATTGATTTGCATAAGACCTAGATCTAAAAATAACATACATTTCAATAGCACTAGATACTTAAGATGGTGTGTGATAATGATCACTACGGACTTCCGACCAAGTAACACCACCAAGATTGAAGTCACAAGCAATCATCAATTGATTTGCGTCAATTCAAATAACACACTACTATGTAGAGAGACACCGTTAACCTCTAACTACTGCAGACATTTGATCAAGTAGCACGTTAGTATTTGCAAGCGACACATTTGAAGACAAAAACTCGCGTTTTACAGCAACTTAGACACCACCACCACGCTGACAACCAGTTGCATTCACATCACGATCCTTACGATACACATTATATATATGTGGATAAAAAAATTCAGCATTATGGAAGTTACAATTAAACCAAGTTTCAGTCAAACTGATAATATCAAGTTCACCAAGAGAGGTAGCAGCAAAAAAAAATTCCGATTTAGTCCTTATACCAGACACATTTTGATAGTGAACCTTAAGAGTATCATTATTCAAAGCATTATTATTCAATTCAATGGCAGTTTTCACTACAGTTTCTCCAATTGCTTTGCGGTATTCTGAAAAAACTGAAAGTCCTTCCCCCGCACATCAACAGGCCATAAAGATGGATCCACAATATATTTGTATAGTAACACCTATTTTAAAATTCACCCGTTTTATTGTTTCTAACAGGGTATATTTTTTAACCAGTTTGTAGCAAGAAAGATTTTGTTTCAAAATATTAGTGTGTTTAACAATATAGTCGATGATATCAAACTCCGTTACAGATGCTTTAAAAGAGCTAAGATGAACCCATCTTTTACGATCAATAAGTGCAAGCTCAGTACTTGCATTTTTTCCAACGACAGAAAAACGTTTTTTATTTTTAGCTTCCTTCCAACTATCATTCTCAGACTCATGCAGAGAGCCATCATCCACTGTAACAGCAACAGAAGTATCAATGACAATCCTAGGTGAAATAGCAGCAGCACCAGAATTAAGAGAAGATACAGCAGCAGAATAATTATTATTAGCACAATTGGACTGTAAGCTAACAGCATCTGAAGAGACACCAGTAGCAGTAACAGCAGCAAAAGAAACAGTTTTATTCTTGTTTATGTTTTTAAAATTATTATAGCAACAGCACAAGAAGGCACAAGAGTCACACTCAAAGTTCGACGATGCAGGGCAACAGAATCATTTTCACGCAAAAGAACATTAGCAGACAGTGAATCATTAGTATTAGTAAGATTCACGTTAGAGAAACTCTCAGCGAGAGAAACGGCTGGAACAGAACAAACTGCTAGAGACGAGGAACTCGCAACAACACTTGATACACAGTTAGCAGTAACACCCGCGCCAAATGCATTATTAATACAAATTGAGTTTTTGAGAGCCAGTAACTCTGCAGCAAAACTTGAGAATTGTGAAGCAAACTCATTCTCATAATTATTAAATTTTTCAAAGATGCTCTTTTTATCATTTAACATTTGCTCAGTCAAAGCTTTAATTTGCATTTCCACAACATAGGTAAACTTTTCTAACCCCAATTTATGCGCTTCCAAAAACATTTCATCTCCTTTCACGATTTTTTCTGGGACGCCAACGCACTCCTTACAATAATAACTTAGATTCCGATTCAATTTTAACAGCTTCAGATCATACTCAGAGAGCGGACCTTCGCAATAGCTACGATGGAACATCTTTTTGCAGTATCCACTACATGAAACTAATTGTGTATCACCTCTAGTAAAGCTCCGGTCACATTTTCCGCAAAAATCATCCAATAGATGATAAAGGGATCAAAAATAATACAAGGCTTCCGCGAGTTAACAAAAAAAAACGTCTACTCTTTACGAGAGAGAAAACTTTACTAAAATACTTAAATATTTCATCATCATTCCTTAGCGCCATTTTTTTATTTTTTTTTCCATTCTGGATGCTAACTTCTTCAGAGTCGACTCTAGAGTCGCTGAGTTATCATTAGATCCTCTCCGCAGATTTGTATTATTTTTATTTAAACGCGTAATTTTGTCATTTGTATTTGATGTAAGCTTCATCGAGGTCGAATCTGGATTCGCTGACTTATCGCTACATCACACGTGCACAGTATTATTATCAATTGTTATTTTGGAATTCCTTGCCTCTTTATTAATAAACGAAACGGCAACACTGTTACTGTCAATAGTCAAAGTTATTTCTGCTGCGCTTATTTTGCTTTATTTTAATTTTTAAAGTTTAATGTATGCTTGAAATATTAAATAAATGTAGTCCAATAATTGACGAATTGATTGATGCATAAATTTGGACATATCTGTGAACGTACAATTGTAAAATTGCTTTTAAAATTTGTGAAACTTTCTTCATATAAAGTTGCTGCTGACAAGTATATTTAACCACTTAATTCGATATGGATGATGAGGCAGATTGCGGAAAATGCAAAAAAAATATGAAAGATGATGTCTGCATTGGATGTGAAGGGCTATGCCAGAAATGGTTTCATATATCATGCGTAACCATAACGATTACTGAGTTGAAATTAATAAAGAAAAACAAGCAGATTAAATGGTTGTGTGAAGATTGCACTGATCAGTACATTAATCTTGTTGAGACATCATTGAAGAAACTTTTGAATGATATGATGTTATCTATGAAGATTTCCATGGAAAAATTGTAGTCGGAAAAATGAATGAAATTATTGAGAGGAACGGGTATTCATTATGTTTAAATTCTGCTTCTTCAAGTGGTCGTCGTAGTTCTACTTTTGCGGATGTGGCTGGTGCTGGAGCCAATATCAATGCTGTTGCTGAAACTGTTTCTTCGATTTATCATCGTAGTTCGACTTCTAATTCTAATGCTGCTGTTGCTGGTGACATTGATGTTGTTGTTGTTGATGCTGCTGTATCTAATTTAAATACTGATGCTTCCCCCATTAGTTATGCTGCTGCTGTTGCAAATGTTTCTCCAATTAATTCTACGCTTGCTGCTGTTAATGATGTTTCTATACCTCAATCTGAAAAACAGTCATATCTGATCTCCAAGTCGGATACGCGTTCATCAACCATGGTTTAGCCTGAATCTGCTCGAACTTATGTTGAGAAATATGCTGAAATCAATAAAAATCACATGACTTGGTATACTCGGGGATCTTAGGTTTATAAATTTTAAATTGAGAGCTTCTCCACAGCACTATAAAAAGCTTTTTAATACCTCACTCTGGCAATGTGATATTGCAGTGCGTCCTTTTCGAAATCTGGGGGAAATTGCTCCACACAAATGATGTTACTAACATTGCTTCTGTTCAGCCAAGTATTTCAAATAGGTCACTTAAAATATATTACCAGAATGTCTCTGGCATCAGTATTAAATCATTTGATATTCGTCGTGATACTTCCCAATGCGAATATGATGTGTTTGTGTTTGTTGAAACTTGGTTGAACTCTGATTTCTGTGATGGTGAATTTTTTGATCTTGCGTTATATCGTGTATACCGTAAAGACAAAGACTCAGTTAAGAGGTGGGGGTGTGCTCATCGCTGTGAAAATCAGTTTACTTTCTTCTTATTGTGAGCTTTCAAATTCCAATAGACTCCTTGATCAACTTTGTGTTTCCATAGAGGGATTGTCGGGATTTCTGTTAGTATGCATTTCTTATTTACCGCCTAATAGTGATGATAATTTATCTGCAGCTCATGTTGATAGTATTGTCCACTTAATGAAAAGTAATGGTGACAATAGACATTTTTGTATACTAGGGGATTATAACCTAAATAGAGTTGATTGGTCTCCACGGTGAGCTTGAAATACGTTATTATCGAATCAAAAACTAATCTAAATTTTTTAATTGGAACTCATTCTACAATGCATAAGGAAACATTTCCCGTAAAAATTAAAATCGGCGACCTACCCCTTTTGAAGAAAATCGATTTTTACCTTTTTTTTTCATATTTTTCAGCTTTTTATGATTTTAGTCCTTTAACTGACGTTCACTGCAAGTTTTTCCGACATTGATTACCATTTTTAGTTTTTCTGTAATGTATAAATATTGTGGTGCCGTCCAAGTACTTCTGTTTGGGCACTCCTAAAGGTCATGAAGTATTCATCTATATACAATAAAACAAAGTCGGTTTAGTTATCCGCTTCGTAACTTAAGAACGGCTGGACCGATTTCAGTGATCTCTGATTATTTGGATTTATCTTCGCCTCGAAAGTAACATACTGGTGTACAAATATAAAACCGGTAATTTTTTATTCAAAAAAACACGTTCATTTTGCGAAAATAGTTCCAAATTTAATCTTCAAAGTAATTCCCCTCGCTAGCTACACATCTTTTCCATCTTTCAGGCAATTTATGGACTCCTCGCCAAAAAAATTATTTGGTTTTTGAGGCTATCCATTCATCGAGCCATTTTTGCACTTCCTCGTAAGAATTGAAGTGCGAATCGTTGAGTGCGTGTCCCATCGATGAAAACAAATAGTAATTGGATGGCGCCAGGTCCGGTGAGTACAGCGGGTGGGGCAGGGGCTCCCAGTTGTACGATTCTACCAAGTTTTCATTGACCGCTGGTCGATGTGGCGATGCGTTGTCATCTTGGAATACAATTTTGTCATGGAAAAGTTGAAATTCGGGCCTCTTCTGACGTATAGCACGTTTCAAAGCGATCAATTGTTGATGGTAACGTGCACCAGTAACTGTTTCACCTGGTTTTAGTAGCTCATACCAAATAACACCACGCTGATCCCAGAAAATATACAGCATTGTCTTTCGGCCGAAGCGATTTGGTCTTGGCGTTGATTTGGGTCGTTGGCCGAGGCTCAAATATAATTTTTTTCGTTTGGGATTGTTGAAATAAATCCACTTTTCATCGCCAGTGATGATTCGATGGAGAAAACCTTTTCTGTTTTGCCTGGCGAGCAGCAATTCACAAGTGGTTTTTCGGTTTTCTTGTTGCCTGTCGGTCAGTTCATGTGGCACCCATCTACCGACCTTTAAAATCTTTCCCGTGGCCTTCAAACGCAAGGAAACGGTTTGTTGTGTCACATTAAGTTGTTCAGCGAGCTGTTGTTGCGTTTGACCATCATCTTCGTCCAATAATGTTTGCAATTCGGTGTCTTCAAACTTTTAAATTTATTGAACCACTCATTGCACTGTGCACGACCAAGCATTCGATTCAACAAGCATTCGATGCGATTCAGAAGCGTTTTTCTTCAAATGGAAACAGAAAATCAATGCTTCCCGCAAATGAGAGTTTTCAGGCACAAAATTCGACATCTTTACGAGCGGAAAAAATGCGTTGTATGAAACTTGACAAATTGTGAATTGAATATTGTTGACAGATGACAGAATGAACAATTAAGACATTTGGTGCGGTTCGGAAGCTTATACATATACGGCTGTCGACCGCTAGATGTCATTACCGGTTTCATATTTGTAAGCTATAAAAATTTTATTTAAGGTGTATATATAGGGTGGCCCTTGCACAAAAATATTTTTAAAAAAGCATTTTCACAAAGACCACGAAATCGATTCACACCAAATTTTCACCACATAGCTTTTATATCAAGAAGCATAGCTTAGGCTATAAAACTTTTATTAAGAGTGCATATTTAGGGTGACCTATATACATATATATACACATAATCGCTGGTGTGTCTGTTTGTGATTGCGTAACTTCTGAACGTCTTCACCGATTGAGGTCATGTTAGACCTAATTTTTATTAGTAACAATATCAAATTTTCACTAATGGAATGTATGTTTCCTATTTCACCACCAAATATGCACCACTTGCCGTTAATTCTGGACATTCAGTTTTATGAGTATCTGAAAGCTATTGACAAAGTGGATCCTCAATTAAGATATAATCTGAAGTCAAGCAACTTTGGAAACTTAAATAATATTTTGGATGGCATTAATTGGAATTCATTATTTGCTACGATTTGTTTTTAAATACTATGCACACTGTTTGTAAAAATAATATCCCAATTTCACGGAATAAAATCCATAAGTTACCTTGGTACACTACTGGTTTAAAAAAATTGAAAAATTTAAGAAACAAGTTTCATAAACTATATGATGCCTATAATAATCTAGCTCATAAAGTAAAATATGAGCATTATATGAGGGAATTTAACTTTCTTGATAAGTTTTTATACAAGCAATATATTCTACGAATGAAACGAAATATTCACAATAACCCAAAATCTTTTTGGCAATTTGTCAAGTCTAAAAAAATTTCTCTGATATTCCTTCTTGTGATTTTTGTGTAAATAACATAATAATGTAAACCTATTTGCTAATTTTTTAAAATCTAATTTTGACCCTGGTTGTTCAGCGTTTGACCCCTGTCTATTGAATAGAATTCAGTCTTCTTTGGCTTTTGTGTCTTTATTTCTTTGTAATGAAGATGTTCGGAAGGCTATTATTGGTCTTAAAAATAACTCTAAATTTGATATGGATGGTATATCACCAATCCTTTTAAAAAGTTGCTATTCATTATTGGAGCCACTGACTTGCATTTTTAATTGTTCCTTACGGACTGGTGAATTTATTAAAAAATATAAAATAGCTTCCATTACGCCCGTTTTTAAAGGAGGTAATAAATATAATGTGTCTAACTATAGACCAATATCAAAATTGTCAACTGTCTCTAAAATTTTTGAGACTATTGTCAAAGATAAAATTTGTATTGTATTTGTATTTGTTTGCTGTATTTTCTAATTTTTGCCTTGATGCTTTTATTGCTCTGGTTTTCAAGTTGACTCTATTTACACTGACATTTCAAAGGCTTTTGATAAAATATTGATTGCTAAATTGGAAAAAATGGGTTTTCATTCAACTTTTCTTAATTGGGTGGACTCATACCTACAAAATCGTTCCTCTGTTGTTGAAATTAATGGTGTTAAATCATTACCTTTTATTGCCTCTTCTGGTATGCCACAAGGAAGTGTTCTTAGTCCACTTCTATTCGTTTTATTTATTGACGATATAAGTTGTAGCTTTGTAAATTCTAATTTTTTACTTTATGCGGATGACTTAAAAACTTTTAGAAAAATTGGGACTTATTCAGATATAGTTGCATTACCGGGAGACTTTGATAGGGTTCAATATTGGTTGAAAATTAATTGTTTGTCTCTTAATGTTAATACAGTGCACTCCGCATATAAGAAACTTCGAAAATGACAAGAAATTGTTCCTTATATGCGGTTTTTCTTATATGCGGATATCTTATATAAGAAACAAGTTTCTTATAAGCGTACTCTGTATATAAGAAACTTTTGTTCTTATACAAGGTTTTTTTTGTAAAAAAAATTCTATTATATTTATTTCATTAAAAATTAAATTCATTTATTTCTGTGAAATATTAAAATAAAGCAAACCAAAACAATAAACTCTTCAAAGGAAACGTTAATAAACATAAACAGAACTAGTACATGTGGGTACAATACATACTGTAAAATACGTATATTTAATTTTACTTATTTAAAAATAGTCATATATCTTTTTTTGAACGAGTGACTTGTCTCGTTGTTGATAGAGAATTTTTTCAATATCTAAGATACTACAATTATCATTTGGGAAATACTGTTTTAAGACAAACAAGGCTTGAAGAGCTTTCTTCCGGGTTGGTTGTATTGAGATATCTGATATGTCCTCTGTAATATCTTCAGTCTCGTCGACTTGTATTTCACCTACAATTTCATCTTCATTTAAAGTGCCAAAACAGTCCTCTTTCGCCAAACCAGCTATATTTTCAAAAAAAGTTTCGTAGTAATCAACATCACAAACTACATCATCTAAGGCTATGTCATCACTTGCATCTATTAAGTCGGAACCATGAAAAATGCCGGCTTTTTTGAAGCAATTCTGAATTGTTTGTGGAGTTACAAGCCACCTCGAACGTTTTGCAATATGCAAAGCTCTTAAGACTGATATGCTTTTTAAAAAATTGTCTATGAATCCGCCTTCTGCTGCTAATATTTGCTCCCGAACTAGACACTTTCTATAGTGGGACTTAAAGGACTGTGCCTTTTCAAAAAGTAGTGGGCCTGTCACTCGGACATGGTTTTCCATCATTTGCTGGAACCACTATGACAATGACTTATTCAACCTCTCATACTTGGACTTCTTAGCTCTTTTTTGATCTAAGTTTTTGCAGCTGTAACGTTTATTACCAATTTCCTTCGAATTTTTAATGATTTTTGACAAAGTGCTTCTTGCTATGTTGAAATCTTTGGAAACTTCATTTTGCGACTTGCCATTCTACTGTTTTTTATGTAAAAGTTCGTAGAACTAATTACAGGTTAAATGAACCATTAATTAGGGTGTTATTGGAGTTTAATAAACTCTGTTTTAATAACTGCTTAGATATTTCTTTCGATAAATTAGAGCTTAAAAATATTTAATTAATTGTTATCCTTAAAACAAAATATATTTATATTTATTATCATTATTATCATTATTTTTAATGCAATTGCTAGTCTGTAAGGATTCTGTATCTATCGACTGAATAAATTAAAATTGAAAACTTGAAAAAAGTTTCTGTTTTGGTTATTGGTGTAAGAGTTTCTATTTTCGTTGTTGTTGTGTGTCGGATATTGACTTGAGAATTTGACTTATTTATGTTTCGTGAATGTGAGTGAAAACGTTTGTAATATAGTACTGTGTTTGCTTAGTACTTTCTAGTTCTATAGCCAAATTAATTGTACCTGTTAGAATTTTCGGTTGTGCAGCGAAGACTGTCTGTTTTATATCTTCTTTACGGCCATTTTTGAAAATGTTTAACGCATAAGTCTCATTCATTTTTGCTATGGTATTTTTGCTTTCTGTTGATGCACTTGCACCTAATTCTGTGATTTGTAATTCATTAACTTCTGCTATTATGTTTAGTAATTTGTTCTTGTATGCTAATGCTGTCTTTACTAGTGTACTAAGATTAATATGATATACAAATTCTATTTATGTCTTTTTTCCTTCTTCCATTAAAAATTGGTATGGCCTTTAGAGCCGATTCTAAATTAAATTCTGTCATGGTTATCTTTTCTTTTTCTATCAGTTTCTCCTCAGTTAAAAATAATTTTAGTTTGTCTTCTGTTAGAGTTTTTGCTGTTCTATATAAATTAATTATTTCTAATTTATAAGCTAAACTGTCTGCGTCATCTAATATTACAATCTGTTCTAATTTTTCTTTTTCTGCTTTTAACTCAATTTTACTGAAAGAGATTCTATTTTTCTTGAAATTTAATGTTATATTAGATATTTTTGTCCTGATTTTTTCCATATGAAATTCTAAAAATTTTGTTCAGAATTAAAAATTTTTTTTTTTATGGAACTTAAACATTTGTTATTGTGTTGTCTCTATGCTTATGTACGTATTACTTAAAATACAGATCTAGCTTATACATAATAAATAAAATTATAATTATAATTACGACTGTTGCAATGGATCCGTTGTAAATAGAAGTTTCTCCTTTGTTGGCGTTGTTGTTATTGTTGTTTAGTACAAAATTTCCTTCGAAAACCAACCCATTTATCTTCCAAATTTTTGTATTAATTTTAATAATTATTAGGTAATCTCTTGTTTTCCTTTCTTCTTTTTTAGTTGGTTTCTTAAGTCATTTATTTCTGACTAAGCTTCTGCTGCTAAGTCCCACGGTACTTGGTTTGTCTCATTGTTTACCAGTGCTTGCAAATAGGAGAACCTTTTCCGTTGATTGTTGAACTTTCCGCCTCTTTTTTTTGTTACAATTTTGTCGACTACAGGAATTTTCGTAAAACATTGCTCCAGTGCGTTTGTTTTTCTGTTCGCATGTACTTGCAACGTTATTTTCTTTGCACCCTGTGGCGTTATTGGAGTAGGTGTGTACGCTGGGGCTTCTACCCAGTAGGCAAGGGCAGGAGCTAGCAGGCCTTCCTTGGTAAGATTAAAGCCTTGCCACCTCCTTTCAAACTTAATTTCTTTTCTATATGAAACGTCCCGATAAAACAGTCCTTCTTTAGCAGGCTTGATAGAAATACTCTTCAAGCAGGTCATCCTACATTGCTTGCGTCAAAAGTCCTTCTAAGACCGCTTGCCGTAGAAGGGGTCACAGAAGTACTTTGAAAAAATGAAACCTTAATACATAATACTTTGAAAAAATGCAAGCTTAAGACTCTTAGTTAAATGATTTTTTTTATCTGTGCAACCTCCCTTGCGTTGATAATTTTAATGTTTATTTTTTGTGACGTTTTTAAAATTTATAATTTGAAACATGAAACAGAACACCAGCCTAGCAACATGCACACCGTTCCTTACTTCTAACCATTTATCTACTTTTGATGTCGTATAAGTCAGTGATGCCAGTTTGAGGAAAATTTCGCGATTTGCGGGAAATTTCAAGTCAAAATAAAGCTAAAAGGGAAAAGCGAATATTTTCACATATTTAAGGAATAAAAGGGAATTTTATTGAAACTCACATTTTACGAAATTTTTTAGCTATCATCAACAAGTTGAACTTTCTTTCTGAATATCTCATTGCATTTCCCATCTTCTATATCAATGTCAGTGCACATCACTAATTTATCGAACAGCGAAAATTGAAAAACAAGAATTTTTTTTAAAAGTATTTCTATAACATTAAGCGAAGAGCAAAAAAAGGCGTTAAAAATGTCGATATATCTAATGTGGCATGAAATCCGGAAATTAAAAAATTTTAATGATGAGTTTCTGTTTATGAATTGAAAAAAAAATGATAGGCATTACACTGACATTGCCACATTCTAACGAATGAGAGCGAATTTTTTCAAGCAGAGTCAGAAGTTCTTTTCGAGCTAAAGGTGTATTTGTTATAACGTCGAAGTTAAAAGTGAACACTTACGCCTTCATAACACATACAAGCAATTTATGTTCAAAAAATTGAGAAAATTATTATCGGTTGAACAACGATAAACATAAATACATAAGCCTTAATAAAAATTTTTTATGTCATATGCATGCAAGGACTGTCCAAGAAAAAACTTGCGCTTTGTTTTTTAGTTATAAAAAAATACCCAGTAATTTTTTTGTTCTTTTTTCCGTTTTTTATTAGTAATGGCTAGTGTTCAGAATATAAATAACTAAAAACTAAGTAACAATTTTTTTTTTTATAAAAATTTCTTACTTTTTTCGTAAGGCCCTTCATTAAATTTTGTCCAGTCGATTCATCGACAGTATGGTACGATTTTATCCACTTAAGTCTGAAGTCTTGTGGATTTTTTGCACTCTTTCCACTCCTTCGAAAATCTCTTTTCATTAGAGCCCAATATCTTTCAGTTGGGCGAAGCTCTGGGCAGATTTGCTATTTTTGGTACGAAATTGATGTTTTTACTTCAATACCACTCCATCGTAGCTCAAGAGTAATGAGAGGTTGCTAAATCTGGTCAGAACATCACGGTACCCTCATGTGCACTAATAAATGGTAGAAGACGTTTTTCGAGGCACTCGTCTATATTAACTTTGGAATTGATTGTGCCTTGCGTGACAAAAAATCTGCTACTGAGACCACAGGTGCATGTGGCCTGCCAAACCATACATTGCTTTGGAAATTAGGAAATTTTTTTTTAAATATACTAGACACATGCCCCTTTTTGGTGATGTATAATATTCGTGCACAGGTAGCTGCTTAAAATCTACTTTAACATAAGTCTCGTCATCCATAACACAGCAATCAAATTTAGTCAGGTACCTTTCATACAGTTTTCGGGCTCGCATCGGAGCACAGTATATTTTGATGCATCTGCTCTAGCCGACATATCCCGCACTGGTTCTGGTTTTCTGCCTGAACCCTTTTTTCGTGAAACAGGCAGACCCTTCTTATAATTAGAAATAATCGTAAAGACAGTTCTTTCTGATGCAACAACTATTTTTTCTATAGCTAAATATTTTAATTTTTGATTTGCAGGTATGTCGACAAAATCAGTTTGCGGACTTTTTGTTGCTTGCTAGACATCTTTGTCGTTAGAAGTGCTATCTTCAAGTGTTATAAATCATATTAAACCTAAATTTATATAGAACAAATATTGTGTCTTTTTAGACCTATAAGATTACCAGGTAGAGTATAATACAAAATATAAAAAGCGCAAGTTTTTTCAGGGACAGTCTTTATATACTGATGATTTGTATATATGCAAGTTTTGTTATCCGTGCTCATGTTTATTTATTTATTTATTGACTGAATTATTAACCTATTTTTAATTTTGAGTTCTTACGAAATGTACCTAATTATTCTAAAACTGAATTGTTTTGTTTTTATGCTTTAGTGTTTTGTTAAATAAACTTGATGTTTTCTATTTTACAAAATGGGACTTTGTATAGACATATTGTCTAATTTAGCAGAATTTAAAACATAAAATGTATTTGCTCGCTAACAATTCGAGGGAATTTTCATGGGAAAATTTCATGACTAGTTGAGGGAAAAAACGAATTTTTTTCTTTAAACTGTGGGAAATTTTTAAATGAAGTACTGGCATCACTGGTATAAGTACAACATAATGACAACAAAATAATGTGGAATCATAAAACATTACATTACTGAAATAAATGAATACATGAAGTCCTTCTTCTTTGCCTTCTAATATCAGGCCTTATAGCACTGCTGCTGTGGGAAAGCCTTATATCACTGCGGCTGTGGGAAAGCCTTATAGCACTGCTGCTGTGGTAAGGCATTTCATTATAAGACACTCAATGGAGTGTGACTATTCTGCTAATTAAAATTTCACTACTTATAAAATTTACTTATTGTTAATATTGACAGATTGTAAATAGAAACAAAAATCATAAAAAAGAAAAAAAAAATGAGCACATGGTTTTATTTGCATGAAAATTTAGTTTTGAGAAGGCCTCTTACAATCGCAGCAGGTTTAGCAGGCCTTCTCTGGGGAAGACCTTGTTCAATTGCCTGCTGGGTAGTGGTGTTTCTATGTTGTACTCGTTATTCATCTACAGGATCAGGAAAATTTCAGATTAGGTCCGCAGGATCGCCATGTTATGATGGATGATAGATCGCCATGTGGTATTCGGATGAATTGTCGCCATGTGGTGTCATTTGATTATATGGAAAGATAAATCAAATAGAAAGGGATTTCTTTTAGGTTGGGAAAGGCAGAGTATGCCATTGGTCCTTACCTCGCTGTTGTCCTTATTAGAGGAAAGAACGGTAGAATTTTAAGGACTATGCCAGTATAATAACTAAATTGGAAGGCTTTGCCAATATTTCTAAAAGAAAAGGCTGTAATGGTTGTTGTATGACAAATCATGATTTTTTGTTACCAATTCTTTTATACCAATTTTGTCTTACACTCAACTTAATTCTATCTCATTTCTACACACACGTAAAACTTAGTTTATCCATTCCTACTTACAAGAATGTGAGTGACGTTCTATTTTTGGGTAATATTTGGTTTAAGCTTACAAAGTTTACAAAAATTGTTTGGGGATTTTAATACATAAAATATTGTATTGAGTGGTAATCGAGTGCATGTGCTTGTTTTTCAGTCTTTTTAAACTGCTCTGAAAAATTACTAATACTAATACTAATACTAATAATAGTATAACAGTGTTATACTATTATTTATTAAGTAGCAAAGGACATTATAAATATTATGAACAATTTTTTAAACAAAAGCATTAGGAAAGCAATCTGCAGTACTCGAATAGGAATTTTTATAAGAACAGTCCCAGAAAAAACTTACGTTTTGCTTTTTAGTTATAAAAAATACCCAGTAATTTTTTGGTCTTTTTTCGTTTTTTATTAATAATGGCTAGTGTTCAAAATATAAATAACTAAAAACTATGCAACAATTTTTTTTTTATAAAAATGGTACGATTTTTTCCACTTAAGTCTGAAGTCTTGTAAATTTTTTGCATTCTTACCACTCCTTCAAAAATCTCTTTTCATTATTGCCCGATATCTTTCAATTGTTCGAAGCTCTGGGCAGTTGGGCGGATTAGCTATTTTTGGTACGAAATTGATCTTTTTACTAGCATACCATTCTGTCGTAGCTTTAGAGTAATGAGAGGTTGCTAAATCCGGCCAGAACATCATGGTACACTCATGTGCACGAATAAATAGTAGAAGACGTTTTTCGAGGCACTCGTCTATATAAACTTTGGAATTGATTGTGCCTTGCGTAACAAAAAATCTGCTTCTGAGACCAAAGGTGCATATGGCCTGCCAAACCATATATTGCTTCGGAAATTTCGAAAGATTTTTTTCTTTGCATTTACTAGACACATATCGCCATATCTCGCACTGAGGTGTTGGGATTTTGCTTAAAAAGGTGCTTCACCTTCGTCGCTACCTTTAGGTTAGAAAATTCTGGTTTTCTGCCTGAACCTTTTTCGTGAAACAGGTAGACCCTTCTTATAATTAAAAATAAGCGCAAAGACAGATTTTTCTGATGTACCAACTATTTTTGCTATAGCTGAATATTTTAATTTTGGATTTGCAGGTATGTGGACAAAATCAGTTTGCGGACTTTTTGTTGCTTGCTAGACATCTTTGTCGTCAAAAGCGCTATCTTCAAGTAGTAAACATCATATTAAACCTAAATTTATATAGAACAAATATTATGTATTTTTAGACCTATTATCAGGTAGAGCAGAATACGAAATATAAAAAACGTAAGTTTTTTCTGGGACAGTCCTTTGCTCAAAAGAAGGTGCTGCCTCGTAGAATAAACTTAAGGTATTGCTTTCTTCAGAGATAAACAATTACACGTTGTGTGAGAAAGATAATTGTTTGAGACTAAATTTTTCCCTGCATTTGCAAAAAAACTTTTGAAACTGTTTGCTTTTTCATCTGAGATTTTAACATTATTCGTTCTATATAATAGGTTATTAACCAAGCTCCATTTTATTTTTGTGTTACTACTAACATCATTGAACTCATTTGTATAATAGTTATTTTTATAAATTTTAGTTTCAGAAAGCACAGTTTTTGTACTGGACTATGAGACTTGTTTTGTTTGGATGATTTCTAATGCTCTTATAAAATTTGTTTCTTCTTATTAATTTTTTGTAGCAACTCAACAGATATCCAAGATTTTAACCTCTTTGAGCTAAAACTTTTTTGTTCAATTTCTTTTGAGAACACGTTTATATATTAGTTAAGCATAAGATGTATCAGGTTCAGCAAAGACGCTGTCCCAAAATTCAACTAAGACAATTATTTTAATTTTCAAAATTTAGTGTTGTGCGTTCAACGGAAGGCGTCGACTCCTTTGTATTTCTCACAATGTTATAGAAACTTAAGCAAGTAATTTAATGGTCCGATATTTGAAAATCCGACACGGCACTGGTTAGAGAAATATTGGCTGATTGCTTAAGTCGAACAAAACTGCGTGCTAGAGGAGTGTCATATTAGAGCAGGTTGATTAATGCATTAATCTAGTCCAAAGGAGGAAAGTAAAATCAGATATTTAGCCACAAAGAAAGAATCTTGTAAAATAGGTAGATTTATATCACCTGGAAAAACTAAGTTGCCGCATTTCTCTTTATGCATTAAATTATTAACACCATTTAAAAAATTTTTAGTTAAGTATCTCATGTAATCTGTAAATACATTTAAAATATTATCTTAGGCCACCAATTGAACATTTTAGCTTTATAGCATCGCAGCATTTGAAATTGAGATTTACCGAATCGCAGTTTAGTTCTCTCCCAAAAACTGCAACACCAGCGGTAGCATATATCCGTATTTCTGTTATAATCATAAAGAACAGCCTATTTATGAAAGAATCTATTTATATGCACAAGAAGGTGATCAACATTTTTTCTCATGCTTCTGATGTTTTGTTCTAAAACATAGACGCTGTTAGAGTAGCTTGGGTTATTCGCAATTTGTTGCAAGCTAATTTTCATACATTTTGTAATAGGAAGGTTCAATGAACTAATTTGAGAAAAATCAGTTTCATTGCTCACTAAGCAATGTTAAATTTTGTTGAGATCCTCAAAAAAGTTTATTATTATTAACTTTTCACTTTCCTTCTTGCGCATAAGAACTCTACCGACACCAACGTAAACAAATTTACAATTTTTCTCATTTTTCGATTTTTGTGCTGCTCTAAATAGCTTTTTTTGTATCATTCGTTTAGCTTTTATTTATAAAAACGCTGATTTTCTTGTTATCACCAAATAAATTAGAACTAAGTTTATTCCTATTTACATAATTTTTTTCATTACGCATAAAACATCAAGAGACGAGATTGCACATAGCAATTATAAATTTGCTCCTTTAATATTTATGCCTAAACCTTATGAAAAATTTTTTAGAGCGAAGTCGAGAGCATTGTTATTATTGACATTAGGAACGCCAACAATTTCAACACACTTTTCTCTACTTTGTTGCTGAAGGTACATAGCTTACTTCTCTTTGAAGTTCACTCCACTTCAAGTCAGTAACCATTCATCTCAAGTATTGTCCATGTTCGCGTCCGTCAGCTGGAGTCTACCCACGCTCTTCGGCGTCCAAGCGGGACCACAGCATTGAGCCACGTCACGACTTCTAAAATTTCATAGAATTAACACACACACACCGAAACTATGTTAATTTAGCAAAGCATAGTTCAATTTAAAAGAAAAAAAGTTAAAAAAAAACATAGATGAATTTCAACTCGCATGCTTAATCGCGAAACTACCCTTACCGGTAAATGGGCAGAAATAACAAAAAAAAACAATTTCATTCCACCGAATGAGAGTTGCTTACCAACTATAGTAACGCTACAGAGCTTTTACTTAAAGAAAAAAAAAATAAATTTGTTTTTCTTAAATTAACAAATATACAAAATTTGCCCCAACACAATTGGTTCTGACCCTTCGCAACTATTTACAACTTTGATAAGTAACTATCGAAAACCCATTAAAAAATTCATCGAAACCGACTTATAAATGAAAATAAATTTTTTCTTATTTATTTTAGATTGTTATATCTTGTCTTTCCTTTATTCTAAAACTAATTACAATTATAAAGATAACATTTTTTTTATGCAAAAGAACCTAAAGTTTTTCCATAACAAATTGATGCCAAAAGTTTTATTTGAATGTGTTTCTTTTATTATTTGCACACAAAAATAAATAATATATCAAAAATTGGTTCTAAACAAATTGGCCACAAAAAAAAATCAATATGCATGAATTCGAAAATTCAATTTACAAAAATGGTAAATATCGAATTACTTTCAATATAGAAAAATATTAAGTTAAAAAAAAAATTTTTATTTCGTATTTTATTTTCTATTAAATTTTACGTCAATGGAAATCGAATTCCGAGCTATATTTTCTTTTTTTTTCGTTTGTATATCTGCGATAGTAGATAGCAATTATTGGTATATATATACATATATGTGAGTATAAAATTGCTATTTATTTTTTTTAAATATAGATAAGAATAAGAAGTGATTAGAAATTTCTTCTATTTTTTTCAAATATATTTTTAGCAGAACAAAGCGATTTGGAAAATTTTCGATTCAACAAAAATTAGGTAAGTATTTTCAATCGTAAAATTATTCCAATTAATACTTAATTTCAATATTAAAAAATTTGAAAACTGTAAAAAATTCTTATATACATACGTGTTTCCTTTTTTTGTTAATTGTATGCACTTCCTTTGTGCTCTACCAGAATTCAAATTCAAAATGGGCAGATCTGTATTTATAAAAAAAAATAAAAAGTAATCAACAACAATAGATATGAATGTGTTCAAGTAATCAAATTTAAAAAATCTTCTTCATTTTAATTCGGGCTTAATTTGTTTTATCTTTTCTTTTGAAACTTAGTTTAATCAAAAAAAAATAATAATAATAAAAAGTATGTATTTAAAACAGGTAGGTATAAAAATATATTCAGAAATAATTTCACTTTAAAATTTGTATTTTTTTCTTATTTTGTTTTTTTTTCAGTTTACTTTTTTCTTGCTTTGGTACTTAAGTTCATTAATCTCAAAACTTATGTAGAGAAAAAGTAAGTAAAACAAACTCACCGAATTTCAGCTGCGATAATGGCGCCAGCAACCACAGTTCAGAGAGCGCCAACATGATATTATTGGGACAGAACGGTGAACTTAAAAGACAATGCACGCTACTCACTTTTGTGTAATTTCATATTCATATACATATATAGGCACACATAAAGATTGGGAAAAATCGCAAGAAACGTACGTGTTTACGTATATACTGCATAAAAATCTACTTTTTACAAAATTTACCTTATTTTTATGTTTCGCGAACTATTTACTTTTAAAACTTTTTTATATTGAGTTGCAAAAATAAAAAAAAAAT
The DNA here is from genome assembly GCA_963680825.1 of Meiosimyza decipiens. Classification (NCBI taxonomy): domain Eukaryota; kingdom Metazoa; phylum Arthropoda; class Insecta; order Diptera; family Lauxaniidae; genus Meiosimyza; species Meiosimyza decipiens. Next base: position 77,630,658 of record OY804258.1, on the reverse strand, counting down.
TAAATAAAATACATCCCAAAATAAAAATACATCCCAAATAAATATTTCCTTGATTTCAAAAAAAAAAATTACACCGCGATCTATTTCTTTGGTTGATTAATAAAAAAAAAAAATAAAATATATATGTAAGTGTATAGATGTACATATATTTGTCTGCTTTATACTGAGTTATCTCACGCAACATTTTTTCGCCAATCCCCTTTTTCTGAGTTATATAATAATATGCAACGTAGCTTTTCCACTAGTCCATTTCCCACTCCACCGCGTTCTATACATTTATCCCGCTTCACCGCGTTATATACAGATAACCCGCGCAATATTTCCACTAATCACTGTATACACGCAGCAGCATACATATATGTAAACGAATTTATTTGCTGTTTTGGGATCTCCACAGATATATTTTGAGGTTCCTGTGAGCCAAGGACCTGTTGAATCCATAAAATAACACAATCGAAAAAACTGATGCACAAAAAACTTGTTCAAAAATAACTTTACCTCAATATTTTGTATTCTGTTATTGAACTTGACAAAAAAACAGCGAAGCCCTCTTATACCGTGTAGGCAAACAAGCAGCAGCTACCAAAATCCACGAAGGGTTTGCAGTAAAAAATATTTTTCTCCATAATACAAATTTTTATTTCATATTCACTTTGCTAAGTAATTACCAACCACTTTGAATTATTTTAGCTGAGTGATTTTGCTTTCCCTCTAGTGAACCCGAATATGCCTCCGACTTGTTTATTATATTGCTATTATTCCACGAGCACAACTTATCCGCTGAATATCCACTTGGTTAAAGGGGGTGTGGTGCCACGTTTTTCCTTTAACAATTAACATTAGTTTAATTTATATATGCTAGCAGCGTATACGAATTTCGAATCAAGTAATTCACACAAAATTCGTTTTCTCTAGACTCGTTTTTATTCAATTTCATCCAATACCTTCCATCTGAACACCTGTTGTGGTGATTTACCTCAAAAAATATGTTATTTAAACAAATAACATATTATGGCATATTTTTGGGATGATGCTAAACATCATCAAATAATAATAATATAGCCATGAAAATAAATTTAAATTCAAGTTGCTATCTGCAAACTCTGCCTGTTAAGAATTAACAAGAATGAGAACGCCAAGTATTTAAATGCAACAACAAAACTGCAACCAAAAGTCAGGTGTTCAACACGGAAATGTGCCAACCTCACTATTTTGGTAAGTTAAGAATTATATATACAAAATAATTGTAGATTAAATATTTGTTATAATTATCTGTATAAGAGGTGTTAAGTAAGATAAGATTTAACAATAAAATCAAAGTTTGTTCTGAAGCAAAACTGAAGATAACTGGTCTTCTTGGTTTAAAAGGCATTGAGTTAAAGAAATATACTGGTAAGTATGCTCTCAAAAATAACCAATGGGATATTTCTCTTTTCTTTTCAGATACAGCTCCAGAAAGCAGTGCAAAGTGTTATTCATAGGAAGGGTTAACTACTTGCAGAACACACCTCTCAACGTGCAACATTTTGTCCCAAAAGAATATACTACGTAGACGCGCTTTACAAAAAAAAAATTCCATTTACAATGCTGCACTTGCTAATTCGCTCCCTCTACCGAGCATAGTAATAAAGAAATTAATAACATACGTCAAAATCAGCCTAGACACAAAAGAAAATCAGACGACTAAACAACACATTAAGCATTGAATTAAAATATCCTTAACCAAAAACTAGGATCAACTAATAAATATGGTAATACCATGCAAACTAATAAGATTAACAATAGTATTTAAAAATTCGCATTTTTGAACTTTACCTTTGTATAAAAAAAAAATTAGTTTTTGCTGCAAGCCACTGAGCACGGACAGCGCTGCAGCAGCAGAGTATAGGTACAGGCTGATGTAACAGGCTCGAAGCCGTCGATATTGCCAGCGAAATGGAACGAGTTCGAAAGAAATATTAATACTCAGCCTTATCACATTACTTACTACGTGTGTTCCCGACACACGACTCATGCTCGTTTTCTAGCCGGGCTTCACTTGTTTGTTAAATTAAAACTCTACTACATACATATACAAACAACTAATAAGACGCTGCACTCAAATAAAATACACAACAGGACTAAATTTTTTTTTACAGAGAAATGGAAATCTCAATTAAAACTTAAATTGCTACAGCTAATATTTATATTATACCTGTCTTAAAATAAATATTGCACATCTATGGATTTGACTACTATCGCAAACTAACGTAAACTACTTCTACCTTATAATTAAAAATATTGCATCAATCCTTTCGATACAAACATATCTTTGGCATGGTATAAACCTATTTTCTTCCCTGCCAAGATTCCTAACTCATATATGAATTACCAATACTATTTAAAACAATACACTAAATGTAAGCGTGAGCCAGTTTGGCATTATACCCTTCGACAAGATTGCTTTGTTTGAAATTTCGGCGATATACCATTTGTCCTATTTTAAATTGAACATCTTCTAGTATTACTTCGCTGCCTTTGTCGTGTGCTAACTTTAGTTTATTAAAAATACGATTTCGAAGTAATTGTCGCTTATCAGCCCTGTTGTGTCTTATTAATGCGCAGAATGTAACTGACTTTATTAATTATGTTTAGCTTAAACCTAACTTAGTGTATAGCATAAAGTTCTGTTGAACATAATTGTATGTATAGCTATGTTACCTATAAATTACATATGTGAGTACATATAGACGAACGTATAATATATTAGTTAGATATAAGTATACAACAAGCCCTTTCTATATGAAAATTACTATTTTTTAGCATACCCAGCTTTCGTACAATCTCATATGAGTCTCCATACTGCATCATGTGTGTACCAAAAACTACTCTGATGGAGCTGTGTACAACGAGTCATAATGCAAAAATAGCATCGCTAACGACTTGGTCTAAATTTCTTTGGTTTTCCTCAAGATAAGCTCTAATGATTTGCAACCTGTTAACCCTTTCTGATGCATTCGCTTTAGGTGAATAGAAGGCTGTTTCTGTGTGCTTAACTCCAATTAAAGCAAGAACGACTTGAACATTTGTGATAAAAATTGTTTGCCATTGTCCGAATGGACAATTTCTGGAACCCTAAACATATATTTTTCCATATACTTAACCACTTCAGCAACCGTGGCCTAACAAATTGGTTTCAGTAAAAAAATTTTGAGAAATGATTAAGGCATACGAAAATGAAGCAATTATCATCACCAGTATTGAAATTTGTTCGTTTATAGACAAACTCGTCTGATATGCTAAGGTCAGGTAATTATTCTTGGTTTTCTGTAATCATAATTTTCAACTCATTACATCCTTCGTACTTGAAACGTGGGGGATCGAAATCTACGTCCATGTTTCTATCTATCACTAATAGTTCGTACATATGCATCTAGGAAAGAGCGCCTGGTACAACATTTTGAAGTTTTAAGCTCCATCTGGCAAGCCTTCCAGAATGGTATTTTTGGTCCATAAGCCACTTCAAGCTCTCGTGGTCTGTAATTGTAATGAAAGCCAAACCTTCCACTTAAGGACGAAATCGTTGCACGCTTAGTATTATGCCATAGCATTCAAACTCAGTCACACTGCAGTTTCTATGAGTCTTTTAAGTTTAGATGAAATATATGCTATTGGTCGCTCATTCCCTCCATCATGAATTTAAAAAAAATACACCACCCACTCCTTGTGAGGAAGCATCACATTGAATATAGAAATGTTTGTTAAAGTCTGAATTAGTCAAAAGTGACGCTGAAGCTAAACTTTGCTCAGCTTGTCAAATGCTAATACAGCTTCATCAGTCATATGAAGTTTTTATTTTGTACTTAGTAAAGCTTTTATGTAAAGGCGCATTTTCCCTCAGTACTGAGCGGCCTTGCACAAACCAAACAGCATTATCGTGAAGTGATACAAAGGTCGCCCTTTTCTCGACTTATTAGCTAGTGGTTATTATCTAGCGGTATCTGCCAAAACGCGTACTTTAAGTCAATTGCCGAGATATATCGTCTATCGTGCAACCTGCTAAGGATACCATCAATGTTTGGTAACTGGAATGCATCTTACCATGTTCGCTTGTTGACCTTGCGAGCATCAAGATAGAGCCTACCCCTAGAAATGGCGTAATGCCTTTGCTTTGCCGGGACATTCTCATTTGATACCTCAATTGCAAATGAAGGAAACATAGCTTTGACCCTCTCAAGTTCTGTCCACTTCTCTAAGTCAAGAACATGCTGATTTTTCTCAAAGAGCAGGTCTTTAAACGATGGAGTTCGTTCCGATAGATGCGTCAGGCTTTTCTTATCCGGCTCAGCAACTATTGACCAACCCTTGCTCATTCCAAAAGTGTGTCAGAAGTTCACCCCGAAATATACTTGTTGCTGCAGAGCCGGAACAATTAGAAACTCCATGTATTTCGTCACCCCATCCCACAACACAGTTAGTGTAATCACCCCAATAACTGGAGTTTCGCCACCGTCCGCTGTCCTAATGTTCTGACCATTTATAGAAATTATCTATTTTTCAAGAACCCTACTGCATCTTTCCCAATGCAGTTGGCGCATACGCCTGAGTCAAGTAATGCCACCACCATACCACTTTCGTCCTAGCAAAGAATCTATTATCGTCTTTCAACGTAACTATAGTGGAAATTATTTTTGGCCTTAACCTTTCTAATTGACGTTGCTCCTCCCTCATGGCCTGTATCTTGTAATGAACAAAATTTTTGAAATTAATTTATTCTGGATTGACCCTTATTTTTCGGAGTTATTTCTCATTAAAATTTGGCATAACTACATCATAGCATCTGTCAGTAATAAAACTAATACATCTCTGAGAAAAGCTAAGCTCATGGTATGCTATGCTCTTAAAAAATTGTTAACTTCCTTTCTAAAATAACCACCAAGAGGAGAAGTTCATCTGTTAGTGAAAAGTGCATTCATATATAAATTAAGTTGCTCCTATATACATGTGATTTTTGGAAAATTAAATCAGGTAAAATTTTCGTAATCAAATACAATTTGCAATTAATTTTCAATCAATTTTCCAATAAATTTGGTTAAGTCGCTGAAAGCGATCCTATTTTGATTTTTTCTACATTTTTTTATTTTTATTATAGAATTCGCAATTCAAGTTTTTGGTATTTTAAAAAAGAGCTACGGCCACATATATTCTTCAAATCGTTCAATTTGAAATATTCTTTTTCAATTCCTAAAGGTAATATAAAATTTGAATGAAAATAAAACTTTTTTTTAATAAAATAAATTTCGCAGGATAAAATTTCATCAACACTAAGATTAAAGTGCCATATTTGGTAGATTGCCCCTACTTTACTGCATTCTCTTCAAGAGCATGAGTTTGGAATTCCGAAACCTTCAGTCTATTTCTACTAGTGCATGGTATAGCGGGAAAAAAAGTTAAATGTAGTTTGACTGCATGTAAAAACGAAATTAAGATCAGTTTATTAATTTTGAAAATTTTAGAAAAACCTAAAGAAATCGGTGAAGTGAGAATTTATTTATAACTTAAAACTAATTTGGCAAATGGTTTTGGACAAATTTGCATAAAAAAATCGTGTAGCCAGTGAAAAAAAAAAGTTAAAGAACGGTACCTGCAAAATGTGTCTAGAAATGTCATGCGATTTTCTTTATAAATCACCTATATATATGTATATATAAGTACATTGCACAGAAAAAAAAATTTTAAATAAGTGCAAAAACTAAAAATTTCCTAAAGGTCAAAAAAATCTAAATTGAAAACTAAAATCTTTAATTTTTTAGTAAGAACTCTTAAAAACAATTAAATTAAGTAATAGTTACAAGAACTTTAAGAAGTAAGTTCAAGTGAATGAAAGTAGAGTAAACTTAAATTGAAGTGAAATGAATTTAAAATTTTAATTTCAAAAAAAGAAGCGAACTGTTTTCGAAAAGTTAAACTTTGAATATCAATGTAGTATTGGCCAACTAATTACCAATATGTACATGCGGTATTGTATTAATGCTATCGTGCTCAATTAAACTCAATTTGATCAACTCAATTTTAGCCTCATTAAAATGCCTCATTATTCCCATATATACACACATACATCTATAATAAAAATTTAGCTCAATGCTCAACGCTCATCAACATCAGTGAATGCATTCAACGATGGATAAGTATTAACGTGGCAAAGTGAGTAAAAATGAAATAAATATGAGGATTAAAATATTAGAAAATTTTTGAGTCGAAGTAAAATAAATTTGAAATAAGTTTTTCTTGTGTATTTAAGTAAATTTCAATTTGCAAAAAATTACAACAACAACAATAAATGCATTGGTATACACTTGCCTAATGCATAGTTGTTTGCTCGCACTCTCTGTGTAAAAGTCTCCACTTCTGCACATGAGTATATTTTGTTAGATCAATGGCTATGATCTCGCTCCCATTGTTTATGTTTTCTTTCACATTTCGGGTTACCGTTTTTGAACATAAAATTTAACTACTTAAAGTAAATGAAAAAGGTACCGATGCATCAAAGTTTACTTTTGTCAGTTCATAGTTTTTTTTTGGAATTGATTAAAATTTATGTTAACATAACATTTATCGAGTGTTTGAGTTGATTTCAGTAGTTTCGGTGTTTAAAGCGTTAACTAAATACTACTTTTTTTTGATACTTTTTTTTATGCTACTTAATGCAAACGTTATGTTAAAACGAACTATAATATTTTTATTCTTTTTGTGCATTTTGTTAGATGCAAATTTTTTGGATGTGCTACTAAATGTTAGATATTTTGGTTGAATAAAATATTTTTAAAAAATGATGAACTAAAGAAATAACTTTTTCCTTGATGTAACATGGCAGTGAATAGTTGAGTCCTTAGTGGGGTCTTATGGTAAAATTCTGCACAGTAAGACCAAAGGTAGGGTGGGTTAAGAGCACGGTTCTTCAATAACATCTCGAAGATACGTGTTTGACGAAAGTGAAAGATTGATACCTTCAAGTTTAGTGTTTTTTAGATATATTTTGTCATGACCATTGGGGCTCGGTTTTGATGTGGTCATGCTGGTTCATTTTTAGGTTATCAGGGAGTCTATAATAATATTTTGTGTGTATGGTCTGGTGAGTTAAGGTTGTCACGTACCCCCCTACTCGACTGAAGCTAGTGGCTTTAATGGCTCCCGCCCCCGACTACCTCCAACTACTATGATGGGTTTTGTTTGTATTGGTTTTTATCGATACAAGACATATACGTTTAGACACCATTTTGGTGGTGTCCCCTAACATATATATTACATAAAATTGGCGCCCAACGTGGGGCCCAAAAAATGGTAAGATAGTGCCATTAATGATTAAATAATGCAGTTAGTTTTGCATTTGTCTATTGGTTCCACACATCCCAGTTCAGTTTTTACCATCTGTGAATTCTGTTCTCCATAAAGTAAATTTCATTTTAAAATTTCGCATTAGTTAAGTTGATGCGGTGGCTTACTCGTTTTGACTCAAATATATGTCTGATCATTTATGGAAATTCGACTATATGGCGATTTCAGACCAGATATGTTGACCGATTTGCTCTCATTCATATATTTTGATAAAAGCAAGTACATCCGAATTAACCCTAACTTGTAACACCTTCAAGCGAATTTAAAGACATTTAGTTATTCTTTTAAATTGACAGTTTCTGTTTAACTTCATTTTTCTGGAAACTCATGTTATTTGCATCAAGCAAATATCTGACCGAAATTGAAAAGAGTTTAAGCGAAAAAACCCAGTTAATTTGCCCTTGCCTTTCTGGAAATATAGTTTATTTGCAAAGCGCGATTTTCTGTCCAAAGCATAGCAGATTTTAAGCAAATTCATTAAGCAGTTTCATTTGTAAGAATTTTAAGATTCTTTGTGCAATAATCTAGTTTTTCTTTCTATATCAATCTTTTTCACTTTATATTGTCCTATTCATATGTCCATGTTGCTAAAAGGAAAAAAAATCGATTATATATTTACACAAGCTTTATTTTGAGTTATTTTTTTAATATGCCAGTAACTCACAGTACTGAGGATATACCAGCTTTGATTCCTCATGGTGAATCATCTTGCACGATTTGTATTCAGTCATTAAGTAATGGTTTGGAATGTTTGATTACTCGATGTAATCATGTGTTCCATAAAAATTGCATTGAACATTGGTTCTCGCAAGAATGTCCTAAATGTAAACGTTCGTCTCAAGCTGATGAATTACTACCAATTTCGATTGACATTCCATCTAACACTAACTATGAGAAAAGTCAACCAAGTTCTATTAAAAACTCGACTCGCGGTCACAGTATTACACGTGATAGAGGTCGTGGAGCAATTCCAAAGCGTTTTCATAACACACGATTTAGAAAAAGAGTTGAAGGAAATCATTCACAATCTTCATTACCGAACTTACAACGAAATAACACAGATTTTAATCAAAATAATAATCGAAATGTTGCATTGCCTTTATTCGATTTAGACCTTCCTCAAAATTTACCTAATTTAACGAGAAATAATATTACTAATACAACACCAGGTATGGAAAATAATAATGCAAACAATGCTAATGTTGATTACAGTCAAATTGCTAATATGATTGAATCTAGTCTTCGATGTATGTTAGGTAACTTAAATTTACAGCCAAATCAAGCATATTTTAATGCCAATATTAATTCTAACTTTCATGTAAATGAAAATGAAAATTTACCCAGACATTTCAATACACAGAACAATTTTCATTCAAGTTTTAATGCCGAGAAAGCAACTCAAATTATTCAGAATTGGAACGTTAAGTTCGACGGTTCTACCAACGGTTTAAGTGTTGACGAATTTTTATATCGAATTCGGTCATTAACTTCTTCTGGACTTAACAATGACTATCGAGCTTTGTGCAACAATTTGCATATTCTACTTTTTGGTAAAGCCAGAGACTGGTACTGGCGATACCACAAACAAACGCGAAACGAAGGAATTCAATGGAATACATTTTGTGAGGCTATAAAAAATCAATATAGTGATTTTAAATCAGATTATGATATTCGAGAGGAGATAAGAAGCCGAAAACAGCTTCTTAATGAATCCTTTGATGAATTTTATGAAGTAATTTTGCCTATAACAGATAGATTGGCTGAAGGTATCTCTGATTTGGAGTTGATTGAAATTATCACACGAAATCTTAGGCCAGATATACGGCATGAACTTCTCTATGTCAGAATTTCCTCTCTTTCACATTTACGCAATTTATGCCAGATGCGCGAAAACCTTGTATCTGAAGTATCTTTCAGAAAAAGACAACAATCCTATAATATGCCAAACTATTCAAATACTCGGCGTAATATTGCTGAACTTGATTTTAACGAACCTACAGAAAATGAAAACTTTTCACATGAATCTTCATTTACAGTTGATGCTTTGCAACAACAGATTTCAAAATGTTGGAACTGTGATAAAGCAGGTCATCATTGGGAGAATTGCCTTTCTGAAAAAAAAATTTTTTGTTACGGTTGTGGAGCAAAAGATACGTATAAACCACAATGCCCCAAATGTATCGCTAAACGAGCGGAAAACTCGAAAGCGGGACCCTTCAAAAACAGCTGAACGGCGTCCCAATAAAGATCCCAGAAAACACAAATTTAAGTCAATTACCGGCTAGCTCAGTGGAGAATACTGATAATTTAAATACCACAAATATTAATTTTTCAAATTTACAAATTTTAAAACATGATGTTTTAAATACTGCCAGGCCGAAGTTATATCCAATTCGTCCATATCATGTGCGACTAAAGGAATATAATTTGGCGAAAAAAAGAATTTTTAATGATTTTCCAAATTTCAATCACAAAATTAAAAGATCTACATAACGATTGCGTAGATTTTGGAAGGCTTTAAGGGAAACTAAAAAGTTGCTAGTTTCTGCCGTATTTAACAACAATAGTGACATGCGCATATATGCGAAAGTTTCATTTTTAAATAAAATTGAACACGGTTTGTTAGACACTGGTGCGAACGTGAGTTGCTTAGGTTCTGATTTAGCACTTGAAGACTTTTCAAAATTTGATTTTTTTCACAAAACTAAACTTACAGTCAAAACGGCTGATAATAAAGCTCAACAAGTTTTAGGTTGGATTGAAGTTGATCTTAAGTATAAAAAGAGAATCCAAAAACTAAAGTTTTTCATCATTCCCTCATTGTCGCAACGCGTCATACTAGGGATAGATTTTTGGAAGAAATTCGATTTAGCACGCAATATCATATCATCAGATAGGAATTTTACAGAAATTTCAGTGATTGAGACTGATGTTATTGATGAGCAATTATTTCCTCTGTCTCTACAGCAGCAAAAACAATTAGAAGTGGTCAAATCGTTGTTTCCAGATGTTGCAACGCAAGGACTCGGTAAAACTGATTTGATTCGACACCATATATAATAATAATAATAATAGAGTTTAGCTACTACAGCTATTAGCCTTCTTAGCTATTTAGCTTGAAGCTTTAAACCAAGTAAAAAGCTTTTTAATAAATAATGGAGATGGAAAAAATTATACATGCAATTAATTTTTTATTTTTTTATAATTTTTTCTTAGCTTTATCACACTTTCTCAACATACCCACTCAGACCATGTGATATAGATATTAATATAATTGTGTGTGTAATTTTACATGGTCCAAGGCGTAAATGTTAGAAAAAATTTACCCTGCATGCTGTGGGGCTCGGACAACACAAACATAAAAATACAGACCAACATGAAGCTACAAATTTAGTTACAGTTAGTTTTCAATCTAAGCTTGAGTTGACCTTTTGACAAGCTAATGTTATAAAAATCGCAAGTGTTAATAAGGGTTGTCATGCGATTAAAAGGAGCTGTAGCCATATAATTTGTTCTACTAACCGGTTGATAAAATAATTGATTAGAGTTACGAGTACTTCTCCGATTAGTATTAAAATGTATGTAATCAAGAAGCTCTGGTGCAGCACGAGACCCAGTTACAAGTTGATGCAAATAAAGTATGTCCGCAATATTTCTACGGGACCTCAAAGACAGCAAATGTAATAACTTCAAACGATCCTCATAAGGAGGAAGGTTCAAAGGGTCAGTCCAATTTAAGCCATTGAGAGCAAAACGAATAAAGTTTTTTTGAATTCTCTCAATTCTATTTATATGAATATTATAAAATGGTGACCATACTTGGCTGGAGTACTCTAAGTGAGGACGCACTATTGTTTTATATAAAGTCACCGTTACTAAAGGGCTATTAAATTCTTTTGCCCACCTCTTAATAAAGCCAAGCAGAGATGAGGATTTTTTACAAATTAGATCAATCTGATCATTAAAAGTTAATTTAACATCAAAATGTATACCTAGGTCTTTGACTAAATCGACACGACATATTTTCTTATCTTTTAATTGATAATCAAACTTTACCATATTTTTCTTCCTGGTGAAAATCATAGATTGGCATTTATCAGGATTAAGATGTAAGTTATTTTTAGAACACCAAATCTCGAAAGATTTCAAGTCAGACTGGAGTGGAATAGTGTCGTCAACCCCCTTTACGTTCCTGTAAATTTTCATGTCATCTGCATATACTAACAGATGTGAGTTTTTTATTACATGTGTTACATTATTGATTGCTAAAATGAACAGGAGCGGCCCCAGGTGGCTTCCTTGTGGAACAGATAAATAAGATTCAATCCAGCTGACAAAACTTAAAGGAAATCCGAGCTTCTTTAACTTAAACAAAATCAAATTATTTGGTAGTTTGTCAAATGCTTTACTGAAGTCAGTGTAGATGCAGTCAACTTGCCCACCAGAGTCAAAAGAGCGTAAAGTAAAAGAAGTGAAATCAAGGAGGTTAGAAACTGTTGATCTGCCATTAACAAAACCATGCTGACGAGTTGTTATGACTTCACCACAGCACACTTTAACTTGATCGTATATTATGTGTTCAAAAATTTTCGGTATTGATGATAACTTAGCCACGGGCCTGTAGTTTGAAACATCATTTTTACAGCCTTTCTTGAAAATGGGGCTAATGTATGCATTTTTCCAAAATTTAGGAAAATAACTTTCTCTGACTGATCTATTAAATAAAAAACTAAGGGGCTGACTCAGCACAGAGCTGCAGTTAACTAAAACTGTCGCAGGAATACCATCAGGCCCGTAGCTGAAGTCATCATCAATAGACGAGATATACTTCTCTATGAGGTCAGGTGTGAAATATATCTCATTAACCGAAACTAAAGGGTCGTTATCCATATATTCAAAATAGTTGATCTCAGGGCTAAATAAATCAGTAGAAAATGACTCCTTAAACAAATTAGCAAGCAGCCCGGCTATAATTTGGGGATCGCTAGTGAGCCCATCAACTGTTTTAAACTCAGATGGAAACCCGTCAGATTTTTTTTTAGAATTAATAAATCCCCAAAAATTCTTGGGGTCATGAAGAATAGTCAGCCTAATTCTATTCAAATATTCAGAATAAACTAAAGCTGACATTTCTTTGAATTCAAAAAATAGTCGCTGATAAGCAACTAGGTCATTTAAGTCCTGGCTACAAACGTATTTGTTCCATGCCCTATTACGGCCATTACGAATTTTCTTCAAATCCTTTGTGTACCAAGGGTACGAGGAATTACTAACGTACCTCCGCGAATATGGCACCGACAATGCTATGGCCGAAAAAAGTTCACTATAGAAAAATTTAATGCAGTCATCGAATGTATTATTATTAAAATAAATAAAAAATTCATGTAGCTTATTTCTTAAATTCTCATTCAATTTCAAGAAGTCAGCTTTCTTAAAATTGAATTCATAAACATTAATGGAAGGACATGCATTGGTTAAATTTTCAATATCAGATTGATACACAATACTCAAAGGTGGATGATAGGAATCAACCGTAGAAAGAGCATGGACAGCATTTCTTACAACAACATTACCACTATTTGCAGCCAAGACTAAGTCAAGTTGTCGTCCGTGACAATTAGTTATACAACTTACTTGTTGTAAATTCGAAAGTATTTCTTCAACAAAAATTTGTTGTTGTCGAGTTTTTGGACAAGATGCATAATAATATGTACCATCATCCGAAGGAGTCCATTTTAGGTCAGGCAGATTGAAGTCACCTAACAACAAAATGTCGTCATTAGCATCTAGTTCATTAATTATGTATTCTACGGACATCGAAAGACATTCGTAGACATCTACGCCACTATTTGGAGGAACATAAACGTTAAGAATATAAATATTGGAGTTACAATGTGTAACTTTAACGCATAAAAGTTCAATATTAGATGCGCAGGCAATTTCTATTAATGAACTAGTTAAATGATTTTTTATGGCTATTAAGACGCCTCCACCAACAGAAGAAATATCTTCTAAGTGTCTGTCTCTTCTAAAAACATTGAAACTATTATCAAAAAGTTCTAAATTGAGAAAACTGTTGTTTAGCCAAGTTTCGGTAAAAACGATAATATCCTCAGAGAAATTCTGAGTTGACAAAAAGATGTCGTGCGTCTTGGATCGCAAACCCCTTACATTTTGGTACTAAAGGGATAGCCGCTTCAGTTTTTTGAATTGGAATGGACAGTATGTCTGACAGTCTTATTATTTTTTTTTTTTCGACTCAAACTCTGAAATAAAGATATTATCAACCCATGCCTTAGAATTAAGAATGGCAGAAACATGAGAAGAGGCCACTGTTATTTTAAAAGACGCATGAGTAGGTTTATTACCGATTTTCCTGCAAGAAGCGAAGGCGTCAGCAGGAATAATTAAATTTTGTCTTATAAAACTTATGACGTTATCAGTGGTAGTGTTAGCATGAAGTCGGGAAATGAAAATCGATTTCAACCTTGGCAATGCTTGCAAGGAGACAGACTCCACAGAACCACCAACCGGAACAACCCCTTGTAAATTAGGAAAGACTGGGATGGATACAGGAGTATTTAAAGTGGAGGAAAGTGATAGAGGGTTGTTAACAGCAGTAGAAGCGGAAAAATTGGAAGTAGTTGGAGAGGTATTTAGAGGGGGAACTAAAGGAGTTTTTTCACGATTAACAGCTGCGTCATCTCTCCCCCCCACACAACCCAGATTCTCATCCGACTTTCGGTTTTTTTGCAATTTTCGTTTAGGTTTCCTTTTCTTTTTCAGAGAAATAGCTTGCTTGGGTAGAGCAGAGATCGAAAGAGTAGAAGAAATAACCAAAGCAGCCTCGGTAATAGTTTTATTTTGTGCCAGACTAACATCGGGTGAGACAGCCTCATTAAGGCTTTTTTCAACCTGGGGAGTTATTTCTAAATAATTATTTAAAATATCTCTGAAATTAATATTCAAATTGTTAAGATTTTCCCCAAATTGCTTAATTTTGTCGAAAAAGACCGACGGGGACAGGGCCCTGCAAGATGGGCAGTACCAATGCAGGCCCGAACGTTTGGAAGATAATAAATCAACAACGGTGTTAGTTAGGTTTGCACAAGAGGCATGAAACATCTGTTCACAGGGACCTGAACAGGAAAACATGGCATTCAATATATTTTGACTTTTACATTGATGTCTTAAAGAGCAAGCTAATAAGTTTTCAGACGAAAAATAGTCCATCATAAAAAACGAAAAGAAAAGAAAAAGTTTTAGTGAAACAAGTTTTATTTTTATATTGAATTTAAAATATTTTTAAAATCGCTTACAACTGGTTAATATTGTGAAAAAATATACCCGTTGAACAGCAACAACAACACCCTATAGAGATTAAGGTAAAGCTTTGTATGCGAACAAAGCAAGAAAGGGAATGAGAAAAACAAAATTGATCACTGCTTTACACTGCTTGTAGCAAAAAATGCACTCACGCTTGCATATATTAAAGAATAAATTAAAGTTAATAACAAATACAAAAATAACGCAAACCAAATTTCTACAAACACTCAATCATAACACAGTGACAATTATATACTCAAAACGAAAAATTTATTATTATTAACAACTATTAAAATAGAACGAAAATATATATTAAAATATGTATTAAAAACAACACAAAAACACAACCGACACTGACAAAGAGACGAGATCAACTGAATATAGATGTAGGCGATTCGAAACCCGTCAAACAGAGATTTTACCCTGTATCACCAGCGGTAGAAAAGTTAATATTCGAAGAAATTGATAGAATGCTACAGTTAGGTGTAATTGAACCATCTAATAGTGCATGGAGCTCTCCTATGAGATTGGTTATAAAACCTAATAAAGTGAGACTATGTTTGGATGCGAGAAAGATTAATGATTTCACGAAAAAAGATGCTTATTCTCTCCCAAATATTGATGGTATCTTTGCTAGATTACCAAAAGCAAATATTGTTTCAAAAATTGATTTGAAAGATGCTTTTTGGCAGATTGGTTTAACTGAAGAATCCAAACATGTTACAGCATTTACAATTCCAGGACGTCCATTGTACCAATTCAATGTTATGCCATTTGGATTGTGCAATGCGGCTCAAACGATGTCCCGTCTAATGGACGAAATCATTCCACCTGAATTGCGTTACTGCGTTTTTGGTTATTTAGACGACCTCTGTATATTGTCTGAAAATTTTGAAACCCATATTTCTATTTTAATGAAAATTGCAGAACAATTCAAAAAAGCGAATTTGACAATAAATATTTCAAAAAGTAAATTTTGTGTAAAGCAAGTAAGATATCTTGGCTTTCTGATAGGTAATGGAGGCATCTCAACAGATCTTGAAAAGATTCAGTCAATTCTGAATTGGCCAGTTCCTAAGAATCTAAAACAAGTTAGAGGTTTTCTAGGCTTAGCAGGGTGGTACAGGCGATTTCTTGAAAACTTTTCGGATTTGACCTTTCCAATTACCGAAACTCTTTCCACAAAAAAGAAGTTTGAATGGACAGAAGAAGCACAAAAATCATTCGAAAAAGTAAAAATTTTGCTTACCTCTGCACCAGTTTTGATTAATCCTGATTTTTCGAAAAAATTCTACGTACACTGTGATGCTAGTAATTTTGGTATCGGCGCAGTTTTGGTGCAATGGTCAGATGATAATTGTGAAAGACCAGTGGCATTTATGTCAAAAAAATTGGGCGCGGCTCAACGCAACTATAGTGTAACTGAACGCGAATGCCTAGCAGCTATTGAAGCTACAAAACGTTTTCGTTGTTATCTTGAACTTCAAGAATTCGAAGTGATAACAGATCACTCTAGCTTAGTGTGGCTTATGAAGCAGCAAGATCTAAGTGGTAGATTAGCACGGTGGGCATTAAAATTGCAATCGTACAAATTCACGGTGAGTCACCGTAAAGGTAAAGACAATGTTGTACCGGACGGCTTATCGCGAGTCTACTGCGAAGAAATCTGTGCCTTGGAAGATGTTGGCCCAGAAGTTGATCTGAATTCTTTTCATTTTGAAGATTCTGATTACTAAACGTTAAAAGCTAAAGTTGTTGCAAATCAAGGTAAATTTCCTGACATTAAAGTCATTGATAAATTCGTTTATTTCAGAACAGAACATTATTCTGGAATTGTTGGTGAAGAAGATACTACTTGGAAGTTATGGATTCCAGAAAAACTTCGTACACAATTACTTGAAAGAGCACACAATTCTGTTATTTCCGCCCATGGAGGCGTTGTTAAAACTTTAAATCTTCTAAAGAAAAATTTTTACTGGCCAGGAATGGTGCGGGATGTTCGCAATTTGGTTAAAAATTGTGATACTTGTAAAACCACAAAGTCACCAAATATTTCTTTAAAACCACCCATGGGAATGCAGGCTTATTCAGAAAGACCATTTCAGCGTTTGTATATTGATTTATTAGGACCATATCCGCGAAGCAAGCATGGTAACATAGGTTTATTAATTGTTGTTGACCATATGACTAAGTTTCATTGGTTATGCCCGCTGAAAAAATTTACATCAGCCTTGATCCAAAAATTTATTTTAGAAAACATATTTTATGTTTATGGTGTGCCACAAACTATAATAAGTGACAATAGTACGCAATTTAAGTCAAATGATTTTAATGCATTTTTGACCAAACTTGGAATTAACCATATATACACCCCAGTCGAATGCGTCAGAGCGCGTCAACCGCTCACTTATAGCAGCGATAAGAGCGTATATTAACGATGACCACAAACTGTGGGATGAAAATTTAACAGCCATCAGTTGCGCATTGAGAAATTCTGTGCACCAATCAATAAATTGCTCTCCATATCACGCACTATTCGGATTTGATATGATCACGCATGGATCAACATATTCACTTCTCAAAAACTTAAATATTCTAGATGAGCCATCTAGAAATCATGATGATCATATGGCTTTGTTACGTAAGGATATCAGAAAAAATATAGCAAAAGCGTACGATCAAAACGTTCGGCAATATAATACTCGATCACGTCCAGTTTGTTTTAAAGTAGGGCAAGAAGTTTTTCGGCGTAATTTTGCACAAAGCAACTTCGAGAAAAATTTCAATGCAAAACTAAGCCCAGTATTCATTAAAGCTCGCGTGAGAGAAAAAATTGGAAATCATTACAATGTTTTGGAAGATTTACAAGGTACATTTATTGGAACTTTCCACGCAAAAGATATACGACAATAATTTCTATTTTCCATTTAATATTTTTGCTTAAAAAAACAAATATTATCTGGTTTCGTAATGAACAAAATTTTTGAAATTAATTTATTCTGGATTGACCCTTATTTTTCGGAGTTATTTCTCATTAAAATTTGGCATAACTACATCATAGCATCTGTCAGTAATAAAACTAATACATCTCTGAGAAAAGCTAAGCTCATGGTATGCTATGCTCTTAAAAAATTGTTAACTTCCTTTCTAAAATAACCACCAAGAGGAGAAGTTCATCTGTTAGTGAAAAGTGCATTCATATATAAATTAAGTTGCTCCTATATACATGTGATTTTTGGAAAATTAAATCATGTAAAATTTTCGTAATCAAATACAATTTGCAATTAATTTTCAATCAATTTTCCAATAAATTTGGTTAAGTCGCTGAAAGCGATCCTATTTTGATTTTTTCTACATTTTTTTATTTTTATTATAGAATTCGCAATTCAAGTTTTTGGTATTTTAAAAAAGAGCTACGGCCACATATATTCTTCAAATCGTTCAATTTGAAATATTCTTTTTCAATTCCTAAAGGTAATATAAAATTTGAATGAAAATAAAACTTTTTTTAATAAAATAACTTTCGCAGGATAAAATTTCATCAACACTAAGATCACTGATTAAAGTGCCATATTCGGTAGATTGTCCCTACTTTACTGCATTCTCTTCAAGAGCATGAGTTTGGAATTCCGAAACCTTCAGTCTATTTCTACTAGTGCATGGTATAGCGGGAAAAAAAGTTAAATGTAGTTTGACTGCATGTAAAAACGCAATTAAGATCAGTTTATTAATTTTGAAAATTTTAGAAAAACCTAAAGAAATCGGTGAAGTGAGGATTTATTAATAACTTAAAACTAATTTGGCAAATGGTTTTGGACAAATTTGCATAAAAAAATCGTATAGACAGTGAAAAAAAAAAGTTAAAGAACGGTACCTGCAAAATGTGTCTAGAAATGTCATGCGATTTTCTTTATAAATCACCTATATATATGTATATATAAGTACATTGCACAGAAAAAATATTTTTAAATAAGTGCAAAAATTAAAAATTTCCTAAAGGTCAAAAAAATCTAAATTGAAAACTAAAATCTTTAATTTTTTAGTAAGAACTCTTAAAAACAATTAAATTAAGTAATAGTTACAAGAACTTTAAGAAGTAAGTTCAAGTGAATGAAAGTAGAGTAAACTTAAATTGAAGTGAAATGAATTTAAAATTTTAATTTCAAAAAAAGAAGCGAACTGTTTTCGAAAAGTTAAACTTTGAATACCAATGTAGTATTGGCCAACTAATTACCAATATGTACATGCGGTATTGTATTAATGCTATCGTGCTCAATTAAGCTCAATTTGATCAACTCAATTTTAGCCTCATTAAAATGCCTCATTATTCCCATATATACACACATACATCTATAATAAAAATTTAGCTCAATGCTCAACGCTCATCAACATCAGTGAATGCATTCAACGATGGATAAGTATTAACGTGGCAAAGTGAGTAAAAATGAAATAAATATGAGAATTAAAATATTAGAAAATTTTTGAGTCGAAGTAAAATAAATTTGAAATAAGTTTTTCTTGTGTATTTAAGTAAATTTCAATTTGCAAAAAATTACAACAACAACAATAAATGCATTGGTATACACTTGCCTAATGCATAGTTGTTTGCTCGCACTCTCTGTGTAAAAGTCTCCACTTCTGCACATGAGTATATTTTGTTAGATCAATGGCTATGATCTCGCTCCCATTGTTTATGTTTTCTTTCACATTTCGGGTTACCGTTTTTGAACATAAAATTTAACTACTTAAAGTAAATGAAAAAGGTACCGATGCATCAAAGTTTACTTTTGTCAGTTCATAGTTTTTTTTTGGAATTGATTAAAATTTATGTTAACATAACATTTATCGAGTGTTTGAGTTGATTTCAGTAGTTTCGGTGTTTAAAGCGTTAACTAAATACTACTTTTTTTTGATACTTTTTTTTATGCTACTTAATGCAAACGTTATGTTAAAACGAACTATAATATTTTTATTCTTTTTGTGCATTTTGTTAGATGCAAATTTTTTGGATGTGCTACTAAATGTTAGATATTTTGGTTGAATAAAATATTTTTAAAAAATGATGAACTAAAGAAATAACTTTTTCCTTGATATAACATGGCAGTGAATAGTTGAGTCCTTAGTGGGGTCTTATGGTAAAATTCTGCACAGTAAGACCAAAGGTAGGGTGGGTTAAGAGCACGGTTCTTCAATAACATCTCGAAGATACGTGTTTGACGAAAGTGAAAGATTGATACCTTCAAGTTTAGTGTTTTTTAGATATATTTTGTCATGACCATTGGGGCTCGGTTTTGATATGGTCATGCTGGTTCATTTTTAGGTTATCAGGGAGTCTATAATAATATTTTGTGTGTATGGTCTGGTGAGTTAAGGTTGTCACGTACCCCCCTACTCGACTGAAGCTAGTGGCTTTAATGGCTCCCGCCCCCGACTACCTCCAACTACTATGATGGGTTTTGTTTGTATTGGTTTTTATCGATACAAGACATATACGTTTAGACACCATTTTGGTGGTGTCCCCTAACATACATATTACATAAAATTGGCGCCCAACGTGGGGCCCAAAAAATGGTAAGATAGTGCCATTAATGATTAAATAATGCAGTTAGTTTTGCATTTGTCTATTGGTTCCACACATCCCAGTTCAGTTTTTACCATCTGTGAATTCTGTTCTCCATAAAGTAAATTTCATTTTAAAATTTCGCATTAGTTAAGTTGATGCGGTGGCTTACTCGTTTTGACTCAAATATATGTCTGATCATTTATGGAAATTCGACTATATGGCGATTTCAGACCAGATATGTTGACCGATTTGCTCTCATTCATATATTTTGATAAAAGCAAGTACATCCGAATTAACCCTAACTTGTAACACCTTCAAGCGAATTTAAAGACATTTAGTTATTCTTTTAAATTGACAGTTTCTGTTTAACTTCATTTTTCTGGAAACTCATGTTATTTGCATCAAGCAAATATCTGACCGAAATTGAAAAGAGTTTAAGCGAAAAAACCCAGTTAATTTGCCCTTGCCTTTCTGGAAATATAGTTTATTTGCAAAGCGCGATTTTCTGTCCAAAGCATAGCAGATTTTAAGCAAATTCATTAAGCAGTTTCATTTGTAAGAATTTTAAGATTCTTTGTGCAATAATCTAGTTTTTCTTTCTATATCAATCTTTTTCACTTTATATTGTCCTATTCATATGTCCATGTTGCTAAAAGGAAAAAAAATCGATTATATATTTACACAAGCTTTATTTTGAGTTATTTTTTTAATATGCCAGTAACTCACAGTACTGAGGATATACCAGCTTTGATTCCTCATGGTGAATCATCTTGCACGATTTGTATTCAGTCATTAAGTAATGGTTTGGAATGTTTGATTACTCGATGTAATCATGTGTTCCATAAAAATTGCATTGAACATTGGTTATCTACCTCGCAAGAATGTCCTAAATGTAAACGTTCGTCTCAAGCTGATGAATTACTACCAATTTCGATTGACATTCCATCTAACACTAACTATGAGAAAAGTCAACCAAGTTCTATTAAAAACTCGACTCGCGGTCACAGTATTACACGTGATAGAGGTCGTGGAGCAATTCCAAAGCGTTTTCATAACACACGATTTAGAAAAAGAGTTGAAGGAAATCATTCACAATCTTCATTACCGAACTTACAACGAAATAACACAGATTTTAATCAAAATAATAATCGAAATGTTGCATTGCCTTTATTCGATTTAGACCTTCCTCAAAATTTACCTAATTTAACGAGAAATAATATTACTAATACAACACCAGGTATGGAAAATAATAATGCAAACAATGCTAATGTTGATTACAGTCAAATTGCTAATATGATTGAATCTAGTCTTCGATGTATGTTAGGTAACTTAAATTTACAGCCAAATCAAGCATATTCTAATGCCAATATTAATTCTAACTTTCATGTAAATGAAAATGAAAATTTACCCAGACATTTCAATACACAGAACAATTTTCATTCAAGTTTTAATGCCGAGAAAGCAACTCAAATTATTCAGAATTGGAACGTTAAGTTCGACGGTTCTACCAACGGTTTAAGTGTTGACGAATTTTTATATCGAATTCGGTCATTAACTTCTTCTGGACTTAACAATGACTATCGAGCTTTGTGCAACAATTTGCATATTCTACTTTTTGGTAAAGCCAGAGACTGGTACTGGCGATACCACAAACAAACGCGAAACGAAGGAATTCAATGGAATACATTTTGTGAGGCTATAAAAAATCAATATCGTGATTTTAAATCAGATTATGATATTCGAGAGGAGATAAGAAGCCGAAAACAGCTTCTTAATGAATCCTTTGATGAATTTTATGAAGTAATTTTGCCTATAACAGATAGATTGGCTGAAGGTATCTCTGATTTGGAGTTGATTGAAATTATCACACGAAATCTTAGGCCAGATATACGGCATGAACTTCTCTATGTCAGAATTTCCTCTCTTTCACATTTACGCAATTTATGCCAGATGCGCGAAAACCTTGTATCTGAAGTATCTTTCAGAAAAAGACAACAATCCTATAATATGCCAAACTATTCAAATACTCGGCGTAATATTGCTGAACTTGATTTTAACGAACCTACAGAAAATGAAAACTTTTCACATGAATCTTCATTTACAGTTGATGCTTTGCAACAACAGATTTCAAAATGTTGGAACTGTGATAAAGCAGGTCATCATTGGGAGAATTGCCTTTCTGAAAAAAAAATTTTTTGTTACGGTTGTGGAGCAAAAGATACGTATAAACCACAATGCCCCAAATGTATCGCTAAACGAGCGGAAAACTCGAAAGCGGGACCCTTCAAAAACAGCTGAACGGCGTCCCAATAAAGATCCCAGAAAACACAAATTTAAGTCAATTACCGGCTAGCTCAGTGGAGAATACTGATAATTTAAATACCACAAATATTAATTTTTCAAATTTACAAATTTTAAAACATGATGTTTTAAATACTGCCAGGCCGAAGTTATATCCAATTCGTCCATATCATGTGCGACTAAAGGAATATAATTTGGCGAAAAAAAGAATTTTTAATGATTTTCCAAATTTCAATCACAAAATTAAAAGATCTACATAACGATTGCGTAGATTTTGGAAGGCTTTAAGGGAAACTAAAAAGTTGCTAGTTTCTGCCGTATTTAACAACAATAGTGACATGCGCATATATGCGAAAGTTTCATTTTTAAATAAAATTGAACACGGTTTGTTAGACACTGGTGCGAACGTGAGTTGCTTAGGTTCTGATTTAGCACTTGAAGACTTTTCAAAATTTGATTTTTTTCACAAAACTAAACTTACAGTCAAAACGGCTGATAATAAAGCTCAACAAGTTTTAGGTTGGATTGAAGTTGATCTTAAGTATAAAAAGAGAATCCAAAAACTAAAGTTTTTCATCATTCCCTCATTGTCGCAACGCGTCATACTAGGGATAGATTTTTGGAAGAAATTCGATTTAGCACGCAATATCATATCATCAGATAGGAATTTTACAGAAATTTCAGTGATTGAGACTGATGTTATTGATGAGCAATTATTTCCTCTGTCTCTACAGCAGCAAAAACAATTAGAAGTGGTCAAATCGTTGTTTCCAGATGTTGCAACGCAAGGACTCGGTAAAACTGATTTGATTCGACACCATATATAATAATAATAATAATAGAGTTTAGCTACTACAGCTATTAGCCTTCTTAGCTATTTAGCTTGAAGCTTTAAACCAAGTAAAAAGCTTTTTAATAAATAATGGAGATGGAAAAAATTATACATGCAATTAATTTTTTATTTTTTTATAATTTTTTCTTAGCTTTATCACACTTTCTCAGCATACCCACTCAGACCATGTGATATAGATATTAATATAATTGTGTGTGTAATTTTACATGGTCCAAGGCGTAAATGTTAGAAAAAATTTACCCTGCATGCTGTGGGGCTCGGACAACACAAACATAAAAATACAGACCAACATGAAGCTACAAATTTAGTTACAGTTAGTTTTCAATCTAAGCTTGAGTTGACCTTTTGACAAGCTAATGTTATAAAAATCGCAAGTGTTAATAAGGGTTGTCATGCGATTAAAAGGAGCTGTAGCCATATAATTTGTTCTACTAACCGGTTGATAAAATAATTGATTAGAGTTACGAGTACTTCTCCGATTAGTATTAAAATGTATGTAATCAAGAAGCTCTGGTGCAGCACGAGACCCAGTTACAAGTTGATGCAAATAAAGTATGTCCGCAATATTTCTACGGGACCTCAAAGACAGCAAATGTAATAACTTCAAACGATCCTCATAAGGAGGAAGGTTCAAAGGGTCAGTCCAATTTAAGCCATTGAGAGCAAAACGAATAAAGTTTTTTTGAATTCTCTCAATTCTATTTATATGAATATTATAAAATGGTGACCATACTTGGCTGGAGTACTCTAAGTGAGGACGCACTATTGTTTTATATAAAGTCACCGTTACTAAAGGGCTATTAAATTCTTTTGCCCACCTCTTAATAAAGCCAAGCAGAGATGAGGATTTTTTACAAATTAGATCAATCTGATCATTAAAAGTTAATTTAACATCAAAATGTATACCTAGGTCTTTGACTAAATCGACACGACATATTTTCTTATCTTTTAATTGATAATCAAACTTTACCATATTTTTCTTCCTGGTGAAAATCATAGATTGGCATTTATCAGGATTAAGATGTAAGTTATTTTTAGAACACCAAATCTCGAAAGATTTCAAGTCAGACTGGAGTGGAATAGTGTCGTCAACCCCCTTTACGTTCCTGTAAATTTTCATGTCATCTGCATATACTAACAGATGTGAGTTTTTTATTACATGTGTTACATTATTGATTGCTAAAATGAACAGGAGCGGCCCCAGGTGGCTTCCTTGTGGAACAGATAAATAAGATTCAATCCAGCTGACAAAACTTAAAGGAAATCCGAGCTTCTTTAACTTAAACAAAATCAAATTATGTGGTAGTTTGTCAAATGCTTTACTGAAGTCAGTGTAGATGCAGTCAACTTGCCCACCAGAGTCAAAAGAGCGTAAAGTAAAAGAAGTGAAATCAAGGAGGTTAGAAACTGTTGATCTGCCATTAACAAAACCATGCTGACGAGTTGTTATGACTTCACCACAGCACACTTTAACTTGATCGTATATTATGTGTTCAAAAATTTTCGGTATTGATGATAACTTAGCCACGGGCCTGTAGTTTGAAACATCATTTTTACAGCCTTTCTTGAAAATGGGGCTAATGTATGCATTTTTCCAAAATTTAGGAAAATAACTTTCTCTGACTGATCTATTAAATAAAAAACTAAGGGGCTGACTCAGCACAGAGCTGCAGTTAACTAAAACTGTCGCAGGAATACCATCAGGCCCGTAGCTGAAGTCATCATCAATAGACGAGATATACTTCTCTATGAGGTCAGGTGTGAAATATATCTCATTAACCGAAACTAAAGGGTCGTTATCCATATATTCAAAATAGTTGATCTCAGGGCTAAATAAATCAGTAGAAAATGACTCCTTAAACAAATTAGCAAGCAGCCCGGCTATAATTTGGGGATCGCTAGTGAGCCCATCAACTGTTTTAAACTCAGATGGAAACCCGTCAGATTTTTTTTTAGAATTAATAAATCCCCAAAAATTCTTGGGGTCATGAAGAATAGTCAGCCTAATTCTATTCAAATATTCAGAATAAACTAAAGCTGACATTTCTTTGAATTCAAAAAATAGTCGCTGATAAGCAACTAGGTCATTTAAGTCCTGGCTACAAACGTATTTGTTCCATGCCCTATTACGGCCATTACGAATTTTCTTCAAATCCTTTGTGTACCAAGGGTACGAGGAATTACTAACGTACCTCCGCGAATATGGCACCGACAATGCTATGGCCGAAAAAAGTTCACTATAGAAAAATTTAATGCAGTCATCGAATGTATTATTATTAAAATAAATAAAAAATTCATGTAGCTTATTTCTTAAATTCTCATTCAATTTCAAGAAGTCAGCTTTCTTAAAATTGAATTCATAAACATTAATGGAAGGACATGCATTGGTTAAATTTTCAATATCAGATTGATACACAATACTCAAAGGTGGATGATAGGAATCAACCGTAGAAAGAGCATGGACAGCATTTCTTACAACAACATTACCACTATTTGCAGCCAAGACTAAGTCAAGTTGTCGTCCGTGACAATTAGTTATACAACTTACTTGTTGTAAATTCGAAAGTATTTCTTCAACAAAAATTTGTTGTTGTCGAGTTTTTGGACAAGATGCATAATAATATGTACCATCATCCGAAGGAGTCCATTTTAGGTCAGGCAGATTGAAGTCACCTAACAACAAAATGTCGTCATTAGCATCTAGTTCATTAATTATGTATTCTACGGACATCGAAAGACATTCGTAGACATCTACGCCACTATTTGGAGGAACATAAACGTTAAGAATATAAATATTGGAGTTACAATGTGTAACTTTAACGCATAAAAGTTCAATATTAGATGCGCAGGCAATTTCTATTAATGAACTAGTTAAATGATTTTTTATGGCTATTAAGACGCCTCCACCAACAGAAGAAATATCTTCTAAGTGTCTGTCTCTTCTAAAAACATTGAAACTATTATCAAAAAGTTCTAAATTGAGAAAACTGTTGTTTAGCCAAGTTTCGGTAAAAACGATAATATCCTCAGAGAAATTCTGAGTTGACAAAAAGATGTCGTGCGTCTTGGATCGCAAACCCCTTACATTTTGGTACTAAAGGGATAGCCGCTTCAGTTTTTTGAATTGGAATGGACAGTATGTCTGACAGTCTTATTATTTTTTTTTTTTCGACTCAAACTCTGAAATAAAGATATTATCAACCCATGCCTTAGAATTAAGAATGGCAGAAACATGAGAAGAGGCCACTGTTATTTTAAAAGACGCATGAGTAGGTTTATTACCGATTTTCCTGCAAGAAACGAAGGCGTCAGCAGGAATAATTAAATTTTGTCTTATAAAACTTATGACGTTATCAGTGGTAGTGTTAGCATGAAGTCGGGAAATGAAAATCGATTTCAACCTTGGCAATGCTTGCAAGGAGACAGACTCCACAGAACCACCAACCGGAACAACCCCTTGTAAATTAGGAAAGACTGGGATGGATACAGGAGTATTTAAAGTGGAGGAAAGTGATAGAGGGTTGTTAACAGCAGTAGAAGCGGAAAAATTGGAAGTAGTTGGAGAGGTATTTAGAGGGGGAACTAAAGGAGTTTTTTCACGATTAACAGCTGCGTCATCTCTCCCCCCCACACAACCCAGATTCTCATCCGACTTTCGGTTTTTTTGCAATTTTCGTTTAGGTTTCCTTTTCTTTTTCAGAGAAATAGCTTGCTTGGGTAGAGCAGAGATCGAAAGAGTAGAAGAAATAACCAAAGCAGCCTCGGTAATAGTTTTATTTTGTGCCAGACTAACATCGGGTGAGACAGCCTCATTAAGGCTTTTTTCAACCTGGGGAGTTATTTCTAAATAATTATTTAAAATATCTCTGAAATTAATATTCAAATTGTTAAGATTTTCCCCAAATTGCTTAATTTTGTCGAAAAAGACCGACGGGGACAGGGCCCTGCAAGATGGGCAGTACCAATGCAGGCCCGAACGTTTGGAAGATAATAAATCAACAACGGTGTTAGTTAGGTTTGCACAAGAGGCATGAAACATCTGTTCACAGGGACCTGAACAGGAAAACATGGCATTCAATATATTTTGACTTTTACATTGATCTCTTAAAGAGCAAGCTAATAAGTTTTCAGACGAAAAATAGTCCATCATAAAAAACGAAAAAAAAAGAAAAAGTTTTAGTGAAACAAGTTTTATTTTTATATTGAATTTAAAATATTTTTAAAATCGCTTACAACTGGTTAATATTGTGAAAAAATATACCCGTTGAACAGCAACAACAACACCCTATAGAGATTAAGGTAAAGCTTTGTATGCGAACAAAGCAAGAAAGGGAATGAGAAAAACAAAATTGATCACTGCTTTACACTGCTTGTAGCAAAAAATGCACTCACGCTTGCATATATTAAAGAATAAATTAAAGTTAATAACAAATACAAAAATAACGCAAACCAAATTTCTACAAACACTCAATCATAACACAGTGACAATTATATACTCAAAACGAAAAATTTATTATTATTAACAACTATTAAAATAGAACGAAAATATATATTAAAATATGTATTAAAAACAACACAAAAACACAACCGACACTGACAAAGAGACGAGATCAACTGAATATAGATGTAGGCGATTCGAAACCCGTCAAACAGAGATTTTACCCTGTATCACCAGCGGTAGAAAAGTTAATATTCGAAGAAATTGATAGAATGCTACAGTTAGGTGTAATTGAACCATCTAATAGTGCATGGAGCTCTCCTATGAGATTGGTTATAAAACCTAATAAAGTGAGACTATGTTTGGATGCGAGAAAGATTAATGATTTCACGAAAAAAGATGCTTATTCTCTCCCAAATATTGATGGTATCTTTGCTAGATTACCAAAAGCAAATATTGTTTCAAAAATTGATTTGAAAGATGCTTTTTGGCAGATTGGTTTAACTGAAGAATCCAAACATGTTACAGCATTTACAATTCCAGGACGTCCATTGTACCAATTCAATGTTATGCCATTTGGATTGTGCAATGCGGCTCAAACGATGTCCCGTCTAATGGACGAAATCATTCCACCTGAATTGCGTTACTGCGTTTTTGGTTATTTAGACGACCTCTGTATATTGTCTGAAAATTTTGAAACCCATATTTCTATTTTAATGAAAATTGCAGAACAATTCAAAAAAGCGAATTTGACAATAAATATTTCAAAAAGTAAATTTTGTGTAAAGCAAGTAAGATATCTTGGCTTTCTGATAGGTAATGGAGGCATCTCAACAGATCTTGAAAAGATTCAGTCAATTCTGAATTGGCCAGTTCCTAAGAATCTAAAACAAGTTAGAGGTTTTCTAGGCTTAGCAGGGTGGTACAGGCGATTTCTTGAAAACTTTTCGGATTTGACCTTTCCAATTACCGAAACTCTTTCCACAAAAAAGAAGTTTGAATGGACAGAAGAAGCACAAAAATCATTCGAAAAAGTAAAAATTTTGCTTACCTCTGCACCAGTTTTGATTAATCCTGATTTTTCGAAAAAATTCTACGTACACTGTGATGCTAGTAATTTTGGTATCGGCGCAGTTTTGGTGCAATGGTCAGATGATAATTGTGAAAGACCAGTGGCATTTATGTCAAAAAAATTGGGCGCGGCTCAACGCAACTATAGTGTAACTGAACGCGAATGCCTAGCAGCTATTGAAGCTACAAAACGTTTTCGTTGTTATCTTGAACTTCAAGAATTCGAAGTGATAACAGATCACTCTAGCTTAGTGTGGCTTATGAAGCAGCAAGATCTAAGTGGTAGATTAGCATGGTGGGCATTAAAATTGCAATCGTACAAATTCACGGTGAGTCACCGTAAAGGTAAAGACAATGTTGTACCGGACGCCTTATCGCGAGTCTACTGCGAAGAAATCTGTGCCTTGGAAGATGTTGGCCCAGAAGTTGATCTGAATTCTTTTCATTTTGAAGATTCTGATTACCAAACGTTAAAAGCTAAAGTTGTTGCAAATCAAGGTAAATTTCCTGACATTAAAGTCATTGATAAATTCGTTTATTTCAGAACAGAACATTATTCTGGAATTGTTGGTGAAGAAGATACTACTTGGAAGTTATTTATTCCAGAAAAACTTCGTACACAATTACTTGAAAGAGCACACAATTCTGTTATTTCCGCCCATGGAGGCGTTGTTAAAACTTTAAATCTTCTAAAGAGAAATTTTTACTGGCCAGGAATGGTGCGGGATGTTCGCAATTTGGTTAAAAATTGTGATACTTGTAAAACCACAAAGTCACCAAATATTTCTTTAAAACCACCCATGGGAATGCAGGCTTATTCAGAAAGACCATTTCAGCGTTTGTATATTGATTTATTAGGACCATATCCGCGAAGCAAGCATG
Organism: Meiosimyza decipiens; assembly: GCA_963680825.1. Classification (NCBI taxonomy): domain Eukaryota; kingdom Metazoa; phylum Arthropoda; class Insecta; order Diptera; family Lauxaniidae; genus Meiosimyza; species Meiosimyza decipiens. The sequence continues at coordinate 77,600,850 of OY804258.1, read as the reverse complement.
GTAACATAGGTTTATTAATTGTTGTTGACCATATGACTAAGTTTCATTGGTTATGCCCGCTGAAAAAATTTACATCAGCCTTGATCCAAAAATTTATTTTAGAAAACATATTTTATGTTTATGGTGTGCCACAAACTATAATAAGTGACAATAGTACGCAATTTAAGTCAAATGATTTTAATGCATTTTTGACCAAACTTGGAATTAACCATATATACACCCCAGTCGAATGCGTCAGAGCGCGTCAACCGCTCACTTATAGCAGCGATAAGAGCGTATATTAACGATGACCACAAACTGTGGGATGAAAATTTAACAGCCATCAGTTGCGCATTGAGAAATTCTGTGCACCAATCAATAAATTGCTCTCCATATCACGCACTATTCGGATTTGATATGATCACGCATGGATCAACATATTCACTTCTCAAAAACTTAAATATTCTAGATGAGCCATCTAGAAATCATGATGATCATATGGCTTTGTTACGTAAGGATATCAGAAAAAATATAGCAAAAGCGTACGATCAAAACGTTCGGCAATATAATACTCGATCACGTCCAGTTTGTTTTAAAGTAGGGCAAGAAGTTTTTCGGCGTAATTTTGCACAAAGCAACTTCGAGAAAAATTTCAATGCAAAACTAAGCCCAGTATTCATTAAAGCTCGCGTGAGAGAAAAAATTGGAAATCATTACTATGTTTTGGAAGATTTACAAGGTACATTTGTTGGAACTTTCCACGCAAAAGATATACGACAATAATTTCTATTTTCCATTTAATATTTTTGTTTAAAAAAACAAATATTATCTGGTTTTGTAATGAACAAAATTTTTGAAATTAATTTATTCTGGATTGACCCTTATTTTTCGGAGTTATTTCTCATTAAAATTTGGCATAACTACATCATAGCATCTGTCAGTAATAAAACTAATACATCTCTGAGAAAAGCTAAGCTCATGGTATGCTATGCTCTTAAAAAATTGTTAACTTCCTTTCTAAAATAACCACCAAGAGGAGAAGTTCATCTGTTAGTGAAAAGTGCATTCATATATAAATTAAGTTGCTCCTATATACATGTGATTTTTGGAAAATTAAATCAGGTAAAATTTTCGTAATCAAATACAATTTGCAATTAATTTTCAATCAATTTTCCAATAAATTTGGTTAAGTCGCTGAAAGCGATCCTATTTTGATTTTTTCTACATTTTTTTATTTTTATTATAGAATTCGCAATTCAAGTTTTTGGTATTTTAAAAAAGAGCTACGGCCACATATATTCTTCAAATCGTTCAATTTGAAATATTCTTTTTCAATTCCTAAAGGTAATATAAAATTTGAATGAAAATAAAACTTTTTTTTAATAAAATAAATTTCGCAGGATAAAATTTCATCAACACTAAGATTAAAGTGCCATATTTGGTAGATTGTCCCTACTTTACTGCATTCTCTTCAAGAGCATGAGTTTGGAATTCCGAAACCTTCAGTCTATTTCTACTAGTGCATGGTATAGCGGGAAAAAAAGTTAAATGTAGTTTGACTGCATGTAAAAACGAAATTAAGATCAGTTTATTAATTTTGAAAATTTTAGAAAAACCTAAAGAAATCGGTGAAGTGAGGATTTATTAATAACTTAAAACTAATTTGGCAAATGGTTTTGGACAAATTTGCATAAAAAAATCGTATAGCCAGTGAAAAAAAAAAGTTAAAGAACGGTACCTGCAAAATGTGTCTAGAAATGTCATGCGATTTTCTTTATAAATCACCTATATATATGTATATATAAGTACATTGCACGGAAAAAATATTTTGAAATAAGTGCAAAAACTAAAAATTTCCTAAAGGTCAAAAAAATCTAAATTGAAAACTAAAATCTTTAATTTTTTAGTAAGAACTCTTAAAAACAATTAAATTAAGTAATAGTTACAAGAACTTTAAGAAGTAAGTTCAAGTGAATGAAAGTAGAGTAAACTTAAATTGAAGTGAAATGAATTTAAAATTTTAATTTCAAAAAAAGAAGCGAACTGTTTTCGAAAAGTTAAACTTTGAATACCAATGTAGTATTGGCCAACTAATTACCAATATGTACATGCGGTATTGTATTAATGCTATCGTGCTCAATTAAGCTCAATTTGATCAACTCAATTTTAGCCTCATTAAAATGCCTCATTATTCCCATATATACACACATACATCTATAATAAAAATTTAGCTCAATGCTCAACGCTCATCAACATCAGTGAATGCATTCAACGATGGATAAGTATTAACGTGGCAAAGTGAGTAAAAATGAAATAAATATGAGGATTAAAATATTAGAAAATTTTTGAGTCGAAGTAAAATAAATTTGAAATAAGTTTTTCTTGTGTATTTAAGTAAATTTCAATTTGCAAAAAATTACAACAACAACAATAAATGCATTGGTATACACTTGCCTAATGCATAGTTGTTTGCTCGCACTCTCTGTGTAAAAGTCTCCACTTCTGCACATGAGTATATTTTGTTAGATCAATGGCTATGATCTCGCTCCCATTGTTTATGTTTTCTTTCACATTTCGGGTTACCGTTTTTGAACATAAAATTTAACTACTTAAAGTAAATGAAAAAGGTACCGATGCATCAAAGTTTACTTTTGTCAGTTCATAGTTTTTTTTTGGAATTGATTAAAATTTATGTTAACATATAACCTTTATACTATAATTATGCTTATTTATCGAGTGTTTGAGTTGATTTCAGTAGTTTCGGTGTTTAAAGCGTTAACTAAATACTACTTTTTTTTGATACTTTTTTTTATGCTACTTAATGCAAACCTTATGTTAAAACGAACTATAATATTTTTATTCTTTTTGTGCATTTTGTTAGATGCAAATTTTTTGGATGTGCTACTAAATGTTAGATATTTTGGTTGAATAAAATATTTTTAAAAAATGATGAACTAAAGAAATAACTTTTTCCTTGATGTAACATGGCAGTGAATAGTTGAGTCCTTAGTGGGGTCTTATGGTAAAATTCTGCACAGTAAGACCAAAGGTAGGGTGGGTTAAGAGCACGGTTCTTCAATAACATCTCGAAGATACGTGTTTGACGAAAGTGAAAGATTGATACCTTCAAGTTTAGTGTTTTTTAGATATATTTTGTCATGACCATTGGGGCTCGGTTTTGATGTGGTCATGCTGGTTCATTTTTAGGTTATCAGGGAGTCTATAATAATATTTTGTGTGTATGGTCTGGTGAGTTAAGGTTGTCACGTACCCCCCTACTCGACTGAAGCTAGTGGCTTTAATGGCTCCCGCCCCCGACTACCTCCAACTACTATGATGGGTTTTGTTTGTATTGGTTTTTATCGATACAAGACATATACGTTTAGACACCATTTTGGTGGTGTCCCCTAACATACATATTACAATCTTTCTATAGTTTTTACTTGTTTCAATTAATTTATTGTCTTCAAAAAAAATGTTTGCTCTCACATCCTCATAATCCTTTTAACCATCGTGCAAACTCTTCAGAGAATGTTTTGGGCAAGACGGTTTTAAAAGGACATCACAACATTTATCTCTACGTGCTCATACAGGACGTTGATGATGGGCTATAAACACACAAAAAATCATCACGACCACAAACGAAATAATTCATGTCGTGAAACGCGGTCTTACATTTAATCTGCTGGATTCTTTTTAGTATTTAGTATTTATTGAGTCTATGGAAATAACCTTACAGACTATAACAAACTTACTTACAATATCATGAACTTGAATAATAATTAACAAAAAACAAATTTGACGTAAAATATTAGAAACTTCAATAACTTATAATTAGTTAAATTAAATTAATAACAAAAGCCTCAACAAAACAGATTTAAAATTAAATTAAGGCATACAGAAATCAATGGAATTATCTCTATATAGCTTATTTAATAATAAGAGGGTTCTATTAATGGCAAAGTTGCATCGATGACACTTAACATAAAAATAGTCTGAGGATCGTAGCGTTCTGGAAGGAATATTAAACATTAACAGTTCAAGAAGATCAAGACAGTCAATATTATCATTGATTACATCATAAATAAACATAATGCTATGTGTAAGTCTCCGTTTTTCGAGACTATCAAGATTTATGAGTATATAGCGAGCATTGTAAGAGGGAAATGGTTCAGTGAAGGGAATCAAGCGCAGAGCAAACTTAAGAAATTTGTTTTGAATACGCTCCAAACGGACAGTATGTATCCCATAATATGGGTTCCATATGAAGGATGCATATTCTAAGTTTGATCTTACAAAGGATGTATAAAGCTGTTTCAAAGTAAAAGGATCTAGAAAAGCAAAACTATTTCTTCTAATAAAAGCAAGCAGAGAGTATGCTTTGGGTATAATGCGATTAACATTTTTATTTTTTTATTGTATATTTATATTTTTATTTTATTCACATGAAATCATTTCCGTAGATTCAATGCTAGATGATTATTTTTGAACCAGGTAGAAACATTATTTAATTCAGATTGCAGAGTATTACAATCTAAGTAATCGTTCACTTTGAACTAAATTTTTAGATCATCTGCATACAATAGAAAACGTACGGAGAAAAACATGTTGAGATATCATTAATAAGAAGAATAAATAGTAATGGTCCAAAGATACTGCCCTGTGGCACTCCAGAAGTTACTTAAAAAAGGTTGAGACTTAACATTTTCTATAGCTACAAAAGAGACCCTATTAACAAGATAAGAACTAAGCCAAGACAGATATGTAGAATGAAATCCAATCTTAGATAGTTTCGAAATCAGAAGATAATGTGAGACTTTATCAAAAGCTTTCGAAATATCAGAATATATTACATCGACTTGACTACCATCTTCAAATGAATTGATACAGTATCTTGTGAAGATACTGAGGTTTGTTATTGTAGACCAACCTGAAATAATCTCCAAGCATGCCACACCTGTAACGCTAGTTAAGGTGAAAAGAGAATAGACAAAACACTTGACTAGACATGTTTGACGAAACAGTACTACAAAATGACGGTTGCATGGTCCGACTTTCCTTTATTAGCTTCTCTACGTTTTTACATTCCCTCTTTAGGTCGGCTAAACTGTTCATGCTTGAGTCAAAAGTTAGACTAGCCAAATTCCTTTTTAGATTGCCCCTTACAATGCTGACCAGTTCCCTCTCGGGAATTTTTTTGCGCATCCTAAAAGTTAATTTATGAACCTCTGTATAAAATTCTTCAAATGACTCACTAGGCTGTGGGTTACGGTTCATGATCGGATTTATATTGCGCAAGCAGCTCCTTTTTAAGGGCAAAGTAGTCAAACATTGGCTCGTGCTCGTGATCCTCTAGGAGTTGCCAGTATCACTTTGCTACATTTTCCGAAACAAAACAGTGAAAGTCAGTAAAAAGTTGGTAATATGTTATATTATACTGCTCTCGTCTCAATTCTAAATAAGAAATTTTCCACTGTCATGTCTCGGGACGACCCATCAAATTTTACATGCCAGCGATCCAGATCAACATTCTTCCGTCTTTCAACTTCGGTCAATGAATACGTTTTGACCCCAGGACGTTTACTTCCATTTTCTTGTCTGCAATTATTTTGCGTCCCAGTTTGGACCTATCCTACGCTTCTCACTTCTACCAAGTCCTCAATGTGTGACTCTTTTCTTCTAACTTCATGTAAGTGCTGCGGAGTCGATGTCGATGAAGGATTAGAGGGTACAGGGTTAGAATACATCGAAGCTTCAATGCCTGAAACACGATTGCTCAAAGCCACAACCTCTCCATGCACGTACCGAACTTCTCTCAAACACTCAGACATAAGCTAATTTTGTTGCATTGGCATTGCGAATAATAGATAAAGGTCAGGTCCAGGTCTAAATGGTGCAGCGTTTCCACCAGAGATACTCTCTACCCTTGCTTCGGTTCCTCCTTCCATTTTGGCTGCAACGCCTTGATCCTGTTCACCGTCAGACATCTCTAAAACGTTTTCCAACTTGTTTGAGAAGCTCAAAGATTTATTTTCTTTATCAAAGCTTTGTAAATTCTTGAAATGAATTTCAGCTTCACTCGTATTTCTACTAGAGACTAAGTTCTAACAACAGTTGGAACAGAATCAACTGTTTTCTCAATTTCTGTGTCCATCTGCGTTAAAATATAGCCAATAATCTGGTTTTCTAAGACTCGAGCCCTACTTCTACTGACACGTCTCTCTCCGGTTATCACACTTTCGAAATTTCTCTGAAGTCTTGCACTTAGTTCTGAGCCCTCCATTCATCTTTAACAAGAATAAAAACAGTCTAAGTGACTCCACTCATTCCCCACGAGCAACTTTCTGAACCAATACAATTTTCTTCAGCGGACAAGAAGCTTCAAGAATTCCACAATTCACCAAAAAAAAAATAAACAGAGAATTTAAAAATAATCTTTTGACTCAAACTATAACTCTAGGTGAGGCTTTTACCGATAAAAATTTTTAAAAAATTATTTAAGTTAGTAAAAATAAATCAAAATTTTTGAAAAATAAATGCAATTCAAATTAAAAGTGCAGTTGGTCTTAAAAATTATTTAAGCAAAAAAAAAGTATTAAAAACATTTTAAGCTAAAAAAATAAAACTCTTGGTTACCGATAAAAATTTTTAAAAAATTATTTAAGTTAATAAAAATAAATCAAAATTTTTGAAAAATAAATGCAATTCAAATTAAAAGTGCAGTTGGTCTTAAAAATTATTTAAGCAAAAAAAAGTATTAAAAACATTTTAAGCTAAAAAATAAAAATAAACAAAAAATGTACGAAAAAAAAGAATAAAAATGCAATTCAATTTGAAGATTATATAGAAAAAAAAATGGTTAAAAATAATTCAAGCAAAAAAAAAAGATTAAAAACAATATTTACCAAATAAAAAACTATAAAAAACTTTAAAGAAACAATAAAAACTATGTGTAAGGAGTTGATCCCGAAGGGATTATTTTCTTGATTTAATTAATTATAAAATTGGTCGGTGTCATTTTGTGTTTTCTCTGACATATGCATGGCCACTACGTGTAAGCCTGTTAAGGTCATATCACTATCACTTTATTACCCCATTCCCCCCTATTTTGGTAAAAATTGAGTAGTAAGTTGAGACGCCACAGCATCAGATCTAGTTTAACCAAATACTACTGGTTACCAACCCAATCCGCATTATCCCCACCTCTCCAAATCCTATGTCGCAACAGAAGTTTAGGTTGCTCAAGTCCCCTACAGCCTGATTTGTCCAACACAATTACACTCACGCATTGTATAAAATTTTGAAAAGTACCACTTGAGACCTAAACACCAAATCCCAAGGACCTCCTTCAAATCATTCACAATCACACATACTTCAGAAAGATCAGTATGTACCTCAAGTCTGCCAAGATACCTGCCCAAGCAAACGTGTAGTCACAATCGATCCTGCTAACCAGACACGCCAAATAAAAGTTCAGACAAAAAAAATAAAATAGAAAATAAATTCAAAAAGTGAGAAGATAAATTTAAAGATATGAAAAAGTTTTATAAATAGTTGACGTTGGGTGCCAATGTTATGTGTCCAGCTTGATGGGTTGGTGCACCTTGGTGGCTGGCTGCTTTGTATGGCGAATCATGTCATATTAAAATCATTATAGAAGAAAGAGGAAAAAATAGATAAGGAGTTAAGAACATACACATAAATACACGCTTGTAATTTAGATATGCGCCCATACACCTCGCCCTAATCAGAAATGACTACCCCTTAAATTTTACCCCAACCGCACAACAACAAAAATAAGAGGAAAAAAAGAATAAACCTGAAGCTCTACCCAAAAAAACTAAAACTACTTAAGTGCTTCTATCTACTAAACCCTGACTAAATGCCCTATGCCTTGTTTAGAATAAAAAAACAAAAAAAAAATCAAAGTTAACAAACTCTACAAATGTCCCCATCAAAAAAAAAAAAAAAAATCTTCTAAAACTTCTATACATCTAAAACCCTACTAAGGGCAACCATAATACACAGTCAAACAGAAAGCTAAAGAAAGAAAAATCAGTAACCCATTCACGCTACCTCAAGTCCAGTTCCAAGTTTCATCTCAAGTCTTATCCACGCTCTTCTGGGTACATGCGGGACCACAGCCTTGAGCCACGTCACGACTCCTAAAACTTCGACGTGACTCCCATTAACTGACATGGTAAGTCCGTCCTAATTAAATACCTTACATAGTAAGTACTGTAGCAGAGAATTAACACACACACACCGACGCTTTGTTAATTTAGCAATGCATAGTTAAATTAAAAAGAAAAAAAAATTTTAAAAAAAGTCACACAGGAATTTCAACTCACATGCTTAAGCGCGAAACGAAAGACTACCTTTACCGGTAAATAAGCAGAAATTACAAAAAAAACAAATTCATTCCACGGAAGAAGAATTTTTTACCAACTAATGTTGCAGAGCTTGTATTTTAACAAAAAAAAATAAATTTGTTTTTCTTGAATAAACAAATCTACAATGTTTGCCCCAACACAAATAGTTCTGAACCTTTGCAAATGTCTGTGAAAGAGGTAAAAATTACTTAATGTAGCGCGACTATTAACAACTTTGATAGTTTAGTATCGAAAACCCTAGTGTCGGCATAGTGGTCTTCGCTCGTTTCCGCCGAAACTTTAGTTTTAGTTTGCTTTGAAAAGTTTCATTCAAAAAGTGATTTCCGCCCTATAATCCTCCGAGAGGATTTGGTCATTGGTCAAAACGGTTTTTAAGTACAGCACTTTAGAAAAAAATTATTGAAATCTAAATTTTTATTTAAATAAAACCTAAAACAGCATAGTCCGCAGCGAGTGATTTTGTGACTCAGAAAATTAAAAAAAAAAAACAATAAAACTTAAAAAAAAGACATTTTGGTGTTTTAAGCCAACAGCAATATCAACAGCGACCTAGACAAGCATTAACTGCTCCAGCTCCATCTGCAACAGGAGCAACTACTTACAACAAATTCAACAAAAAACTATTGTGTTTGTCGTCGGCATTTTGGATTTTTTTTTAAATTTTTCTACCAGCAGAAAATTACAAAAAAATTTAAAAAAAAGTGAAACATTGTTGAATTTAAGTTCAACCATTTGCTAAGTCTGAGTTTTTTCTCTTTTTCAAATCAGTAAATTTTGTGAAATCTATTTACGTGAGCATAAATATATTTAAAAAAATACCCAAAAAATTCAATATAAGAAAATGAGGAATTTGATATACATAAATAGATAAATTTTTTTACGCTATTTTTTGTAAATACTTCTATGCATAACGTTTCTTGAGTTCATCAGACTTTGTACATTCTTTTGTGGTTTTTGTTTCAAAAATAGATTCTTACTCTTTTTAACTTGGACTACCGAGAATTTATTTTGCAATGCGAAAATTTTAGAATCGGGTTAGAATCAAACGGAATAGTAAAACAGTGTTGATGTTTTTTGTTGTCTCAGAAAAGTCGAGATTTATTGGTGATAGAGTACAAGCAGCCTTTCTGCACTCTCACCCACGCAATTGTTTTTGTCTAAATTTACAGAAGTCAAATTTACACGCTGTGCTTGGTTAAGTGAAAATTCTCACCCCAATTTTTGTACCAAGTGCTCTCGCTCTTGTACACAATAGGCTCTTTTTATTTTTGCTTTGTGGCGTGTCCGTTCTGGTCTAAGCTAGCACAGCACTTTGTTCTTGGACATCAACAAACTCACTTACTTAAATTTTCGGTATTTTTTTTGCAAGTGAGAGTAAATTTGTTGAACAGTGGGACTAAACTCAGCAATTTCAGGCAAACTTATAAGAGTTTAGTTTCTGGAGCAAGTTGCACAGTGGGTAAAAAATATTTGTTTTCGAAAAAAGAATATTTTAAAATTTTAATAAATTTTTTAAATCTGTTCATTTTGTTGTTTTTATTGATTTCAGGTGAAGTTTATTAGCATTATATGGACTGTACCAGAAAAAACTTACGTATTTTATTTTTTGTATTATGCTCTACCTGATAATCTTATAGGTCAAAAAAGACATAATATTTGTTCTATATAAAGTGACGTTTAATATGATGTACACCACTTGAAGATAGCACTTCTAACGACAGAGATGTCTAGCTAGCAACAAAAAGTCCGCAAACTGATTTTGTCCACATACCTGCAAAATCCAAAATTAAAATATTCAGCTATAGCAAAAATAGTTGGTCCATCAGAAAAATCTGTCTTTGCGCTTATTTTTAATTATAAGAAGGGTCTACCTGTTTCACGAAAAAGGTTCAGGCAGAAAACCAGAATTTTCTAACCTTAAGGTAGCGACGAAGATGAAGCACCTTTTTAAGCAAAATCCCAACACCTCAGTGAGAGATATGGCGGTTAGAGCAGGTACATCAAAATCTACTGTACAAAGGATAAAGGAAAAAAGTAAGCTAAAGACATATTGAGTTCAAAAAGTACCAGACCGTTCTGATGAAAAGCAGTTGATGTCTCAGATGCGAGCCCGAAAATTGTATGAAAGGTACCTGACTAAATTTGATTGCTGTGTTATGGACGACGAAACTTACTTCAAAGCAGATTTTAAGCAGCTACCTGGGCATGAATCTCATACATCACCGAAGAAGGGGCATGTGTCTAGTAAATGCAAAGAAAAAAATCTTTCGAAATTTCCGAATAGCAGATTTTTTGTTACGCAAGGCACAATCAATTCCAAAGTTTATATAGACGAGTGCCTCGAAAAACGTCTTCTACCATTTATTCGTGTACATGAGGGTACCGTGATGTTCTGGCCAGATTGAGCAACCTCTCATTACTCTAAAGCTACGATGGAATGGTATGCAAGTAAGTATGAATGCAAAAAATTCAAAAGACTTCAGACTTTAGTTGAAAAAATCGTACCATACTTTCGATGAAACGGCTGGACAAAATTTAAGGAGGGCCTTACGAAAAAAGTAAGAAATTTTTATAAAAAAAAAATTTGTTACTCATTATTGATAATAAAAGGAAAAAAGACCAAAAAAATTACTGGGTATTTTTTTATAACTAAAAAGCAAAATGTAAGTTCTTTCTGGGACCGTCATTAAAAGTGCTAAGTCACGTTTTTTGTTTCGCTTTCTGTAAAACACTTTTTTAATTTATTTGTTTTTTTTTTCTTCAAGGAAAATTTTCCCACCAAATTTTGTTAAAAGTTTTTTGACATAAAATTTTTTACATTTTCTATATAGAAAACTTTATTTTTCTTATTTTTTCCTCCAAGCTGCATACAAGAAAAAGCAAAGAAGTAACCATGTCTCATTTAAAGACATTTAGTCGTCTGACGGATTCACTTATTGAATTCGAAACAGATTTCAATGCTGTGGAGTCACAGCCAGTATTTTCTCTGGATGTCCAAAATGAAGAGCTGAAAGCTCAGTGGAGCAAAGTCAAAGCTGCATATGATACTTGGTTAGACAAATTATCAGTGCCAACTGAGCAAGCAGTATTGACTCTGTTAAGAAAAAGTATTGTAGTTGCTACCAAGCATATATAAGAGTAGCAGGAAAAATTTTGGAGCTTTCACAAGCAAAGTCTTCCCGTCGTGCAGGTGATGCAGAGCTTGCGCCTATATTGGGTCACAGCATGCCTGTATACCCCTGCGATACTGAGGTATTCGATGGCGATTACCTCTCATGGCCGTCCTTTAGGGACATGTTCACGGACATTTACATAAATAACTCGCTGCTAACTTCAGTGGAGAAACTTTTCACTTAAATCAAAAAGCAAGTGGCGAAGCAAAGGAGATTGTGCGGAAATCTCCTTTATCTAAGTCAACAGCCAGCTAAAAATTATGTTCAACTGGCCTCAATTGTAAGGAATCTGGCACTGAACTCATAAATTTCCAATGAGATATCAATAGTTGTAGTTTGGTGCTCAAAACGCATAATATTGATGTCTCGAAGTGGGATGCAAACATTGTGAACCTTTGTTCCACACGATTGCCAGAGGTCACGCTTTCATTATGGGAGCAATCCATTCAAAATAAGAATGAAATCCCAAAATGAACAGACCTTGACCAATTTTTGACAAGTCGGTTTCAAACGTTAGAAACCTTTTCTGACATTCGCAACTCAAGTGGTACGATTCCTTTGCAAAATATGTGTCATCCTCCTGCAGACAGAATAATGCTAATACCAGTAAGCGATTAAATAATTACCAAATTAAAATCACTTCAGCAAATTGCAAAGTATGTTCGTCGGAATAGCATGCGCTGCGCTTTTGCCCTCGATTTTTAAAATTGTATGCAAAGGAACGTTTAACAATCATTATTGCATCAATTTCTTAGCGAACTCTCATGAAGTAAACAAGAGTCATTACATTGAACTTGCAGTCATTTCGCAAAGACCAATATGATCGTAAAATTTTTACTTAATTGGTCAATGCTTTTTATTCAACAAACATGACAAAGATAACAAATGGAACAATTTTTAACCTGGTAATTGGTGACATATGTTTCGGCTATTACCACATACAGACCAGTTTTTGGTAAATGTTGTCGATATAGCTATGTCCGTCTGTCTGTCTGTCTGTGTGTCTGTCTGTTGAAATCACTTTTACGCAAAAACTAAGAAAGCTAATTGAATGGAATTTGGCACACAGGTCAAACCTTCTTGCAAGCTGCTAGCATATAAAAATGGGCGAAATCGGTAAACGGCCACGCCTTCCGCTCATACTCTATGTAAATATACCCAAGTCCATTTTGAAAAAAAATTGCTGGGATTTTGATGATACTCGATGATTTGGGAAAGATGAGAACAAAAATAAGATCAGGCTAGGTTTTAAGTTTGCAAGCGCTCCTAAAGGGGCGTGGCACAGCCCTAAATTTTAACTTTTATAACGCCATAGCTCGTAAACCGTGCAAGATATTGTGATGAAATTTAGTACACGAATACAGATTCGTGCGCATAAAATGGGCGGAATGGTAAAAGTGGGCGTGGCAATTTTTAGCAATTGAAAATTTGGATTTCGTATATCTCCACATGTGATTTTCATAAAAATTTTAGGGATGATACTACGTCACTATTCTGGAAAATTTCGTTGAAGGGCAGAAATTTAATATGGCAGACAAACTTGCTAAAAGGTGTCTTCTTTCAAAATTTTGGGACAATAGTACCGGTGAGTGTGGCACCTCCAATATAAGCAAAAAACGTTTAATGCTATAGATAGTGTGCTAAGAGAGTAATCTTCATAAAATTTTGTGTAGAGGTGTGGGTTACTATAAGCTTTGAAATTAAATGAAACTTGACAAGATTGCATTAGTGGCACCTCCCTCATTAACAAGTAAGTGCTATTTTAAGTGAACTATTGTAGTAATTGATCTGAAATTTGATGTAAGTGGTTTACTGGCAATTAGGTATATAAATCAAAACCTGGCGAAATAGCAACAGTGGGCGTGGTACCTCCCATACAATTAAAATACCTTAAGTGTCACAACTATCAATATATATGAGCAATCATACTGAAGTTTGGTGTAAGAGGTTTGTTTATGGAAAGCTATTTCTGGATCAAAATCGGACTGCATTGTACCAGTGGGTGTGTCACCGCCCTAAATTTTAGGAATAATTATGGCAGATATCGCAAATTATGCAAGCTATTGTGCGAAAATATTGTTTGTGCATGTCAATCACGAATATCATTTATTGAAACAAAGTGGGCGCAATTGGAGAAGTGGGCGTGACATATTTCGTGTTTTTCATTTCTATTCTATTTTTTCAACATTTCCCATATTCTTTTGACATTTCAAGCTTTTACCTTTCCCCATTCAATTTCATTCGACAATTTCTTTATTCTTTCGACTTTTTCATTAATTTTTCAGCATTTTTCATATTTTTTGACTTATTCAATTTCTTTCAACTTTCTTCAATGGTTTTTATGTATTTTCAGCATTTTCAGTTTTTCCCAAAACTTTTCAACATTTTTGAACCTTTTTACATTTTTTTGACTTATTCAACATCTTCAACATTTTTTTAACATATATTTAAAAAGTACTTTCAATGCAGTGTAGGGTATGTGAGCTTCGGCCTGGCTGAAGATAACACCTTTACTAGTTTGAATTGGAATGGACAGTTTTATTATTTTTTTTAAATTCTTAAATTCTGAAATAAAGGTGTTATCCACCCATGCATTAGAATTGAGAATAGCAGATACATGAGAAGATGCCACTGTTATTTTAAAAGATGCATGAATTGGTATATTACCGAGTTTCCTGCAAGAAATGAAGGCGTCGGCAGGAATATTTTGATTTCGTCGAATAAAATTTTTAACGCTGTCAGTTGTGTAGGAATGAAACCTTGAAATGAACATCGAGAGGGACAGAGTCACCAATCGCATCATCCACCCGCGGATTAGCAATGACCGAAATAGATAGAGGCTTATTTATAGTGGAGGAAGGAGATGGAAGATTGTTAGCAGAAATGATGGAGCCAAAATTGGGAGTGGGTGAAGAGGTATTTAAAGAGCACTCCTCGGGAGTTTTGTCACGACTGATGGCCGCACCACTCGCCCTCTCGGCATTACCTAGATTCTTATTAAATTTTTTTTTAGGCTTTCTTTTCTTTTTTAAGGAAATAGCTTGTTTAGGTAAAGTAGAGATCGAAGGATAGCAGTCTCGGTAACAGTTTTATTTTGCAAACTAACAACCGGTGAAATAGCCTCATTAAGGCTTTTTTCAATTTGGGGAGTTAAGTCTAGATAATTTTTAAGAATATCTCTGAAATAGTATCAGATCGTTAAGATATTCCCCAAATGCTTAAATTTTTTCGAAAAAGACCGACGGGGAAAGGACTCTGCAAGATGGACAGTACCATAGCAGGCCTGAACGAACAGAGCATAATAAATCTGTAATAGATTTTGTTAAGTTTGCACAAGAGGCATGAAACACCTGTTCACAGGGACCTGAAGAGCAAGCTTACGAAAATAGTCCATCTTGAAATGGTAAAAAAGAAAACGTACTCAAAAGAAAACAAAAGTTATTCACTAAAGATTTTAGAAAAAAAACTTAAAAATAAATTTGTTTATATTGATTAAAAATATTTTTGGACCGTGCAAAAAGGGTTAATATGAAGAGAAAATTCACCGGTTAAGCAGCAACAACAACAACACAACAGAGTTTAAGTCTAGCTTAGTACACGTACAAAGCATAAAAGAGAATCAAAAAACAAAGCTATTGCACTGCTTACACTGTTTTTGCTTGCAGAAAAAATAAAATATTTGCATATATTTTTAAATGTTAATAAAAAACAACACAAAATTATAAAAGGTAGTACGACAATTTTGTAAGTAACGACACTTTGTACGCACAATAACCAAATTGTTATTAACTATATATATATGTAACAACTAATTTGAAATAAAAATTAGAAATCTCAATGCTACACACACAACATAACCGACACTGACAAAGGAACGAAGTCAACTTAGGCAGAGCTATTTGACCAATAGGCCCCAACGAGTTTTTTGTAAACATAAATTTTCCAATTTGAAAAATATATTATCCGGCGTTCTGCAGGAACCTATTCTTGGGTCCAGGTATCAACCAGGTAATAAATAGGATATATTCAGTAATCAGAAAGTTGTGGTTTCATCAGCATTTATCTCGGAGGATGTCAAATATTTCTTGTACCAATTATTTCATATAGTGGTCTTGTTTATGGAAATTTGGATGCAACATCGAAGCAAAAACTACAAAAGGCCTTAAATACCGCCACAAGGTATGTGTTTTCGAAAAGAAAATTCGATCACATTTATATTTATGCAATTCAAATTCTTAGTTGTGATATAACAAAGTATTACATCATCCAAAATTACTGCATAGACTAAGTCTCATAGTACAACTATTATCAATAAATAAAACTAAACTAAACTAAATAAACTATGTTTTTAACACTTTTGCTAGTCACTGGTTCCGTTATTAAGTACTTTGAGAAATCACATATCATTGTTGACTTTTGACAGTTCCATCTCTCTTGGTGTCTTTGCAGATATTTTTCCTAGGACGAACACGTCGCACAGCTAAATCTAAAAATTTTTAAAGAATTTTACAAACTTTCTTAGCAAAATACTGGGCGGTTGAAAGATGTATTATTATTTCAACATACTTTCAACGCGCCCACTGGCTTATTACTCCAAAATTTGTTTTATTGACTTGGACCTATTGCCTGCATCGCTACTTTGGTGGATTTCATACAATCTTTGGCCCTGGCAGCCATAAAAGCACCCGCGTGCATGAACCACGTAAATACCATTTTCATTTTTGGAACATCATCAGGCAAAATTCACTAGTCGACAACGGAATCACAATCTAGAGCTTAAGAAGCGTGTCTTGATAACTTAGCATAGGAAATGGCCATTGTACCAAAAGGTACACTAAAAAAAATTACTTCAAAAAGGCCGAATCCCTAGCTCATGATCACCAATATTGTGAATGAACTGCCTGATAGGAAACGAATTGCCTGCACAATTCAACAACAATTTTTTTTAAAGCCTCTCATTTTGCTATTAGAGAACAAGTCTTCATTCCTCATACGCAGCCTGCTACGCAGCAAAACAAGAATAACTACAGCAATAGAATTAATAACAACTCTAACCGAAATAAAAGCTATTCCAACAATAATAATGGAAGGAGAAATTTTAATAACAGGAACCAAAATAATGGTAACAGAATGTACGTTATGAACGAAAATATTCAGCTAAACGAAAATCGCTCGGATATCTAGACGGAAGATCTTCGAAGACAGCAAAGTTAAGGATTTATAAAATGTCCGATAGTAACACAAATTATATACATTATTGAAAAGTTTAAAAATTCTAAAAATAACTAACAAATTTTAATCGTAACAACTGCAGATATTTTGATCTGTAATTGAAAATTTAATGAATGAAACAGAGTTGATGATGGATCATAAATGCAGACTAACAGGTATTAACAATGATGAAACTTTAACATTAGGCTCAATAAAATTAAGACTAGATTTTGAATGCGATATTATAGGAAATTTTTTTCATGCAGTCGATAATGACTTCCCAATCGACACAGACGGAATAATAGGAAAGGACTTTTTATCTAAATACATTTGTAAAATTAATTATGAAACACAAACATTAACCATAACATTATTAAATACAGTTGTAGTGACGCCACAATACTTCAACAGAAAAGCTTATGGTGTTATACGAATTCCACCAAGGACAGAAGTACTTCACCGAATAAACTTAAAACTAGAACAAGATAGTGTAATATTAAACGAAGAAATTCAAACAGGAGTATTTTTAGCAAAATCAATAGTCCTAGCAATTGGGAAATGCTAAACTAAAACCACAATCAAACTATTTATACTTTAAACAAGACACACAACAAGACGACACTAGATCAAAAAAGTTTTGGAAGAATTGGACATACAACCAAATCAGTCACTAACAAATACATTAAGAAAATACCAAAAAATGTTCTATTTAGAAGATGAACTGATAGACAGAAAATCAAGACCCTTAACAGCTTTTTCGACCAATGACGGTCACTATCAGTTCAAAAGGCTACCTATCAGATTGAAAATGTTCTCAAACAGTTTCCAGCGCATGCGGACTTGAGCACTAACAGGTTTAAGCTCAGAAGCATTTTTATTTGTCAACGATATAATAGTTTTTGGATGTAGTCTTCGACATTAAACCCCTACAATATACAAAGATTTTTAGCACTTGCCAAATTAAATTCGAAACTTAAATGGCTCTCTGTTTTTAATTTTTTTTTTTATGTTTTTTTTGGAACAAAGCAAAATTTTATATACTTTGCAGAACTTTTATGTTCAGTACTTTTAGTGCAAAAACAACAAAAAAATTACAAGCGCAAAATGCATTAATTGTTGGAACAAAAATGGGCAACCAGCTGCTTATACTAGTTTCAACGACAGCTACGTCATATCTTAAGTAAGCTTTGTTAGCCGATGTTAAAGAGTTCTGCTAAGTATATAAAATTTTGCTTTGTTCCAAAAAACACAAATAAAGAAATTACTTCTCGGTGAACTCGCCGATATTTACGTATGGATTGCACTTGCAACTTCGTTCGTATCGCCAAAAAAGCTTTCAATGGAGCGCTCGTCAAGAAATGTGTAATATCAAAAGAGTTGCAGGAGCAATTGCATGTGAAGGGGGAAAGAATGTAGAGTTTTGTAGCACTGTGTTTGTGTTTTGTTTGCTATGATTCTTAACTGGTCAATGCACCTAAATGGTGTCGTTTTTATTACCTGTAATTTTTTGATTCTATAATAATTAAATAGGCTTATGTTAAGTTTGTAAAAATCAAGTTTACTTCATTGAAAATATTTAATGGCAGAAACGAAGATAAAGAATACAAAAATGTTCGTCTGCTAAGAAGAAACTTGAGAAATAAAAACAATATTTTGGAACTTAGTAACCCAATGTAAGTACAAAAATAATCATTTCACTGATGTTTGTTAATAACTTTCATGTGTGGATTAGATTTCTAAAAAAATTCCCCAAAAAATGAAGCATTCATTTATGTTTTGCGGTTGCTTGAGGTACCATCTGGCACTCAAAATTTTTAGAATATACAGGAGTATCATCCCTGAAAATTTTATCCATGTTTTTTTTACGTGATTTGATTTAACAAGCATTTAAAGTTAAGATTTATGATTTGCAATGTAAATTGAAACATTGAGAATGAAAGCGAGAGAATAAAATTTGAATTGATTTCAGCTTTTTTAAGGTCAAAATTTTAAAAACATTCAGGAGTACCATCTCTGAAAATTTCATTCATTTTTGTTCACCACATTTTATTTTACAGGCATCTAAAGTTAAGATTTAGGATTTGCAATGTAAATTGAAACATTGAGAAGTAGAGCGAGAAAATTTGAAAAATCCGTTATATTTCTTTCATAAATATTTCACTGTATATACTCACTTTAGATGCTTGTAAAATGAAATAAAGTGAACAAAAATGAATGAAATTTTCAGAGATTGTACTCCTGAATGTTCTGAAAATTTTGACCTTAAAAAAGCTGAAATCAATTCAATTTTATTCTCTCGCTTTCATTCTCAATGTTTCAATTTACATTGCAAATCATAAATCTTAACTTTAAATGGTTGTAAAATCAAACAGGGTGAAAAAACATGGAAAAATTTTTCAGGGATGGTACTCCTATATGTTCTGAATATTTTGAGCCTAAAAAAGCTGAAATCGATGATGGAGTATTTGGGAAAGTGATGTTTTTTGAAAAAGTCAATTTTTTTATCTTTTACCACATAGAAACCGTTCAGGCTTTCATTTATTCAGATTTGCAGTTTTTTTGTCATCTACTAGTACACAACTACCTAAAAATAATATAAAAGCTAATATGGATTGTGTTGGTTTGTTTATATTCATCAATGAATTTTTTTGTTTTACTTACGAGTTTTTTGTAACACAATTTGAAACTTTTTTTTTAAGCAATAATATTGGTCAAAAAAATTTATCGATTTTTTTTATATCTTCTACATGATAGACCAATCACTGAAAAAAGTTTCAGCCTATTTAAAAAACACGAGGGAAATGATAGGCCCATTATAGATGGAATGACCCATATGTTTTATTAATTTTTATTACGTTGTGTCAATTTTTATTTTTAACAAATTTTTTCATATTAATTTTTTATGACAATTAAAAGATTAAATGAAATAATTTTAACAAGTAGACAAGTATAAATTTAACAAGTGGACAAATCAGTAGCAAGTGTCCATACATAACCCCCCTCCGAAGATTCAAACATCCGTTTGAAAGCCAGCAGCTTTCCAATCTTTATCAAGAACAAATTCTGGCTTGAGTCGGTCAATGGACACATATTTTTCGTCTCCATTCATTATTAGCTTAAACATTTTTTCTTATCGTTTCGTGACAAGGAATGGTCCTACATTAAGTAATGCTGTCTGAACCGCGTCAACTCTAACAAATACATGTGTACATTTAAATAAATCTTGATATATTTACGAAGGGCTAGTTTTTGTTCCGGTTACTTCCAGCGACTGGTCTTAATTTTTGCATTTTTCACGTAAGTTTTTTAGAAATTCTGAATGAGGAGTTTAACATTTTGTTTCCACAAAGAATTCAGCTGGTAATCTTATGGTAGAAATGTATAATTCTGAGGTACTGTAGCCAATATTTTCTTTAATCGTAGATCTCAATCCGAGAATAATTTTCGGAATTAATTCGGTCCACTGTATATTAGCTTGGCATCTTTTAGCAGTTTTGAGAAATCATTCTACCATATCGTTTGAGTTTGGATGATATGGTGTTGTTCGTATATGTTGTGTTCCTAAAAACTTTGACAGCTCCCTAAACAATTCAGACTCAAATTGGCGATCTTAATCAGTTGCAACTCTGAAAGGTACTCCAAATCTGCAAATCCAATTTTCATAAAAAGCTTTTGCGACAATTTCTGCTTTAATATCGGTGTGATAAATTAGTTTTGGCCATCTTGAAAATTTATCCATGTTTTTTCACTCTATTTCATTTTACAAGCATTGAAACTCGCAAGTACAACTAAAAAATTCGTTGATGAATATAAACAAACCAACTAAATCCAAATTAGCTTTTAATTATTTTTAGGTAGTTGTGTACTAGTAGATGACAAAAAAACTGCAAATCTGAATAAATTAAGGCCTGAACGGTTTCTATGTGGTAAAAGATAAAAAAATTGATTTTTTCAAAAAACATCAATTTCCCAAATACTCCATCACCGAATTCAGCCTTTATAGACTCAAAATTTTTAGAATATACAGGAGTATCATCCCTGAAAATTTTATCCATGTTTTTTTTTACGTTATTTGATTTAACAAGCATTTAAAGTTAAGATTTATGATTGGCAATGTAAATTGAAACATTGAGAATGAAAGCGATAGAATAAAATTTGAATTGATTTCAGCCTTTTTAGGATCAAAATTTTCAGAACATTCAGGAGTACCATATCAGAAAATTTCATTCATTTTTGTTTACCTTTTTTCATTTTACAAGCATTTAAATTGCGTGTATACAGTGGAATATTTATGAAAGAAATATAACGGAATATTCAAATTTTTTCGCTCTACTTTTCAATGTTTCAATTTACATTGCAAATCCTAAATCTTAACTTTAGATGCCTGTAAAATGAAATAAGGTTAATAAAAATGAATGAAATTTTCAAAGATGATACTCTTGAATGTTTTAAAAATTTTAAGCCTAAAAAGGCTGAAATTAGTTCAAATTTTATTCTCTCGCTCTCATTCTCAATGTTTCAATTTACATTGCAAATCATAAATCTTAGCTTTAAATGCTTGTAAAATCAAATGGGGCGAAAAAACATGGATAAACTTTTCAGGGATGGTACTCCAGTATGTTCTAAAAATTTTGAGCCTATAAAGGCTGAAATCGATGATGGAGTATTTGGGAAATTGATGTTTTTTTGAAAAAGTCAATTTTTTTATATTTTAGCACATAGATTCGCAGTTTTCTTGTCATCTTCTAGTACACAACTACCTAAAAATAATATAAAAGCTAATTTGGATTGTGTTGGTTTGTTTATATTCATCAATGAATTTTTTTGTTTACTTACGAGTTTTTTTTAACACAATTTGAAATTTTTTTAAGCAATAATATTGGTCGAAAAAATTTTATCGAATTTTTTTATATCTTCTACATGATAGACCAATCACTGAAAAAAGTTTCAGTCAATTTAGAAAACATGAGGGCAATGATAGGCCCATTATAGATGGAATGACCCATATATACTATGCCATCTTTCACTTTGATTAGGGCTTCCCCAAGTAAACTCCCTGTGAAAGTTCTTGTTTGTGTATAACAACTTCTTTAAATGTTGTATGAACACATAATGGTACTATTTTTACAGTTCGAGCTTCTATTGCTTTTTCTGTATCTGTAGTATTTTGTTTAAATCATTCATCGGCTCAAGCGTGAATCCTATTATTTGCTGACGTTTTACATTGAAAAACGTTATTTTTTTATCTATTGCATTTATGACAGTTCGGTTCCACAAATTGTCTCTACCTAATATTCCATCAGCTGGTACTCCATGAACTAGTGACACTATGTGTAACTTTAAACTTAGTAGTTGTACCTAATGTGGGAACCCGTCCGCCAAATGCTCCACTTAAATCTATTCGATTATTTTTTTCTAATTCTAGGAAATGCAACATTGCACTTTCTTTGACCAATTTTGTGTCGGCACCGCAATCTACCAAGAAAATAAGTTTTCCATATTTGGCCTCTTTACAGAGCACTTCTATGAACACGTCATTTTGATTTGTTTGATAAAAATTCTCGTTATGCCTGCCATACAAGATGTGTCTCCCAGTTTCAGTTTCTTTGCTGTTTGCTACGCATTCAATGGGTTTTGCAAGGGACGCCTTAACTGCAGTATTCTGCGCATGAATAGTTTTCCCTGTCGTGTATTGTCTTAAGTTATTACTTGAAATTTGATTACCTTTACTTTCAGTAGTCAACGTATCAACTGCACTTTGTTGTGGTTGCTTTACTGGTACTACTTTATCTAAATTATTATTTGAAACATTTTTGTATTTCATATTTAGCAGATAAGGTATCCACTGCACTTTTCTGTGGTTGATTTACTGTTTCTACTTTATTTGGCCCTAATTTGCTAAGCTTTTTGGGTTCCCAGACTATTGGCCGGTCTTGGGCCCCTATTAGTTTCCCTGAAACCTTTCATAATCTCTTTTAGCAAAACAATTATCCATTGCATGCCCAATTCTTTTACACCAACGACATGTATTGGAGGACTGTTGTCCCCGTTGTTGGCGTTGAGAATTTAAATTGTTATTGTTATTTACATTTTTCCTTATGTTCGTTGTTGTTTGTGAACATTTTATGCTGGTCATGAACCGTATTCTGAACATTTGTCACAGAAAGGTGCGTTTTTCCTAACATAACAGTCCTCTCTTGTGTGACCCTTTTTATTACAATATGAACAAATAATATTTGGTTTTCTGTTAAAGGAATTATTTTCCGTGAATCTTCCCGAGTTCTGATGGAATGATTTATTTTGTCTTTCTTGATAATGCTTATTCGAATTTTGTGACTGTGTGTAGTTTTTATTGAAAATATTTGGACTAGGTTGAACGACATTTGATTGATAGTTGTTGACTCCTAATACTGGTTCTGAATCCTGTCGCAGATTATCTATCTCAGAGATTGCTTTCCAAGTAATTCCTCCAAAGTATTTACATGTTTACTCAACATTAAAATTTTTAAGGTGGGATTCCTTAATCCAAATCTGAACGCTCTTATTACAGAATTTAAGAGTTCCTGTCTATATACTCGATCATCCGGTGTTGAATACCTCCTTCTGAGGTTATCTAAAATGGAAGTTTGAAGCGATTTCAAACGCCTAGCGTATGCGCACAAATCCTCAAAGAGCGTTACTCAATTCCTTTTGGATGACTTCGAAAGGTTTTTCTCTTATGTAGGTTTCCTTTAAAATTTGGTATAAGTCTTGCATTTTGTTGAATTGAGTTGCTTTGACCAATTCATATGCATAAAATCAGATAAAGTCTCACTTTTGAAATTAATTATTCTTCATCACCAGGGTCGGTGGTTCTCCTCACCGACTCGCATGCTTCTATAAACCTGTATAAATCTGTCTTAATGGTTGGTGACTCTACACCGGAAGAATAAGGTACCGCGTCTCGTACCCATTTAGCTATATGGACGTAACTTCTTGTGTTTTCAGATTGAGGTGCTCGTTGCTCATTGTGTAACTCTGCACTTACTATGTGAATGTTACTAGCTTGAAATCCTTGCTGCTGCCCTGCTGGTTACTGTAGTGCTTGTAGCATTGGTTGCGCTGTACTATCATTTTTTAAGGCATCCAGCTTGTCACTGTAACTCTTCAATAGCTCATGATACCTCGCTTCTACCTGAATATAGAAGTTCTTGATAAAGTAGTCGTGCGTAGGGTAATTGGTTCGGTATTCTTCTATACTGCCATTGTTTGACCAGAAACTCGACCAAACTTTTTCTAATTCTTCAATCCTTTTTGAAAAATAGACTATGGATTCCCTCTGGGCTGGAGCTTATGCACATCTTCTGATCCAGTTCTGAAAGTTCCAGCTGCTTAGAGGTCAGCTCATCAAATTTGGCTTTTTCTGCCATTGTATTTTTGGAAGTGCGACTTTCGTTATACAAATCAATAATCACTTTTTGTTTACTTGACTTAAATTTTTGGGCTTCAAGCTCTTTGCCTAAACGTTTGCGTTATCCAAGTCTTGAACGCGATTCTTAAACTATATTATGGATTGATTCTTCTCGTCCAATTCCTGTCCCACTGGTAATGAAAACTTTAATTTCGATAAACTCCTTTCATCCAGCGTATCATTCAATTTAAAATTTTCCTCTTCTAATTCCTTTATTTGTTCAGCGTTTGAGTTCAGCAGAATGATATGTTGATCGTACCTTTCTTTAAGGCGCGGAACTATTTTTCCCAGTTTTCTGCTGTTCCCGCATGAAAATTTCGTCAAGTAGTACAACGTCCTCTAATTTGACTTCTGACAAATTATGGAAATCATCAACTTTTTGTTTTATTAAAATAAGTTCTTCATTATCATTTATTATTTCTTCCAAATATTTCCAAAATTTATCGGTAAATCTGTTCAATTCTCCTATCAATTTTTTTGGCATCACCAAAAAACCTATTCTACTTAATAAATATTTGGTCTACAATTATTTTGGACTTCAAATATTTATTCTACTTTGCAGCAATTGCATAATTCTTAACTTACCAACATAGTGAGGTTGGCACATTTCCGGGTTGAGCACCTGGCTTTTGGTTGTAGTTTTGTTGTTGCATTTAAGTACTTGGCGTTCTCATTCTGGTTGATTCTTAACAAGCAGAATTTGCACATAGCAACTTGAGTTTGACAACAATCCAGCAAATGCCCAAAATCGTGCTATATTTTTATGGCTATATTATTATTATTTGATGATGTTAAGCATCATCCAAAAAATATGCCATAATATGTTATTTGTTAAAATAACATATTTTGTATGGTAAAACTCCACAACACTTAATAAAATTTTAAATAATTGAACAAGAAAGTAAATAGATAAAATAATTAACATTACATAAAGATGAAAGGCTACAGAAAATGACAACAGTTGTAACGTGTCCCCATTTTATCGTGTCTAACGCGGCCCGCCGTGGCTAGCTTGCGGTTTCCAGGGAGGGATATTAACCCGCCGCGTTAGATCGAGGGATGTACAATAATTTCAGTTTCCGGTTTTGGCCGGAAGTGAAATAAAAAAAAACAAATCTACATTGACTTAAAATTGCTAAACTGAAATAAATACTGAAATTTTCTAAAAATAATAAAAAAAATTATAACAAAATAAAAACAATTAAAATTTTACCGCAGGAAAAAAAAATTATCTAAACAACAAAATAAAAGTAGCAACTCAATATGCAATCGACACTAAATTCAAACGCAAAATGCACACCAAAAAAAATTAAGATTACACACATAAGTCAGGAAATAGCTGACCGCTTCCTGCGCGCCCGCCCATCCTGTGTCATTAAATATTTTCAAATGACAACCACTAAGGAAACCAGCCGCATACTCATTTTCTTGGCCTACCCCATTTGCCCTCTATCACCGGTCACGACTTTCAACCCCCCATAACGCAACTTTAGCACATCATATTAGCCTCTTTGATTTTATTCACAACATTTTTTCCTTTATTTTTATAGGATTCATAAGACTTAAAAATACTATTTTGTAACAACAATAAAATTTTGCTCTTTTCAGCCTTTTAGATCCCGGAAGGAAGTAAATCCATAGATTTACAAATCTGCCTACTTTTTAAGACCAATTTGCCCAAAAAGAAATGTTTGAATATGCTGTGTACCAAAAAATATAATATAATAATATAATAAAACACTTAAATTTAAAAATCAAAAATAAATTGTAAACTTAATTTAACATATAAAATTTATATCTAAACATTCAGTAAATTCAAAAAAATAAATATAAATATACTGTCGCAAGCAAATCAGCGTAAGTAGGAAAAATCAAATCTAGGAGCGTATCAAAAAAAAAAATATTACGCGAAACCAAAAAAAAATGCGAATTTTCCTAGTCCTAAAAGAGCTCGCTTAGGATTTAAAAAGAACCAGCTTTAAACCTCCCCACTCAATTTCTTAATTGTCGCGGAACTTCGCTGCAGACTAACTCTGACTGTTTTAAAAAAAATACAAACTCTAGACATTTAAATACAATTAAACATATAAATAATAATTAATTTTCAAATAAACGCTAATTAAAGCCTAAAAAAAAATAAACTGGACTTCTGCAGTTTTCGCACACTGTACTTGGGTTTCCTTTGTGGAATGCAGACGCGATATGATGCAAAGGCCACTCTCTCTTTTTACTTTTTTTATTGTCGCTAAAACAGATTTTAGCTTCCACGAAGTAAACCTTGCTATTTAGCTGGACCACTTAATGGTTTGTGTCTTTGGGCACTACACTTCTTAATTCCGTAAGGATTCGCACTCGGATGATTTTTCATTTTCTGCTTCCACCGAAACGAAATATAATTTGTTTATATTTGCTGCTAACAAGATCAGCCTAGGACCTCTAACTTTATAACTGATTTTACGCTTGTTCTTAAAATAAATGAAAATTGTGACTGACTTAACTGTGATTTAGTTCTTCCTGTCGGTTTTGCGACTCATGGCCTTCTTTAAAATCTTCTCCAGCCTCGTATCCAGGGTCAGTCACACTACAAAAATATTTTTATTTTTAATGCATACATTTCTAACATACGTTAACATTTTTTTTCACTAATTAAAGGAATAATAACTAATTGCCTTAGACACTTACATTTTCTTATTTCTTCACAGGACAATAACTCGGTTCAAGAATTAAGATGAAATCCAGCCACTTTTCCTCTTGATTCACTTTTGGATTATGCGAACGCGTTCTAAGAAATTAAACGAAACATTTAGAGGTTTTGTGTGGAAGTTTAGGCGTTCAAAATTTTCACTTTTTTTATTTTTATGCAGCTACCACTTATACACAAATTTAACTTTAAGCCCGGTGAATTTCAAATTATTTTTAAACTTTTACTTTTTTTTTAAAACAGGCGACTGTAACACTTTTAAGACACTGAACGATTTCACTTTTAAAAAATGACACAAATTTAGTAAAACGCGACTAATACCTTTGCGAGATTATTTTGAAATGATCTTTCCGAGTCTAGAACTTTTGTTACCAAGGGTTATTTACCTACATAACCTGAATCAGTTTCAAAATACTTAAACATAATATATAACATACAATAACCAACAAGCATCATATTAAACATTTCTTTATAGGTACATAACATTCAATGTATTTGTCCATCTAACCTATATCTATTTCCCTCTAAAATTTTAATGTTCCTCGATTCTTGCAACCTTATCTTCAACTTTTGAGTCTTGCCCAAGCAAAAGTTTTTTTTTTTTTTTTTTTTTTTTGCGATCGGTCCCTGCGGTCCCACTTACCCGCCTAACCGCACGAGAGGCGCATCCGTCTATCGTACGGATCGGTGACCGACTACCAACAGCCCGGACTGCCCTGCGTTCAGTAAGCGAAACCATACGTGTGCGGCATATCCGTTTATCGTACGGATCGGTGACCGGGACTGCACTATTTCTTTAAAAGAAATTATGGGTTTCAGCTTTATCCGATCACTAATTAAATAAAATTTCCACTAAGCCCAATAGGCTGTGCAGCAGAAACAAGGGAATTTCAAGAATTAAGATATATAATTATTTTTTGCTTTATAACATTATAAGAGTCCACGGGACTAATAAGATGACAAAGGGTATTATAATCATTACATATACACCGGAATGGACAAAAAAGTGCGTAGTTAGAATTACAAATATCAAGTCTTAAGAAACGAAAATGTCTCAAATTCCTTCCTGGATTATTAATGTTAATCATACCATGCTATAACTCAGAGTTCATTGAGCCGGAAAACAGTTTATTTAAGAAAGTAACATTTAGCATAATTCTTCGACTGCGCAGAGTTGGTAACCGTATTAGTTTAAGACGATTTTTATATGAAGGCAAATTTAAGTGTGAATTCCAGGGTAGCCCCCGAAGTGAAAACA
Organism: Meiosimyza decipiens; assembly: GCA_963680825.1. NCBI lineage: Eukaryota > Metazoa > Arthropoda > Insecta > Diptera > Lauxaniidae > Meiosimyza > Meiosimyza decipiens. Next base: position 77,572,685 of record OY804258.1, on the reverse strand, counting down.
ATAGGAATTGTTTCTGCACCGACTCGAGCATATCAATGTATATATTATATTGTGGGTTCCACACCACTGATGCATATTCCAATATTGGACGTACAAGTGAAGTGAAAAGCAGCTTAGTCGTGTAGGGGTCATCAAATTCTTTAGACCATCGTTTTATAAATCCAAGGACACCTTTTGCTTTGTTAACCATTAAATTTATATGAACGTTGAAGCGAAGTTTTTTATCCATAGTGACGCCTAAATCTACAAAATTTTCAACCTTTTCCAATTTTACACCATTTATAGAATATGACGTATCAATTTCTTTCCTTCTTGTAAAAGTCATTTGTTTGCACTTTTTGAGATTTAAGGTCATCAAGTTTGTATCACACCATTTAACAAGTTCATTTAGGTTTGATTGTAAAGTTTTATGATTAAAATAATCATTAAAAGAATAAAAAAGCTTTACATCATCAGCATACATTAAAATATGGGCCGAATCCATAGTAGAGGGTAAGTCGTTTATAAATAGTAAAAATAGTGTGGGGCCAAGATGACTACCTTGAGGAACTCCAGATGAAACCATTATATGTTTAGAAAATACGTTGTCAAACAATACTTGTTGCTTCCTATCCGTTAGATACGATCCAATCCACTTTAATATCGATGAAGGAAAGCCTATTAAATACAGCTTTTTTAAAAGTAGGCGATGACTTACGCAGTCAAAAGCTTTGCTGAAATCCGTGTATATAACATCCGTTTGCTGATTTCGCTTAAATCCGTTTATAACAAGTGTGGTGAACTCCAAAAGATTTGTGGATGCAGATCTACCTTTAAGAAAACCATGCTGAGATACTGTCATCAAGGACGAGACGAAGTTTGAAAGGTGATCATTAATTATTTTTTCAAAAAGTTTTGGGATTGCACTGAGCTTAGATATGCCTCTGTAATTTTCAATATAAGCCTTACTTCCAGATTTGTGAAGTGGGATAATGTAAGATGCTTTCCATGATTTAGGAAAATAGCCCAAAATCAAGGAAATGTTAAAAATTTTTGAAAGAGGATAACAAAGACTACTTGCACAATACTTCAGGATGTTTGTAGGGATGTTATCTGGTCCAGTAGAATAAGAACATTTTAAAATTTTTAGTTCATTACTGACTAAATCCGCACCAATTCGTGGGAGTTGCATCTCATTTATACGCGGAAGACTATATGGATAGTTCATGCTGGAATTATAAGTTGAAGATGAATATGTTGACTCAAAGAAGTTTGCAAACAAATTAGATATTTCATTTTTTTCGGATGATGTTACACCTTTATAAGCATCTGAAGAGGATAAGCAGATGATTTACGTTCGATGTTTATAAATTTGTAAAAAAGCTTAGGATTATTCTTGATGTTAAGTTTTATATATGAGATGTAGGTTAGATAAGAGCGTTTATTAAGATTTTAATAATTATACCGAGCGCGGGAATATCTTATATAATCGATGGTTTTACCAGACATTTTGAATTTTTTAAACCGGCGATTTCTTACATTTTTAGGATTGTTTAATTCATTTGTTACCCATGGAGGACCGCTTGAAAATACTGACTTATTGAACTTCGGCACAGATTTGGAAATACAATTAAGCAAGCACACATTAAATGTTTTAACATAGCACTCCATATCAGCCTCAGAGTAATATTGTTTATCCGGCAGTATAACTGACCAGTCGATATAGTTTAACAAGGAGTTAAGTCTAACGTAATTCGTTTTTTTAAAGTTGAAACAAGAATTCTGAGGTGTTACACGATTTTTTTTCAGTAAGCTACATGCATATTTTAATAGAAGAGTTGGGTGATGTTTGTCCTCCGGTAAAACCAAAGGATCAATTCGACTTATATTTATGTTAACAAATTCATCAACAAACGCAAGATCAAGGTTTCTGTTCCTCATATTAAGAATAGTATTAATTTGATCAAGACAACAATCAGAAAGTATATCCAAAAATTCAGTTTTTTCAGTATTGGATGAAGTTGGTGTGAGAACATATGGTAAATTAAAATCTCCAAGTACAATCATGGTATCATTTACAGTGAGACGATTATTTATTCCTTTAAATTCTTCAGCATGTCGTAAATAGGTAGTGTGATCAGCATTTGGTGGAATGTAGGAACAAGTTAAGTATTTATTTATTTATTTATTTAATAAATATTAACAATAAATTAAAATTTATAGCTAATATGATATATAGCTTTGGCGTCATAGGCCTTAAGCTTAACTTATTATATATGTATCTAGAATACTATTAATGATTGTTATTAAAATTTAATTTTGGTTATAGTTAATAGTTATGTTATAATATTTTAATTTTTTAAATATGTTTATATAAATCAGTAATTTTTAGAAAATTTATAATTTTGAATATATTATCTAAATTAGGATTAGAAATTAAAGACAAAGGGTTCGAATTTTGAAATATGCGTCTTCTAGTGTAATGGAATTTTGGACAGTGTGATAGGAGGTGAGTTAAATGTATTGGAGTTATTGAATTGCAAAATGGGCAGGAAGTGCGGGAGTTGTTGTTTATGAGGTATTCGTGGGTAATTTTGGTATGTCCGAGACGTAGACGTTCAAATTTTATAAAGTCTTTCCGGGGTAAGTTTGGGTTTGTTAAAATATGAAAATCTTTTCCGGATAATTTTTCATTGTTGATTTGCCTGTACCAGTCGGATGTAGATTCCCATAGTTCAATGTGTTTTTTTTTTCATTATATTTTTGATGTAGTGTGTTATGTCATTTGAATTGTAATTATTAGTGTAAATAAGAGGTGCATTATTGGCATTTTTTGCAGATTGGTCTGCAAATTCATTACCTTCTATTAAGACATGTCCTGGGATCCAAATTAATTTTATTTTTGAATAGTACTCAATAAGAGAGTTTCTAATTTGGAATGGGTAATAATCAGAGTTATTTAAGTTTGATATCGAGTCTAACGAAGATAACGAATCAGTGCAAATAATAAAGTTTAAGCTTATATTGTTTTTGATTTCATTCATAGCATACCTTACAGCTTCGTTTATGGCAATAATTTCTGCAGAAAATATTGAGCTGTATAAAGGTAGATTAGAAATTTTTATGATTTTATCGAGAAACGTTACACTGAAACTAATTTTATTGGTAGATTTTGAGCCATCAGTAAATATAAATGAATAGTTAGGATGGTTTCCTTGAATTTCACGGAAAGCTAAACGAAATATTTCTGGATGAGTATCAGATTTAATAAGACATCGTAGAGATGTGTCGATTGAAGAAGGGTTAAAAGTCCACAAGGGATGAGGGTTTTCAATAGAATTTGGACAAAAAGTTGGAATGTCAAAGCTATTGCAAATAGATATTGTTCTGAAAATAGTAGATTTAATTGCATTGGAACTACTTAAGTTTTGGTGTTTGACTACAATATTATGCAGAAGACTGTTGTTGCTTCCTAAGAGAGATTTAAAAAGTTTGGAAGTTGAGAAGTCTCTTTGGTTATCAATAGAGAAAAGATTTGATTCAAAAAGCAAGTTGTTAATGGGTGTAGATCTAAAGGCTCCAAAAGCAGCTCTGATAGCTGCATTTAATGGTATTTTTATTTTATTTAAACTTGATTTAGCAGAATAACCATAAAGGTAAATTCCAAAATTAATTTTTGAGATTATAAGGGACTTAATAACATTAATTATGGAATACATGTTGCAATTTAATTTGTTACTAGATAAGCATTTGATTAAATTAAGTTTGTTTGAAAGTGATGAATTCAAGAACTATATGTGATTGTTCCATTTGTATCGCTTGTTGAAAATAATTCCTAAAATTCTTAAATTTTCTACTTCTTCGAACTGTAAGTTATTAGTTGTTATTATGCAAGAAGAGTTATGTTTACGACAGAAGTGTATATGCTTGCATTTCGATGTGGAAAGAATCGCTCCAGAGTAATTACACCAATCAGCAATGTCTTGAAAGAGTTTATTCAAGTTTATGTTTTGATTCTTTTTCCTGCTAAGATTAATAATTAGATGAAAATCATCAGCATATGCACAGTAATTAATTTTTTTGTGTCTGGATATAACTGTACAGAGTTTATTGTAAGCTATGAGGAATAGAATAACTGATATTGGAGATCCTTGAGGAATACCATTTTCAAGTGGGCGAGAGTTTGAGAGGTGTTTGCCAATTCTAACTATGATTTTTCTTTTATTCATAAAGTTAAGAATGTAGTTAACTATTTTTGGACCCAATTTCCAAGCAAGTAGCTTATCTATTAAGGTATGGACGCCGATCTTGTCAAATGCTTTTTCGAAGTCAGGAGACACAATTGAAATATGTTTCTGAAATGCTAAGCTATTTGCAATTTGATAGTCTATGTAAAGTAGGGTATCTGAAGTTGATTTGCCTTTTCTGAATCCCATTTGGTGGTTATCGATTAGTTTGTGAGAAACAAACCACCAGAGTCTGTTCGCAATTATTTTGTCTAGTAACTTAGATATACAGGGGTTAAGTGAAATGGGTCTATATGATTTCACTTCAGTTTTGTTGGATTGGGGCTTTAAAATTGGGATAACTACGCTGGCTTTATATGATTGTGGAATGTAGTTCATAAAAATGTTATTGTAATGATTTAAAAGGCGTTGTTTAGTTTCGTATGAAAGGTTACTTATCATTGGGTAAGAAATTCTGTTTAAGCCCGGAGTATTGCCCTTTAATTTGGTTAACGCTGACATAAATTCGATGTAGTTAATGTCCTTTTCGATTATAAGCGCTCGATCTGATGGATTGATGATAATTGGGGAATTAAAAGTCCTGCTTTTATTATTTTGGAAACTTGTAGGAAATTTGTTGTTTGAGGCATTTTTGTACCAAAAATTACAAAATTCATTGCCAATTGAATGTTGATTTATTAGGGGTTGACTAGGAGGGTTGGAAGGAATTATACAATGTATGTTTTGAGTGGTTTTATATCCACAGAATCTTCTTATATTACACCAAATTTTAGCTATAGGTGTTGATGGATTTATTTCTGAAGTGAAGTCGTACACTGAAGCTCTTTTAGTAATTTTAATTTCACGTTTGAGTAAAGCATTAGCTTTTTTATATTTAATTAAATTTTCATTGGTCAAATTCCTTTTAAATGCGTTCCAGTGTTTATTTTTCTTTTTTTTGAGATTTTCGAGTTTATTATTCCACCACGGGACGGAGCGGCTATGTGTGTTTTTTGTTGAAGATTGTGGGATTGATTTATGAGCAGATTGGAGGATGATTCTGTTAATAGTGGCAGCTTCTTTATTAATGTTAGAGCTTATAGGGTATTGTGTATTAAAGAATTTTGATGTTTCTCTGAAATGAGGCCAGTCAGCTAGTTTAAGTTTGAATTTAGGTTTATTGAATAGAGTATTTTGATTATGGTGAGGAAATAAGGTAATGATAATAGGAAAATGGTCACTACCCGAGAGGTTTTTGTCTGTTTTCCATAGAGATTGCATTCCTATAACAGGAGAGCAGAATGTTAGGTCTATGTGAGAAAAACTATTATGCGTTGTGAAATGGGTAGGTGATCCATCGTTGAGAAGAATATAATTTGATTGGCATATAAACTTATGTAAAGTTGTACCTTTGCGGTTATTAGTAGGTGAACCCCAAGAGTTGTGCCAGCTATTAAAATCACCAATAACTATAGTAGGATTAGTTGGTAAATTGAGTACATTGTAAAGGTTATTATAGGTGAATCTGTTTTGTGGAGGGATGTATGCTGATATAATAGAAAATTTAATTTTAGATTGTATTTCGCAAGCTATTGCATCAAAATCATTATTGAGTTGAATCTGTTTATGTTGCAATGATTTGTGGATTAACAGCATAACGCCACCGTATGAGGTAGTGGAAGTGTTCAATGTGTATAGCGAATAGTTTATGGTGATGGGTATGTTTGTTGTGGAATGAAGGTGTGATTCTTGAATAGCTATTATTTTGGGATTGTGTTGCTTAATTAGAATTAATAGCTCATTATAGTTATTTATATAACCTCTAATGTTCCATTGGATAATAATTAGTGACATTTTAGTTTATAGTAAAAAAATATAAGTAAAATAATTAAATGGGTTACTAATTTAATATACTGGTTGTTGTTGCAGGCATTTTTTACTCTAGTGACATAGAATCAGTAGAGTTAGCGTCGTCATTTTGATGGGATTTTGTCTGTTGTATCACTTTATTGCTGTTGTTAGAAATAGTTTTCCTCTTCAATTTGGCTCTAGTTTTATTGGAAGTGTTCTTAGGTAAAATTTTTACCTTCGTTTCAGTTGACCGTTGAGTTTTGATTTCATGTGTCACTTGGTTTGTTTTAGGGGTTTAGTCTTGATCTGAGAGAATATCGATATAACTAACAGGATCTCTTGAAGGTAATTTAGGTTGAGTTGAGTTGATGCTGTGAGTGACATTTTGAATTCCGGTTACGTGAGTTAAAGTTTGGTTGAAGTTGTGGAGTGATATGGTAGGTGACGTAACGACATTGGTGGTTTGACGCGCGATGCTGGAAAACAATGGACCATTATGTTGATTACGTTCTTTGTATATTGTAATTGCACTTTTCCTATCAATTTTGTTGAGTGTGATAATGGCTTGGATTTCTTTCTCTTTCATGAATATAGGGCATTTTTTGTCAAAAGTATTGTGGTTGTGTGGATCGATACCGTTTTCCATGCAATTTAAGCAATTTTTTGGATCATTACATTCTTCGTTAAGGTCACTGTTAATATGGTATTTGTTGGAGCAGTTAGGGCATGTCTTATCATTTTTGCATAGCTTCCCAATGTGACCATAACGTTGGCAGTTGTTACACCGGAGAGGAAGGGGTATATATGGCCGAATTTTGACTTTTTCATAACCGATTGAAATGTCGGATGGTAAGATCGGGGTTGCAAAAGTGACAATTATTAAACCAGTTTTTTGTAGTTCATTACTAGATGATTTCTTTAAAATTTTCTTTATTTCTCAGTAAGAATTTCTTGCTCGGTCATACCTCTGAGGTCATTGGAGTATATTACGCCTTTCGAATGATTTAGTAAGGAGTGCTCGGAAATGTCAATAGAGATTATAGGAGATAAAGAAATTCGTTTTATTAACTTTTCAGCTTGCATGCAATCTTTTGTTTTTAACAGAATGGTGCCATTTCTCAATTTTTTGCACATTTCGACTGTATTTCCAGCAGTATAGTCAATCACTTTTTTTATTAGAAATGGTGAAACATTGGCTAGTGTATCAATGCTATTTGTTCTTGATATAACTAGATATTTAGGTCCACTTGTTTTATTTTTTAGAGATTTTGTTTTATCAAATTCTATCATTGGTTGGGAATTTGTGACCAATCTTGGTGGAATATTGGGAGTATTCATTGTTTATTATTGGGGTTCCCGGCCCCTTTTAATTGAACGATAGAATACATGAAAGAGGAAAATTAGATTTGTGGCTGGTTGTTATTAAGTTTACGGTGAAAAGAGATTGATGTTGCACTGGTGACTACGCACGTCCAAATGAGTAAATGATGAATAACAATTGGAGGTACAAATGAGCGTATTAACTGCGAAAATTATATTTTTATATAATATTTTTAAATATTTCAGATAAATTTTAATTTAATTGAAAAAAATTCAAACTATTTGAAAAGCTTTTCAAAGCAAACTAACAAGTTAAGTAGATTGACTTATTCATAAGTTTGATGAGAACGCCAACAAGTTCTAAATCAGTATTGTTTATAAACTTCAATTCCTCACAGCATAATGAAATGTGCACCGCCAGAAGGACTCCACCTCCTATTTTAGACTTACGGTCTTTTCTGAATATTTGATAGTTGCTACAAAGAATTTCAGTGTCCAATATATTTTCCCGAAGCCACGTTTCAGAAAACGAAATAACATGGAATTCAAAGTCGAAACTATTCATGAATAAATCAGATAACTTAGTATTTAAACCTCTAACGTTTTGATAAGCGATGGTTAAAGATTGAAAACGGTCGTAAATTAGTTTTTTGGAACATTTTGATCTTCAGAACGCTGTGGTAAACTAGCAATATTTTCAGAGCGTGGGCTGTTTCTATATTCGAATTCCCGAACTAGAGTGTTACGCGGCCAAAAATCTTTGTTGTTCACCTTTCCAAAAACTTCTTCAGGGACAAAAACCTTAAATGAAGACTTTTTCCTCGGATATGAAAAACTTAGCTTACGCACAGAAAAATCACTAAAGTCATTTAATTTATTTTTAATATAATGATTTAAGTCCTCAACCGAAGTATCAGAAGCGAAACGCGACACAAAAACAGATTTTTTTGAAGATATAACCACAAGTTCTTTTGGGTCATTTCTATCAGGGACTGTTACTGAAATCGAATCACTATCATTTTGAGCAGAGGTAGATGGCAAATTGGATTGTACAGTTATTATATTTTGAGCAAGAGGTTGCACAGTTGTAGGTGGTTTATCCAGCGTTTTAGCCTTTGATACAGTATTTGCAGTTTTCTTGTCGTTTTTCTGCTTCCCACGAAGAGTCATCGGAGTCGATTTTTTTGGTGTTGAAACTTGCTCTTCTAAGCATCTGAAGTCGTTAAAAAGAGTTTCAAAATGCTGAAACTTCTGCAAGAGAGCAGACAGGTCCTTGCCAATTTCAGCAAAACCTTTTTTAGACTGCTTATATAGATTATATAAGCAGTTATCAGCTGCCTTGCACTTGGTACATGACCACCGAAGACCTTCACCCTTCTCAATTACATCAGCAATGCGGCCATTTAGTCCAACACATTTCGCATGATAAAGATCATCGCAGAAATGACAGACTACGAAACGCTCAGTAGCGTCTTTAACAGAGCAGACAGGGTGTTTACAAATCATGTTAAAATTTAATGAAAGTAGTTTAGTTTAATGAAAGTAGTTTAAAAAGGATTAACTAAATGTAAGCTACACTTTTTTTTCTTTTTGAAGATTTATCTAACCGTTTCACGGAAAATTAAAAGTAACTAAAAGTATGCTACAGTTCTTTTTCTTTTTTCTTTTTGTATATTGTTTTTTCAAACCGTTTGAATCACAAGAACGAAGAGATGTAATGCTTCAGAAATGTCAAACGAGACAAAAATAAACTGAAAACTAAGCTAAACAAAAAAAAAAACACCGCGCAAAAATAAAAACAAAGTATGCACGTATGGATATAAACAAAACAAAAACAAATTTGTTACTACAAAAGAGAATGAAAAGTATGAAATTTAATTTAATTTTTAAAACACAGACTAATGCGATTTCAATGAAATCTACAATAAGTCACAATACTAAACACAAGTTAATTAATTTTCACAGTAAACACTTTAAAATAATGAACTTAAAACCACTTAATTTTGCGATTTAAACAGGAGCAAATAAACACAGTTGTTAACAGCTTGACAGTATGTTGGTCATTTAGTTGCAAAGCTTTTTTTTCGTCTGATAACGTAAACAACATTACCGACATTATTACAGAAAAAGTGGTGGAACTTTTATTGAAACCTAAATGCAGTGAAACTATAAATATTTGACAGATTGACATTTGCCAGAAATTAATGATGGCGGAAATATTATTTTTGTTTTGCTTTTTGTTCATAGCCATCCGGTGTGAGGTAAGTGCAAGCAACCAAAATTATAATTATTTTGTTACTTTTCTCTTGCAGATTAAATAGGATGGTAGTGAATTTCAGCAGTCAATCCCCACACGCAACACAATAACTAGACTAACACCAGTTATAACTACGGAAGCTGCAGCTTTCAGCAGCAGCAGCATTAACCATAAGATTATTTTTCCATAATTGTATTTTTTTCCCCATTTACTTAAAATCTACTATCTTAGAAACATGCTTATGAAAAGGCATTCATACCTACTTGTGAACAAATTTACTTTAGTAATTATATACCTAAAAATTCAATTTTTTTTTTCAAATTAAATAATTAACGGATGATGTATTTATATGCAGACTTAACAAATACTTAACTTTTTATTTTCTTAAGTATTTCGATATAAATATTTTCCTAATAACATTATAAGCAACAAAAAAAATTAAGAGAGCAAACTACGGAAACGCAATTAAAGAGATGTGCTAGCAACTAAAAACGAATTCTTTTGATTTAACAAGGAAGAATATTTGCTAGAGTGTAAACTTTGGGAAGTTGCTGGGGTAGCGGAGCCATAATGCCATCGGGAGGAGTTTAAGTAAACCTGGGATTCTTCTGCTCTCTGTTTGCGGTTGTTTGTTTGGTTAAATCTTAAATTTAATTTTTTCTATGCTGCACTTGCACTGGTATGGGAAGTCCGCGACCCCAGCCGGGGTGATTTTGAGTGCTCAACGCTAAATTCGTGAGCTTATTTCTTTTAAATGCCAGAGGTGTTACAATATGGGTTTCGTAAGAAAGATAGTTTAATGACCTACAATAACTGCAGGAAAATCTTTGAATTTTAACTAGTAGTTTTGGAGATATTACAATTTTTTTAATTTTGACCAAACTTTTTTCAAGAAACCTAAAACTCTTCGACATTTTAAAATATCTTAATTTATTCCCTTTCAAATTGTATGTTCCAAGTCTTTTTGTAACCACTTTTTCCGGAAAACAAAATTTATTCAATGAAATTAAAATTATAACAACGGGCGCTGGTTTTATTAACGTTGAAGATATGCTAAGGCTCGGTTCACACGAGCGTTTTCTCAACGCGCGTTAGCTAACGTGTAACTAACGCTCGATTCCTTCCCATTTGAAAAGTACCCTAACGCGCGTTAAGTTAGCTTTTAGTCTAACGTCTTAACGAACGTTGTGGAAAACACGCATTAAAAAAACGGTCGTGTGAACTTAAAAAAAATTAAAATTGTTTTATTAAAAAAAATATATAAAAGCAGAATGTTTAGGGGAAATTACGAAATTTATCTATAAAAAAGCTTTTTCTTGATTTTTCGTTTGATTTGAAACGCTTGCCAGTTGTATACTTTGACGCAACGTAATTGACGGCCTCATGGGGTGAAGCCTTTAGCCTAAGAGCGTCAAAATATAATTCCATTTGTTGAACACAGGCGAATGTCTTGACGTCAAGGCTGGAAATGTAGCTCTTTCATACTTGAAAATTGTATCAACCCTGACGATTAGACTTTCTGTAGGGTTCGATTTTATAATTCTCATATTTTTTTCATATTGAGAACATTTAGACATTCTGATATCTGAAAGTATTGACTACATAAATCAACGATTTTTGTGAGTTGGGATATTCGGTCATATAGGTATCTATGTAACTTAAGTAATTAAAATAAGCTAAAAGGGAAACTACCAATAATAACTTAACATTGTAGAGTCATGACTAGGCAGCAGCAATGGGGACAATTGCGTCGGTGCTGCAATGGTCTTGTACGAATTGTAACGTTATCAATCCAACTGAATCGCTCAAGTGTCTAAAATGTGGCACGATACGAAAAGTTTTCTGCAATGTTTTGCCAACCGTGCATGTCAATAATTGTGACACCTGTACAAAATGGAGGAGTATTGATGGTTTATGTAAATCTTACTCTGAAGAGAAGGAACACATACTTGAAAATAGGTAAATTGCATATTTTTTTAAATATTTTGACTACAAAAATACTGCTTATTTTATCCACTTTGTACTTCCCTTTTAGACCTTTTGCTCTGCACTTTTCGAATACATACTCCTTTTCTTGTGTTTTGAAAAATCGATTGCCTTAGGTGATATAAATAAATTGTTTTTTGTCATTATTCTGAAAAAAAGAAGATAATATATACATATTAAGTGCCCTTAAGATGTGTCAGAATATTCCGTCAATATTATTAAAATTCGATTCCGCTTTCTAGTTGGAGCCGCTAACCTAATCGGAAAGAGTTTAAGGAACCTCTTTACTCTAGCTCTTTAGGGGTGATAGGAAGTTAAAAGAAAATAAAAATCATGAAAACAAAAATAGTGTCGTGCTGCGGATCTAGTTTCGGAGATATCGCCATTGGAAGCTTCGGATATAGCCTTTGTAAAAATCGCTATAAGTTGGTAATTCCCAAATTAATTACAAAAATATGGGTTTCGTAAGAAAGATGATTTAATAGTCTACCATAATGGCAAGCAATTTCTTTATTTAACCTATAATTTTGGAGATATGGCGATTTTTCTGAAAACTGCACCAAATTTTTTTTTAAATTAGCTATTCCAAAAATTGTGTTAAGAACCTATATTCTTTTAAGATGGTAAGAAAGCTTAATACTCTTGCTTTAAAATGATGTACCATTTGTATAGTTTTTTTTTCATTAATTGAACAATATTTTGATCGAATTGTACAGTCTTAGCAGAAACCGATATTTTTGTGTGAAATTTCACAAATCGGTCAATGCTTTTTAACAAACATGACAGAGACTACAAATGGAACAATTTAACCTGGTAATTGGTGACATATGTTTCGGCTATTACCACGTATATACATATTCACATACATATATACATAGCCTCATCAGACCAGTTTTGGTTAATTTGTACACGGATTTGAACCCCGACCATTCCATGAATTATGTTTGGACAGCCGCTCTTAACACTTGAGCCATGAAGGGAGTTCTCCAAGATGTGTACAAAGTGCAAATTTGTTTTTAAGCACACAATGCGCCACATGCCATCTCTTGTCATTTCTTGTTTGCCATAGCTTTGTTGAACCGTCGGTTCAAAGACTTGCTATGATGAGATTTTTTCGTATAGTTGTGATTTGCACCACTTATGTATATGAAAAATGGATGATCCTTCCGGTATAGAAATTTTATTTGTTATTAGTCGACTGTTATTATTAATTAATTGAACAATATTTTGATCGAATTGTACAGTCTTAGCAGAAACCGATATTTTTGTGTGAAATTTCACAAATCGGTTAATGCTTTTTAACAAACATGACAGAGACTACAAATGGAACAATTTAACCTGAGATGGCATGTTTCGCATTGTGTGCTTAAAAACAAATTTGCACTTTGTACACATCTTGGAGAACTCCCTTCATGGCTCAAGTGTCAAGAGCGGCTGTCCAAACATAATTCATGGAATGGTCGGGGTTCAAATCCGTGTACAAATTAACCAAAACTGGTCTGATGAGGCTATGTATATATGTATGTGAATATGTATATACGTGGTAATAGCCAAAACATATGTCACCAATTACCAAGTTAAATTGTTCCATTTGTAGTCTCTGTCATGTTTGTTAAAAAGCATTGACCGATTTGTGAAATTTCACACAAAAATATCGGTTTCTGCTAAGACTGTACAATTCGATCAAAATATTGTTCAATTAATTAATAATAACAGTCGACTAATAACAAATAAAAGTTTTTTTTTCATTTTACTTTTTCATTTCATTTTCATTTATTTTATCAATATAACAAACAGTATTTGCATGAGACATGTCTAAAATAATTTATAATTCAATTTATAAAGTTGCACTGATAAAATACTATATTCTGTTATTCCTAAGAATAAGTGACGAATACAGTTACTCTCTAAAAATACAAAAAATCTTTTAAGCGTGGGGATTTTATGGCAGATACATATCATGAATTTAAAATAAAATTAAAGCAAGAAACAAATGTTTGTTCCATAATAAAAAAAAGAGAAAAATATTAATTTATTCTGAACAATCAAAAATTGAAAAAATACAAAAGATATAACTGAAAAAACTATTCCTGAACACAAAGAAGACGATCAATTTCAATGAACTGAAATCTAAAAAGCCAAGATTTTACCTCATTTAAAAAAACATGTAATAAGCGTAAACTTCTGATAGAAACAGGAAGACAATTGAAGAGTGTGGGTGCAGCAGATAGATAGTAACGTAAAAAATGTTGAGAGGTATGTATTGGCACTAAAGCAAAATTTAAACTATTTGTCCTTAATTCATAAGCAGAGTACGTTCTATTCACTAAATAACCTGATCTTATGAAAAATATTCTTAATACTTTAAAAAAGTACAAATGCTTCAACGACAGTATATTTAAATTACGGAACAACGGAAGACTGCTTGATAAACGAACTTGACCACATATAATGCGAATGACATGTTTTTGAGTAATTAACAAGGGACTAATTTTTGATGAGTTGGTCCCTCCCCAGCACACCAACCCATATTGAAGTTTTGATTGGAAAATAGCATAGTATATGCAAGTTAGCAATTTTCTACTACACATTTTTTTTAAATAATAAATTTGCCTAGTGGCAGCCATCAAGTATTTTTTAAGCTTGAATGATCGACCCAAGACATTTTTCAGTCAAGCAATAACCCGAAATACAGGTAGTCCCCGACTTACGACCGAGATAGGTTCCTAGTCATTGGTCGTATGTCAATTAAGTCGTAAGTCGAGTTTCATAAAAAATAACTAAAGAAAAATATTACATACATACTGTACTACTAGTTCCAGCCATTTTTGGGATGATATAAAATTATTCACTTAAACAAACGTATTATTTGTACTGAAATAAATCGAATCCTTGTACATACTACTGTTTTTTTTTAAATTTTTTCTCATATACATATTTTGGGGACTCCCCGAAACTATTTTAAGCATTTTCTATGAAAAAAATTGGTCGTAAGTGCGAATAGTCGTAAGTCGAACGGTCGTAAGTCGGGGACTACCTGTACCTAAAAGTCCTCACCAATTCAATGGTAAAACATTTGGATGAGCAATTGCGCATATCAAAAAACGTTTGAGGCTGATTAGAAGAACTGCAAGTATCTTTGTCAAAGGTATATTTTTCACAACGTGGGCAGTGAAACATGAGGTTAGGAAAAGGCAATTCTTTACCAGATACATTGAAATACATCAACTTAGTTTTATGAACTGCGAACCAGATAAGAAGATAAGGGCTCGAAAAAAAAAATTTCAGATGCGAACTGTTCTTTTGAGACGCAGTCACAATGCGTATTGTTGAGACCATACTCTGAAACCACATCATTTCCTATATTAACAAAAAATTTGTTGAATGCATCAGCTTTCTCACTTAAACCTGTGACAGATTTTTTATCAATAATTGTGTTGCCAATTTCTTCTTTCGATCTGGTTTTATTTAATATATTGTTAACGAGTTGCCACTCACTTTTAATATCACCCTGGATCTTATGAAACTCATTCAAGTAAAAATTGTTCTTGCAGATGGAAGATTTATGGGCTATTTCCTTACAAAGCAACTTATATTGTATTTTAATATTAACATTGTTAGGTTGCCGAACCATTTTTTAAACAATTTTTTTTTTTCTGAATTTTACCTACTAGTGATTGTGAGATCCAAGGTTTCAACCTTTTTAATTTAAAATTTTTATCTTTGACTGTCTTTGAGCAGACAGAGATATGGCTATTTAACACAATTTTGAAATTACTAAACGCTTTAGAGGGATCTGCTTCATTATAAACGTTATCGCAGTGTTCAGACATAAGGCGATTATTTAGATCATTGAAATCAATTTTAGTTGAGTATGATTCAATAGGCACTGATTTAATAGTTACACTCTTAACGTTAATAAAACAAAGAAACGTCATACAGTGATCAGTTATATCTAGTTTGGCAACTGAGCTACATAAAGATATGTTATTTGAATGACCACACCTCACAAATATGTGATCAATACACGTAGCAGAAGTTTCCGTAAATCTCGTAGGTAAATTAATACATGATTCAAGCCCAAATGCAGAAAGAGTCATTAAATGTTTATCTACAAAATCAGATTCAATGAGTAGATTCAAATTCAAATCTGCAAGCAGAACACAATTTTCAGAAACAACATTTGACAGTAATGTGTTCAAATCATTTATAAACGATTCATTTAAAGAGCTGTTGTGAAATCTATAAAAACATAGAAAGGAATAGTTTTTAGTGCCAATCTTACACCTAAGCACATCGGCACTACTTAAATGAAAAGAGTCAACTACACAATCTAATTCATTGCTCACAAAAACAGCTACGCCTCCGGATGCATAGTTTTTGTTACAATTTGCAAAAAATTTAAAGCCAGGTATATTATAGAGGGATATTTCTTCCTCAAAAATCCATGTCTCTTTTAAAAAAATTAAGCTTGGCTTATTTATAAAAGAGTCCAGATGCAATATCTAATTGTCAAAATTTTTTCTCAGACTTCTTATGTTTTGATGAATTAAGTAAAAGTCTTCTTGGCTGTAAGGAACGGAGGTAATTATATCAAAGTTAACATTTTGACAGCGCGAATAATGGAAGCTTTCTAAATTCACTAAAGAATTTGAGTTTTTATTGAACATTTATAAAAATATAAAAATCAAAATTAAAGAAAAAAAATATTGTTAGCTAAACTATTTTGTTCATATCCTCTTGTGAATTTATAAATATTTTAGCTTCGTTTTCCTTCTTGCGCATTTGAATGGTTCCATTAGAAAGCCATAAAAATTTATAATTTCTCTCTTTTTTAAATAATTTTCTTTTTTCATAGGACATACTCTCATTAATAAAAATGCTTGTTACATTTTGATTATTACCAAAAAGCTTAGAATTAAGATTCGACCTATTTTTATATTTTTTCCTCAAAACATTTTTTTTCGTAATACGCGATACAAACTTTACACATAAAATATTAAGGGTCTCATTCGATGTTGAAGAACCCCTGTTATTTTTAATCCGTTTTACAAAGCAGTCATCAATTTGTTCTTGCGAAATATTCATATTGAGACCTGCAGAGAAAACTTTCACAGCGCTATCTAATGCATTGTTGAGATTAACTTCTGGTACACCAGTAATTTCAATGCAATTATCAAATCTCGAGTCAGATGAAGAGTTCACTTTATTTTGCAGGTAGTCGACCTTTTCTTTAAGAACTCTTTTTTCCTCTTGCAACGATGTGATTAAAGAGAACGCATTTTCATAAATTTTTTTTGACGCAACATAATTGACGGCCTCATGGGGTGAAGCCTTTAGCCTAAGAGCGTCAAAATATAATTCCATTTGTTGAACACAGGCGAATGTCTTGACGTCAAGGCTGGAAATGTAGCTCTTTCATACTTGAAAATTGTATCAACCCTGACGATTAGACTTTCTGTAGGGTTCGATTTTATAATTCTCATATTTTTTTCATATTGAGAACATTTAGACATTCTGATATCTGAAAGTATTGACTACATAAATCAACGATTTTTGTGAGTTGGGATATTCGGTCATATAGGTATCTATGTAACTTAAGTAATAAAAATAAGCTAAAAGGGAAACTACCAATAATAACTTAACATTGTAGAGTCATGACTAGGCAGCAGCAATGGGGACAATTGCGTCGGTGCTGCAATGGTCTTGTACGAATTGTAACGTTATCAATCCAACTGAATCGCTCAAGTGTCTAAAATGTGGCACGATACGAAAAGTTTTCTGCAATGTTTTGCCAACCGTGCATGTCAATAATTGTGACACCTGTACAAAATGGAGGAGTATTGATGGTTTATGTAAATCTTACTCTGAAGAGAAGGAACACATACTTGAAAATAGGTAAATTGCATATTTTTTTAAATATTTTGACTACAAAAATACTGCTTATTTTATCCACTTTGTACTTCCCTTTTAGACCTTTTGCTCTGCACTTTTCGAATACATACTCCTTTTCTTGTGTTTTGAAAAATCGATTGCCTTAGGTGATATAAATAAATTGTTTTTTGTCATTATTCTGAAAAAAAGAAGATAATATATACATATTAAGTGCCCTTAAGATGTGTCAGAATATTCCGTCAATATTATTAAAATTCGATTCCGCTTTCTAGTTGGAGCCGCTAACCTAATCGGAAAGAGTTTAAGGAACCTCTTTACTCTAGCTCTTTAGGGGTGATAGGAAGTTAAAAGAAAATAAAAATCATGAAAACAAAAATAGTGTCGTGCTGCGGATCTAGTTTCGGAGATATCGCCATTGGAAGCTTCGGATATAGCCTTTGTAAAAATCGCTATAAGTTGGTAATTCCCGAATTAATTACAAAAATATGGTTTCGTAAGAAAGATGATTTAATAGTCTACCATAATGGCAAGCAATTTCTTTATTTAACCTATAATTTTGGAGATATGGCGATTTTTCTGAAAACTGCACCAAATTTTTTTTTAAATTAGCTATTCCAAAAATTGTGTTAAGAACCTATATTCTTTTAAGATGGTAAGAAAGCTTAATACTCTTGCTTTAAAATGATGTACCATTTGTATAGTTTTTTTTTCATTAATTGAACAATATTTTGATCGAATTGTACAGTCTTAGCAGAAACCGATATTTTTGTGTGAAATTTCACAAATCGGTCAATGCTTTTTAACAAACATGACAGAGACTACAAATGGAACAATTTAACCTGGTAATTGGTGACATATGTTTCGGCTATTACCACGTATATACATATTCACATACATATATACATAGCCTCATCAGACCAGTTTTGGTTAATTTGTACACGGATTTGAACCCCGACCATTCCATGAATTATGTTTGGACAGCCGCTCTTAACACTTGAGCCATGAAGGGAGTTCTCCAAGATGTGTACAAAGTGCAAATTTGTTTTTAAGCACACAATGCGCCACATGCCATCTCTTGTCATTTCTTGTTTGCCATAGCTTTGTTGAACCGTCGGTTCAAAGACTTGCTATGATGAGATTTTTTCGTATAGTTGTGATTTGCACCACTTATGTATATGAAAAATGGATGATCCTTCCGGTATAGAAATTTTATTTGTTATTAGTCATAGTTTTTTTTTCATTAATTGAACAATATTTTGATCGAATTGTACAGTCTTAGCAGAAACCGATATTTTTGTGTGAAATTTCACAAATCGGTTAATGCTTTTTAACAAACATGACAGAGACTACAAATGGAACAATTTAACCTGAGATGGCATGTTTCGCATTGTGTGCTTAAAAACAAATTTGCACTTTGTACACATCTTGGAGAACTCCCTTCATGGCTCAAGTGTTAAGAGCGGCTGTCCAAACATAATTCATGGAATGGTCGGGGTTCAAATCCGTGTACAAATTAACCAAAACTGGTCTGATGAGGCTATGTATATATGTATGTGAATATGTATATACGTGGTAATAGCCGAAACATATGTCACCAATTACCAAGTTAAATTGTTCCATTTGTAGTCTCTGTCATGTTTGTTAAAAAGCATTGACCGATTTGTGAAATTTCACACAAAAATATCGGTTTCTGCTAAGACTGTACAATTCGATCAAAATATTGTTCAATTAATTAATAATAACAGTCGACTAATAACAAATAAAAGTTTTTTTTTCATTTTACTTTTTCATTTCATTTTCATTTATTTTATCAATATAACAAACAGTATTTGCATGAGACATGTCTAAAATAATTTATAATTCAATTTATAAAGTTGCACTGATAAAATACTATATTCTGTTATTCCTAAGAATAAGTGACGAATACAGTTACTCTCTAAAAATACAAAAAATCTTTTAAGCGTGGGGATTTTATGGCAGATACATATCATGAATTTAAAATAAAATTAAAGCAAGAAACAAATGTTTGTTCCATAATAAAAAAAAGAGAAAAATATTAATTTATTCTGAACAATCAAAAATTGAAAAAATACAAAAGATATAACTGAAAAAACTATTCCTGAACACAAAGAAGACGATCAATTTCAATGAACTGAAATCTAAAAAGCCAAGATTTTACCTCATTTAAAAAAACATGTAATAAGCGTAAACTTCTGATAGAAACAGGAAGACAATTGAAGAGTGTGGGTGCAGCAGATAGATAGTAACGTAAAAAATGTTGAGAGGTATGTATTGGCACTAAAGCAAAATTTAAACTATTTGTCCTTAATTCATAAGCAGAGTACGTTCTATTCACTAAATAACCTGATCTTATGAAAAATATTCTTAATACTTTAAAAAAGTACAAATGCTTCAACGACAGTATATTTAAATTACGGAACAACGGAAGACTGCTTGATAAACGAACTTGACCACATATAATGCGAATGACATGTTTTTGAGTAATTAACAAGGGACTAATTTTTGATGAGTTGGTCCCTCCCCAGCACACCAACCCATATTGAAGTTTTGATTGGAAAATAGCATAGTATATGCAAGTTAGCAATTTTTTACTACACATTTTTTTTAAATAATAAATTTGCCTAGTGGCAGCCATCAAGTATTTTTTAAGCTTGAATGATCGACCCAAGACATTTTTCAGTCAAGCAATAACCCGAAATACAGGTAGTCCCCGACTTACGACCGAGATAGGTTCCTAGTCATTGGTCGTATGTCAATTAAGTCGTAAGTCGAGTTTCATAAAAAATAACTAAAGAAAAATATTACATACATACTGTACTACTAGTTCCAGCCATTTTTGGGATGATATAAAATTATTCACTTAAACAAACGTATTATTTGTACTGAAATAAATCGAATCCTTGTACATACTACTGTTTTTTTTTAAATTTTTTCTCATATACATATTTTGGGGACTCCCCGAAACTATTTTAAGCATTTTCTATGAAAAAAATTGGTCGTAAGTGCGAATAGTCGTAAGTCGAACGGTCGTAAGTCGGGGACTACCTGTACCTAAAAGTCCTCACCAATTCAATGGTAAAACATTTGGATGAGCAATTGCGCATATCAAAAAACGTTTGAGGCTGATTAGAAGAACTGCAAGTATCTTTGTCAAAGGTATATTTTTCACAACGTGGGCAGTGAAACATGAGGTTAGGAAAAGGCAATTCTTTACCAGATACATTGAAATACATCAACTTAGTTTTATGAACTGCGAACCAGATAAGAAGATAAGGGCTCGAAAAAAAAAATTTCAGATGCGAACTGTTCTTTTGAGACGCAGTCACAATGCGTATTGTTGAGACCATACTCTGAAACCACATCATTTCCTATATTAACAAAAAATTTGTTGAATGCATCAGCTTTCTCACTTAAACCTGTGACAGATTTTTTATCAATAATTGTGTTGCCAATTTCTTCTTTCGATCTGGTTTTATTTAATATATTGTTAACGAGTTGCCACTCACTTTTAATATCACCCTGGATCTTATGAAACTCATTCAAGTAAAAATTGTTCTTGCAGATGGAAGATTTATGGGCTATTTCCTTACAAAGCAACTTATATTGTATTTTAATATTAACATTGTTAGGTTGCCGAACCATTTTTTAAACAATTTTTTTTTTCTGAATTTTACCTACTAGTGATTGTGAGATCCAAGGTTTCAACCTTTTTAATTTAAAATTTTTATCTTTGACTGTCTTTGAGCAGACAGAGATATGGCTATTTAACACAATTTTGAAATTACTAAACGCTTTAGAGGGATCTGCTTCATTATAAACGTTATCGCAGTGTTCAGACATAAGGCGATTATTTAGATCATTGAAATCAATTTTAGTTGAGTATGATTCAATAGGCACTGATTTAATAGTTACACTCTTAACGTTAATAAAACAAAGAAACGTCATACAGTGATCAGTTATATCTAGTTTGGCAACTGAGCTACATAAAGATATGTTATTTGAATGACCACACCTCACAAATATGTGATCAATACACGTAGCAGAAGTTTCCGTAAATCTCGTAGGTAAATTAATACATGATTCAAGCCCAAATGCAGAAAGAGTCATTAAATGTTTATCTACAAAATCAGATTCAATGAGTAGATTCAAATTCAAATCTGCAAGCAGAACACAATTTTCAGAAACAACATTTGACAGTAATGTGTTCAAATCATTTATAAACGATTCATTTAAAGAGCTGTTGTGAAATCTATAAAAACATAGAAAGGAATAGTTTTTAGTGCCAATCTTACACCTAAGCACATCGGCACTACTTAAATGAAAAGAGTCAACTACACAATCTAATTCATTGCTCACAAAAACAGCTACGCCTCCGGATGCATAGTTTTTGTTACAATTTGCAAAAAATTTAAAGCCAGGTATATTATAGAGGGATATTTCTTCCTCAAAAATCCATGTCTCTTTTAAAAAAATTAAGCTTGGCTTATTTATAAAAGAGTCCAGATGCAATATCTAATTGTCAAAATTTTTTCTCAGACTTCTTATGTTTTGATGAATTAAGTAAAAGTCTTCTTGGCTGTAAGGAACGGAGGTAATTATATCAAAGTTAACATTTTGACAGCGCGAATAATGGAAGCTTTCTAAATTCACTAAAGAATTTGAGTTTTTATTGAACATTTATAAAAATATAAAAATCAAAATTAAAGAAAAAAAATATTGTTAGCTAAACTATTTTGTTCATATCCTCTTGTGAATTTATAAATATTTTAGCTTCGTTTTCCTTCTTGCGCATTTGAATGGTTCCATTAGAAAGCCATAAAAATTTATAATTTCTCTCTTTTTTAAATAATTTTCTTTTTTCATAGGACATACTCTCATTAATAAAAATGCTTGTTACATTTTGATTATTACCAAAAAGCTTAGAATTAAGATTCGACCTATTTTTATATTTTTTCCTCAAAACATTTTTTTTCGTAATACGCGATACAAACTTTACACATAAAATATTAAGGGTCTCATTCGATGTTGAAGAACCCCTGTTATTTTTAATCCGTTTTACAAAGCAGTCATCAATTTGTTCTTGCGAAATATTCATATTGAGACCTGCAGAGAAAACTTTCACAGCGCTATCTAATGCATTGTTGAGATTAACTTCTGGTACACCAGTAATTTCAATGCAATTATCAAATCTCGAGTCAGATAAAGAGTTCACTTTATTTTGCAGGTAGTCGACCTTTTCTTTAAGAACTCTTTTTTCCTCTTGCAACGATGTGATTAAAGAGAACGCATTTTCATAAATTTTTTTTGACGCAACATAATTGACGGCCTCATGGGGTGAAGCCTTTAGCCTAAGAGCGTCAAAATATAATTCCATTTGTTGAACACAGGCGAATGTCTTGACGTCAAGGCTGGAAATGTAGCTCTTTCATACTTGAAAATTGTATCAACCCTGACGATTAGACTTTCTGTAGGGTTCGATTTTATAATTCTCATATTTTTTTCATATTGAGAACATTTAGACATTCTGATATCTGAAAGTATTGACTACATAAATCAACGATTTTTGTGAGTTGGGATATTCGGTCATATAGGTATCTATGTAACTTAAGTAATAAAAATAAGCTAAAAGGGAAACTACCAATAATAACTTAACATTGTAGAGTCATGACTAGGCAGCAGCAATGGGGACAATTGCGTCGGCGCTGCAATGGTCTTGTACGAATTGTAACGTTATCAATCCAACTGAATCGCTCAAGTGTCTAAAATGTGGCACGATACGAAAAGTTTTCTGCAATGTTTTGCCAACCGTGCATGTCAATAATTGTGACACCTGTACAAAATGGAGGAGTATTGATGGTTTATGTAAATCTTACTCTGAAGAGAAGGAACACATACTTGAAAATAGGTAAATTGCATATTTTTTTAAATATTTTGACTACAAAAATACTGCTTATTTTATCCACTTTGTACTTCCCTTTTAGACCTTTTGCTCTGCACTTTTCGAATACATACTCCTTTTCTTGTGTTTTGAAAAATCGATTGCCTTAGGTGATATAAATAAATTGTTTTTTGTCATTATTCTGAAAAAAAGAAGATAATATATACATATTAAGTGCCCTTAAGATGTGTCAGAATATTCCGTCAATATTATTAAAATTCGATTCCGCTTTCTAGTTGGAGCCGCTAACCTAATCGGAAAGAGTTTAAGGAACCTCTTTACTCTAGCTCTTTAGGGGTGATAGGAAGTTAAAAGAAAATAAAAATCATGAAAACAAAAATAGTGTCGTGCTGCGGATCTAGTTTCGGAGATATCGCCATTGGAAGCTTCGGATATAGCCTTTGTAAAAATCGCTATAAGTTGGTAATTCCCGAATTAATTACAAAAATATGGGTTTCGTAAGAAAGATGATTTAATAGTCTACCATAATGGCAAGCAATTTCTTTATTTAACCTATAATTTTGGAGATATGGCGATTTTTCTGAAAACTGCACCAAATTTTTTTTTAAATTAGCTATTCCAAAAATTGTGTTAAGAACCTATATTCTTTTAAGATGGTAAGAAAGCTTAATACTCTTGCTTTAAAATGATGTACCATTTGTATAGTTTTTTTTTCATTTTACTTTTTCATTCCATTTTCATTTATTTTATCAATATAACAAACAGTATTTGCATGAGACATGTCTAAAATAATTTATAATTCAATTTATAAAGTTGCACTGATAAAATACTATATTCTGTTATTCCTAAGAATAAGTGACGAATACAGTTACTCTCTAAAAATACAAAAAATCTTTTAAGCGTGGGGATTTTATGGCAGATACATATCATGAATTTAAAATAAAATTAAAGCAAGAAACAAATGTTTGTTCCATAATAAAAAAAAGAGAAAAATATTAATTTATTCTGAACAATCAAAAATTGAAAAAATACAAAAGATATAACTGAAAAAACTATTCCTGAACACAAAGAAGACGATCAATTTCAATGAACTGAAATCTAAAAAGCCAAGATTTTACCTCATTTAAAAAAACATGTAATAAGCGTAAACTTCTGATAGAAACAGGAAGACAATTGAAGAGTGTGGGTGCAGCAGATAGATAGTAACGTAAAAAATGTTGAGAGGTATGTATTGGCACTAAAGCAAAATTTAAACTATTTGTCCTTAATTCATAAGCAGAGTACGTTCTATTCACTAAATAACCTGATCTTATGAAAAATATTCTTAATACTTTAAAAAAGTACAAATGCTTCAACGACAGTATATTTAAATTACGGAACAACGGAAGACTGCTTGATAAACGAACTTGACCACATATAATGCGAATGACATGTTTTTGAGTAATTAACAAGGGACTAATTTTTGATGAGTTGGTCCCTCCCCAGCACACCAACCCATATTGAAGTTTTGATTGGAAAATAGCATAGTATATGCAAGTTAGCAATTTTTTACTACACATTTTTTTTAAATAATAAATTTGCCTAGTGGCAGCCATCAAGTATTTTTTAAGCTTGAATGATCGACCCAAGACATTTTTCAGTCAAGCAATAACCCGAAATACAGGTAGTCCCCGACTTACGACCGAGATAGGTTCCTAGTCATTGGTCGTATGTCAATTAAGTCGTAAGTCGAGTTTCATAAAAAATAACTAAAGAAAAATATTACATACATACTGTACTACTAGTTCCAGCCATTTTTGGGATGATATAAAATTATTCACTTAAACAAACGTATTATTTGTACTGAAATAAATCGAATCCTTGTACATACTACTGTTTTTTTTTAAATTTTTTCTCATATACATATTTTGGGGACTCCCCGAAACTATTTTAAGCATTTTCTATGAAAAAAATTGGTCGTAAGTGCGAATAGTCGTAAGTCGAACGGTCGTAAGTCGGGGACTACCTGTACCTAAAAGTCCTCACCAATTCAATGGTAAAACATTTGGATGAGCAATTGCGCATATCAAAAAACGTTTGAGGCTGATTAGAAGAACTGCAAGTATCTTTGTCAAAGGTATATTTTTCACAACGTGGGCAGTGAAACATGAGGTTAGGAAAAGGCAATTCTTTACCAGATACATTGAAATACATCAACTTAGTTTTATGAACTGCGAACCAGATAAGAAGATAAGGGCTCGAAAAAAAAAATTTCAGATGCGAACTGTTCTTTTGAGACGCAGTCACAATGCGTATTGTTGAGACCATACTCTGAAACCACATCATTTCCTATATTAACAAAAAATTTGTTGAATGCATCAGCTTTCTCACTTAAACCTGTGACAGATTTTTTATCAATAATTGTGTTGCCAATTTCTTCTTTCGATCTGGTTTTATTTAATATATTGTTAACGAGTTGCCACTCACTTTTAATATCACCCTGGATCTTATGAAACTCATTCAAGTAAAAATTGTTCTTGCAGATGGAAGATTTATGGGCTATTTCCTTACAAAGCAACTTATATTGTATTTTAATATTAACATTGTTAGGTTGCCGAACCATTTTTTAAACAATTTTTATTTTCTGAATTTTACCTACTAGTGATTGTGAGATCCAAGGTTTCAACCTTTTTAATTTAAAATTTTTATCTTTGACTGTCTTTGAGCAGACAGAGATATGGCTATTTAACACAATTTTGAAATTACTAAACGCTTTAGAGGGATCTGCTTCATTATAAACGTTATCGCAGTGTTCAGACATAAGGCGATTATTTAGATCATTGAAATCAATTTTAGTTGAGTATGATTCAATAGGCACTGATTTAATAGTTACACTCTTAACGTTAATAAAACAAAGAAACGTCATACAGTGATCAGTTATATCTAGTTTGGCAACTGAGCTACATAAAGATATGTTATTTGAATGACCACACCTCACAAATATGTGATCAATACACGTAGCAGAAGTTTCCGTAAATCTCGTAGGTAAATTAATACATGATTCAAGCCCAAATGCAGAAAGAGTCATTAAATGTTTATCTACAAAATCAGATTCAATGAGTAGATTCAAATTCAAATCTGCAAGCAGAACACAATTTTCAGAAACAACATTTGACAGTAATGTGTTCAAATCATTTATAAACGATTCATTTAAAGAGCTGTTGTGAAATCTATAAAAACATAGAAAGGAATAGTTTTTAGTGCCAATCTTACACCTAAGCACATCGGCACTACTTAAATGAAAAGAGTCAACTACACAATCTAATTCATTGCTCACAAAAACAGCTACGCCTCCGGATGCATAGTTTTTGTTACAATTTGCAAAAAATTTAAAGCCAGGTATATTATAGAGGGATATTTCTTCCTCAAAAATCCATGTCTCTTTTAAAAAAATTAAGCTTGGCTTATTTATAAAAGAGTCCAGATGCAATATCTAATTGTCAAAATTTTTTCTCAGACTTCTTATGTTTTGATGAATTAAGTAAAAGTCTTCTTGGCTGTAAGGAACGGAGGTAATTATATCAAAGTTAACATTTTGACAGCGCGAATAATGGAAGCTTTCTAAATTCACTAAAGAATTTGAGTTTTTATTGAACATTTATAAAAATATAAAAATCAAAATTAAAGAAAAAAAATATTGTTAGCTAAACTATTTTGTTCATATCCTCTTGTGAATTTATAAATATTTTAGCTTCGTTTTCCTTCTTGCGCATTTGAATGGTTCCATTAGAAAGCCATAAAAATTTATAATTTCTCTCTTTTTTAAATAATTTTCTTTTTTCATAGGACATACTCTCATTAATAAAAATGCTTGTTACATTTTGATTATTACCAAAAAGCTTAGAATTAAGATTCGACCTATTTTTATATTTTTTCCTCAAAACATTTTTTTTCGTAATACGCGATACAAACTTTACACATAAAATATTAAGGGTCTCATTCGATGTTGAAGAACCCCTGTTATTTTTAATCCGTTTTACAAAGCAGTCATCAATTTGTTCTTGCGAAATATTCATATTGAGACCTGCAGAGAAAACTTTCACAGCGCTATCTAATGCATTGTTGAGATTAACTTCTGGTACACCAGTAATTTCAATGCAATTATCAAATCTCGAGTCAGATAAAGAGTTCACTTTATTTTGCAGGTAGTCGACCTTTTCTTTAAGAACTCTTTTTTCCTCTTGCAACGATGTGATTAAAGAGAACGCATTTTCATAAATTTTTTTTGACGCAACATAATTGACGGCCTCATGGGGTGAAGCCTTTAGCCTAAGAGCGTCAAAATATAATTCCATTTGTTGAACACAGGCGAATGTCTTGACGTCAAGGCTGGAAATGTAGCTCTTTCATACTTGAAAATTGTATCAACCCTGACGATTAGACTTTCTGTAGGGTTCGATTTTATAATTCTCATATTTTTTTCATATTGAGAACATTTAGACATTCTGATATCTGAAAGTATTGACTACATAAATCAACGATTTTTGTGAGTTGGGATATTCGGTCATATAGGTATCTATGTAACTTAAGTAATAAAAATAAGCTAAAAGGGAAACTACCAATAATAACTTAACATTGTAGAGTCATGACTAGGCAGCAGCAATGGGGACAATTGCGTCGGCGCTGCAATGGTCTTGTACGAATTGTAACGTTATCAATCCAACTGAATCGCTCAAGTGTCTAAAATGTGGCACGATACGAAAAGTTTTCTGCAATGTTTTGCCAACCGTGCATGTCAATAATTGTGACACCTGTACAAAATGGAGGAGTATTGATGGTTTATGTAAATCTTACTCTGAAGAGAAGGAACACATACTTGAAAATAGGTAAATTGCATATTTTTTTAAATATTTTGACTACAAAAATACTGCTTATTTTATCCACTTTGTACTTCCCTTTTAGACCTTTTGCTCTGCACTTTTCGAATACATACTCCTTTTCTTGTGTTTTGAAAAATCGATTGCCTTAGGTGATATAAATAAATTGTTTTTTGTCATTATTCTGAAAAAAAGAAGATAATATATACATATTAAGTGCCCTTAAGATGTGTCAGAATATTCCGTCAATATTATTAAAATTCGATTCCGCTTTCTAGTTGGAGCCGCTAACCTAATCGGAAAGAGTTTAAGGAACCTCTTTACTCTAGCTCTTTAGGGGTGATAGGAAGTTAAAAGAAAATAAAAATCATGAAAACAAAAATAGTGTCGTGCTGCGGATCTAGTTTCGGAGATATCGCCATTGGAAGCTTCGGATATAGCCTTTGTAAAAATCGCTATAAGTTGGTAATTCCCGAATTAATTACAAAAATATGGGTTTCGTAAGAAAGATGATTTAATAGTCTACCATAATGGCAAGCAATTTCTTTATTTAACCTATAATTTTGGAGATATGGCGATTTTTCTGAAAACTGCACCAAATTTTTTTTTAAATTAGCTATTCCAAAAATTGTGTTAAGAACCTATATTCTTTTAAGATGGTAAGAAAGCTTAATACTCTTGCTTTAAAATGATGTACCATTTGTATAGTTTTTTTTTCATTTTACTTTTTCATTCCATTTTCATTTATTTTATCAATATAACAAACAGTATTTGCATGAGACATGTCTAAAATAATTTATAATTCAATTTATAAAGTTGCACTGATAAAATACTATATTCTGTTATTCCTAAGAATAAGTGACGAATACAGTTACTCTCTAAAAATACAAAAAATCTTTTAAGCGTGGGGATTTTATGGCAGATACATATCATGAATTTAAAATAAAATTAAAGCAAGAAACAAATGTTTGTTCCATAATAAAAAAAAGAGAAAAATATTAATTTATTCTGAACAATCAAAAATTGAAAAAATACAAAAGATATAACTGAAAAAACTATTCCTGAACACAAAGAAGACGATCAATTTCAATGAACTGAAATCTAAAAAGCCAAGACTTTACCTCATTTAAAAAAACATGTAATAAGCGTAAACTTCTGATAGAAACAGGAAGACAATTGAAGAGTCTGGGTGCAGCAGATAGATAGTAACGTAAAAAATGTTGAGAGGTATGTATTGGCACTAAAGCAAAATTTAAACTATTTGTCCTTAATTCATAAGCAGAGTACGTTCTATTCACTAAATAACCTGATCTTATGAAAAATATTCTTAATACTTTAAAAAAGTACAAATGCTTCAACGACAGTATATTTAAATTACGGAACAACGGAAGACTGCTTGATAAACGAACTTGACCACATATAATGCGAATGACATGTTTTTGAGTAATTAACAAGGGACTAATTTTTGATGAGTTGGTCCCTCCCCAGCACACCAACCCATATTGAAGTTTTGATTGGAAAATAGCATAGTATATGCAAGTTAGCAATTTTTTACTACACATTTTTTTTAAATAATAAATTTGCCTAGTGGCAGCCATCAAGTATTTTTTAAGCTTGAATGATCGACCCAAGACATTTTTCAGTCAAGCAATAACCCGAAATACAGGTAGTCCCCGACTTACGACCGAGATAGGTTCCTAGTCATTGGTCGTATGTCAATTAAGTCGTAAGTCGAGTTTCATAAAAAATAACTAAAGAAAAATATTACATACATACTGTACTACTAGTTCCAGCCATTTTTGGGATGATATAAAATTATTCACTTAAACAAACGTATTATTTGTACTGAAATAAATCGAATCCTTGTACATACTACTGTTTTTTTTAAATTTTTTCTCATATACATATTTTGGGGACTCCCCGAAACTATTTTAAGCATTTTCTATGAAAAAAATTGGTCGTAAGTGCGAATAGTCGTAAGTCGAACGGTCGTAAGTCGGGGACTACCTGTACCTAAAAGTCCTCACCAAATGGTAAAACATTTGGATGAGCAATTGCGCATATCAAAAAACGTTTGAGGCTGATTAGAAGAACTGCAAGTATCTTTGTCAAAGGTATATTTTTCACAACGTGGGCAGTGAAACATGAGGTTAGGAAAAGGCAATTCTTTACCAGATACATTGAAATACATCAACTTAGTTTTATGAACTGCGAACCAGATAAGAAGATAAGGGCTCGAAAAAAAAAATTTCAGATGCGAACTGTTCTTTTGAGACGCAGTCACAATGCGTATTGTTGAGACCATACTCTGAAACCACATCATTTCCTATATTAACAAAAAATTTGTTGAATGCATCAGCTTTCTCACTTAAACCTGTGACAGATTTTTTATCAATAATTGTGTTGCCAATTTCTTCTTTCGATCTGGTTTTATTTAATATATTGTTAACGAGTTGCCACTCACTTTTAATATCACCCTGGATCTTATGAAACTCATTCAAGTAAAAATTGTTCTTGCAGATGGAAGATTTATGGGCTATTTCCTTACAAAGCAAACATTGTTAGGTTGCCGAACCATTTTTTAAACAATTTTTTTTTTCTGAATTTTACCTACTAGTGATTGTGAGATCCAAGGTTTCAACCTTTTTAATTTAAAATTTTTATCTTTGACTGTCTTTGAGCAGACAGAGATATGGCTATTTAACACAATTTTGAAATTACTAAACGCTTTAGAGGGATCTGCTTCATTATAAACGTTATCGCAGTGTTCAGACATAAGGCGATTATTTAGATCATTGAAATCAATTTTAGTTGAGTATGATTCAATAGGCACTGATTTAATAGTTACACTCTTAACGTTAATAAAACAAAGAAACGTCATACAGTGATCAGTTATATCTAGTTTGGCAACTGAGCTACATAAAGATATGTTATTTGAATGACCACACCTCACAAATATGTGATCAATACACGTAGCAGAAGTTTCCGTAATTCTCGTAGGTAAATTAATACATGATTCAAGCCCAAATGCAGAAAGAGTCATTAAATGTTTATCTACAAAATCAGATTCAACGAGTAGATTCAAATTCAAATCTGCAAGCAGAACACAATTTTCAGAAACAACATTTGACAGTAATGTGTTCAAATCATTTATAAACGATTCATTTAAAGAGCTGTTGTGAAATCTATAAAAACATAGAAAGGAATAGTTTTTAGTGCCAATCTTACACCTAAGCACATCGGCACTACTTAAATGAAAAGAGTCAACTACACAATCTAATTCATTGCTCACAAAAACAGCTACGCCTCCGGATGCATAGTTTTTGTTACAATTTGCAAAAAATTTAAAGCCAGGTATATTATAGAGGGATATTTCTTCCTCAAAAATCCATGTCTCTTTTAAAAAAATTAAGCTTGGCTTATTTATAAAAGAGTCCAGATGCAATATCTAATTGTCAAAATTTTTTCTCAGACTTCTTATGTTTTGATGAATTAAGTAAAAGTCTTCTTGGCTGTAAGGAACGGAGGTAATTATATCAAAGTTAACATTTTGACAGCGCGAATAATGGAAGCTTTCTAAATTCACTAAAGAATTTGAGTTTTTATTGAACATTTATAAAAATATAAAAATCAAAATTAAAGAAAAAAAATATTGTTAGCTAAACTATTTTGTTCATATCCTCTTGTGAATTTATAAATATTTTAGCTTCGTTTTCCTTCTTGCGCATTTGAATGGTTCCATTAGAAAGCCATAAAAATTTATAATTTCTCTCTTTTTTAAATAATTTTCTTTTTTCATAGGACATACTTTCATTAATAAAAATGCTTGTTACATTTTGATTATTACCAAAAAGCTTAGAATTAAGATTCGACCTATTTTTATATTTTTTCCTCAAAACATTTTTTTTCGTAATACGCGATACAAACTTTACACATAAAATATTAAGGGTCTCATTCGATGTTGAAGAACCCCTGTTATTTTTAATCCGTTTTACAAAGCAGTCATCAATTTGTTCTTGCGAAATATTCATATTGAGACCTGCAGAGAAAACTTTCACAGCGCTATCTAATGCATTGTTGAGATTAACTTCTGGTACACCAGTAATTTCAATGCAATTATCAAATCTCGAGTCAGATAAAGAGTTCACTTTATTTTGCAGGTAGTCGACCTTTTCTTTAAGAACTCTTTTTTCCTCTTGCAACGATGTGATTAAAGAGAACGCATTTTCATAAATTTTTTTTGACGCAACATAATTGACGGCCTCATGGGGTGAAGCCTTTAGCCTAAGAGCGTCAAAATATAATTCCATTTGTTGAACACAGGCGAATGTCTTGACGTCAAGGCTGGAAATGTAGCTCTTTCATACTTGAAAATTGTATCAACCCTGACGATTAGACTTTCTGTAGGGTTCGATTTTATAATTCTCATATTTTTTTCATATTGAGAACATTTAGACATTCTGATATCTGAAAGTATTGACTACATAAATCAACGATTTTTGTGAGTTGGGATATTCGGTCATATAGGTATCTATGTAACTTAAGTAATAAAAATAAGCTAAAAGGGAAACTACCAATAATAACTTAACATTGTAGAGTCATGACTAGGCAGCAGCAATGGGGACAATTGCGTCGGCGCTGCAATGGTCTTGTACGAATTGTAACGTTATCAATCCAACTGAATCGCTCAAGTGTCTAAAATGTGGCACGATACGAAAAGTTTTCTGCAATGTTTTGCCAACCGTGCATGTCAATAATTGTGACACCTGTACAAAATGGAGGAGTATTGATGGTTTATGTAAATCTTACTCTGAAGAGAAGGAACACATACTTGAAAATAGGTAAATTGCATATTTTTTTAAATATTTTGACTACAAAAATACTGCTTATTTTATCCACTTTGTACTTCCCTTTTAGACCTTTTGCTCTGCACTTTTCGAATACATACTCCTTTTCTTGTGTTTTGAAAAATCGATTGCCTTAGGTGATATAAATAAATTGTTTTTTGTCATTATTCTGAAAAAAAGAAGATAATATATACATATTAAGTGCCCTTAAGATGTGTCAGAATATTCCGTCAATATTATTAAAATTCGATTCCGCTTTCTAGTTGGAGCCGCTAACCTAATCGGAAAGAGTTTAAGGAACCTCTTTACTCTAGCTCTTTAGGGGTGATAGGAAGTTAAAAGAAAATAAAAATCATGAAAACAAAAATAGTGTCGTGCTGCGGATCTAGTTTCGGAGATATCGCCATTGGAAGCTTCGGATATAGCCTTTGTAAAAATCGCTATAAGTTGGTAATTCCCGAATTAATTACAAAAATATGGGTTTCGTAAGAAAGATGATTTAATAGTCTACCATAATGGCAAGCAATTTCTTTATTTAACCTATAATTTTGGAGATATGGCGATTTTTCTGAAAACTGCACCAAATTTTTTTTTAAATTAGCTATTCCAAAAATTGTGTTAAGAACCTATATTCTTTTAAGATGGTAAGAAAGCTTAATACTCTTGCTTTAAAATGATGTACCATTTGTATAGTTTTTTTTTCATTTTACTTTTTCATTCCATTTTCATTTATTTTATCAATATAACAAACAGTATTTGCATGAGACATGTCTAAAATAATTTATAATTCAATTTATAAAGTTGCACTGATAAAATACTATATTCTGTTATTCCTAAGAATAAGTGACGAATACAGTTACTCTCTAAAAATACAAAAAATCTTTTAAGCGTGGGGATTTTATGGCAGATACATATCATGAATTTAAAATAAAATTAAAGCAAGAAACAAATGTTTGTTCCATAATAAAAAAAAGAGAAAAATATTAATTTATTCTGAACAATCAAAAATTGAAAAAATACAAAAGATATAACTGAAAAAACTATTCCTGAACACAAAGAAGACGATCAAATTCAATGAACTGAAATCTAAAAAGCCAAGATTTTACCTCATTTAAAAAAACATGTAATAAGCGTAAACTTCTGATAGAAACAGGAAGACAATTGAAGAGTCTGGGTGCAGCAGATAGATAGTAACGTAAAAAATGTTGAGAGGTATGTATTGGCACTAAAGCAAAATTTAAACTATTTGTCCTTAATTCATAAGCAGAGTACGTTCTATTCACTAAATAACCTGATCTTATGAAAAATATTCTTAATACTTTAAAAAAGTACAAATGCTTCAACGACAGTATATTTAAATTACGGAACAACGGAAGACTGCTTGATAAACGAACTTGACCACATATAATGCGAATGACATGTTTTTGAGTAATTAACAAGGGACTAATTTTTGATGAGTTGGTCCCTCCCCAGCACACCAACCCATATTGAAGTTTTGATTGGAAAATAGCATAGTATATGCAAGTTAGCAATTTTTTACTACACATTTTTTTTAAATAATAAATTTGCCTAGTGGCAGCCATCAAGTATTTTTTAAGCTTGAATGATCGACCCAAGACATTTTTCAGTCAAGCAATAACCCGAAATACAGGTAGTCCCCGACTTACGACCGAGATAGGTTCCTAGTCATTGGTCGTATGTCAATTAAGTCGTAAGTCGAGTTTCATAAAAAATAACTAAAGAAAAATATTACATACATACTGTACTACTAGTTCCAGCCATTTTTGGGATGATATAAAATTATTCACTTAAACAAACGTATTATTTGTACTGAAATAAATCGAATCCTTGTACATACTACTGTTTTTTTTTAAATTTTTTCTCATATACATATTTTGGGGACTCCCCGAAACTATTTTAAGCATTTTCTATGAAAAAAATTGGTCGTAAGTGCGAATAGTCGTAAGTCGAACGGTCGTAAGTCGGGGACTACCTGTACCTAAAAGTCCTCACCAATTCAATGGTAAAACATTTGGATGAGCAATTGCGCATATCAAAAAACGTTTGAGGCTGATTAGAAGAACTGCAAGTATCTTTGTCAAAGGTATATTTTTCACAACGTGGGCAGTGAAACATGAGGTTAGGAAAAGGCAATTCTTTACCAGATACATTGAAATACATCAACTTAGTTTTATGAACTGCGAACCAGATAAGAAGATAAGGGCTCGAAAAAAAAAATTTCAGATGCGAACTGTTCTTTTGAGACGCAGTCACAATGCGTATTGTTGAGACCATACTCTGAAACCACATCATTTCCTATATTAACAAAAAATTTGTTGAATGCATCAGCTTTCTCACTTAAACCTGTGACAGATTTTTTATCAATAATTGTGTTGCCAATTTCTTCTTTCGATCTGGTTTTATTTAATATATTGTTAACGAGTTGCCACTCACTTTTAATATCACCCTGGATCTTATGAAACTCATTCAAGTAAAAATTGTTCTTGCAGATGGAAGATTTATGGGCTATTTCCTTACAAAGCAACTTATATTGTATTTTAATATTAACATTGTTAGGTTGCCGAACCATTTTTTAAACAATTTTTTTTTTCTGAATTTTACCTACTAGTGATTGTGAGATCCAAGGTTTCAACCTTTTTAATTTAAAATTTTTATCTTTGACTGTCTTTGAGCAGACAGAGATATGGCTATTTAACACAATTTTGAAATTACTAAACGCTTTAGAGGGATCTGCTTCATTATAAACGTTATCGCAGTGTTCAGACATAAGGCGATTATTTAGATCATTGAAATCAATTTTAGTTGAGTATGATTCAATAGGCACTGATTTAATAGTTACACTCTTAACGTTAATAAAACAAAGAAACGTCATACAGTGATCAGTTATATCTAGTTTGGCAACTGAGCTACATAAAGATATGTTATTTGAATGACCACACCTCACAAATATGTGATCAATACACGTAGCAGAAGTTTCCGTAATTCTCGTAGGTAAATTAATACATGATTCAAGCCCAAATGCAGAAAGAGTCATTAAATGTTTATCTACAAAATCAGATTCAATGAGTAGATTCAAATTCAAATCTGCAAGCAGAACACAATTTTCAGAAACAACATTTGACAGTAATGTGTTCAAATCATTTATAAACGATTCATTTAAAGAGCTGTTGTGAAATCTATAAAAACATAGAAAGGAATAGTTTTTAGTGCCAATCTTACACCTAAGCACATCGGCACTACTTAAATGAAAAGAGTCAACTACACAATCTAATTCATTGCTCACAAAAACAGCTACGCCTCCGGCTGCATAGTTTTTGTTACAATTTGCAAAAAATTTAAAGCCAGGTATATTATAGAGGGATATTTCTTCCTCAAAAATCCATGTCTCTTTTAAAAAAATTAAGCTTGGCTTATTTATAAAAGAGTCCAGATGCAATATCTAATTGTCAAAATTTTTTCTCAGACTTCTTATGTTTTGATGAATTAAGTAAAAGTCTTCTTGGCTGTAAGGAACGGAGGTAATTATATCAAAGTTAACATTTTGACAGCGCGAATAATGGAAGCTTTCTAAATTCACTAAAGAATTTGAGTTTTTATTGAACATTTATAAAAATATAAAAATCAAAATTAAAGAAAAAAAATATTGTTAGCTAAACTATTTTGTTCATATCCTCTTGTGAATTTATAAATATTTTAGCTTCGTTTTCCTTCTTGCGCATTTGAATGGTTCCATTAGAAAGCCATAAAAATTTATAATTTCTCTCTTTTTTAAATAATTTTCTTTTTTCATAGGACATACTCTCATTAATAAAAATGCTTGTTACATTTTGATTATTACCAAAAAGCTTAGAATTAAGATTCGACCTATTTTTATATTTTTTCCTCAAAACATTTTTTTTCGTAATACGCGATACAAACTTTACACATAAAATATTAAGGGTCTCATTCGATGTTGAAGAACCCCTGTTATTTTTAATCCGTTTTACAAAGCAGTCATCAATTTGTTCTTGCGAAATATTCATATTGAGACCTGCAGAGAAAACTTTCACAGCGCTATCTAATGCATTGTTGAGATTAACTTCTGGTACACCAGTAATTTCAATGCAATTATCAAATCTCGAGTCAGATAAAGAGTTCACTTTATTTTGCAGGTAGTCGACCTTTTCTTTAAGAACTCTTTTTTCCTCTTGCAACGATGTGATTAAAGAGAACGCATTTTCATAAATTTTTTTTAGGTTGATTACTTCATTATAAATTATATCTAAAGTAATTTCTCTTTGTGGCGAAAGAGAGACTCCACCAATATCGGAGCGAACTTGTTGAGTTTGCTCTGAGATAAACAGTTGTTGATGTTGTTGTTGTTGCTTTTCTCATGATCTGCATTTTCAGAACTTACAAGGTTTGATGCTGGCAATTCCGAATTATTGATGTTGTCAGCTGCTATATTTTGGCGCGCTACAGCTGATGAATTATTTGTCAAACGCGTGGGTGGAGAAAGAATAATAGGAGGAGAACGAAGAGAAAGGCGTCGTGCACTCGCACAGTTTTTGCACTTGAACTGCGTATTCATATTTTGCATGTACTCCACGTCTTTTTCTTTTAAATTTACACATTTGCAGTGGAAAAATTGGTTACAAAATGTGCACTTTATTTTTGCTTGATTCCGTTCAACTTTCTGCTTGCACACACACGGCATATTATTTGTAATAAGTATTCAAGGAACTTTAACAAAAATCGGTTAAAAATATTTTATGTAAAAATTAAAATAAACAGCGCTAGTCGAAACTACTTGTTGACCCCACTACAAACGAACGTCGATTGATTGATTTTTCATTGAAAAATTTAAAATTACTTTGGGGAATTTTTGTATTAAAATATATGGTTTACTTTAACGGCCTCATTCCAGATTTTCTTGAAATTTTAGTATGCCGCACAGTGTAGAATGCTCATCAAGAATGTATGCATATGTCAGGCACGGAAAAACCTCCTTCATACTATTTTTGTTCTTGAAAATCACTTAAATACTACGGAATATCCAACACCTGCAACGCTAGCCGCAACAATTCCACATAACACTACGTTATGTCCAACACTAGCTTTACTAACACACTAATGTTGGACAAATTCTTCTTGAATGTAACACATTTAGTGTTTTAATTGTAAAGAGAAAACAAACAAAAGGAGTGCCGCAGGCCGATGATACGTAAATTCATAATTTTTTGAAATAAAAGGTATTGAAACAATTCAGCGCGAATCACGTTAGTAAATAAAACAGCTTTAGCTTAACAAACTTAATTTGCCGACATGAATCTTAAGACTACCGTTAATTTTCCTTATTATAATTTTTTTGCTGCTCATGTTCATTTGGCCTTGAAATGCAAAATATGTTGCTCTGCACATTTCGCATTTGGGTCTTCAACCGAACTTGATATTTTCTTCTTGTGCAATAGCGAAATTTAGCGATAACGCTATTGCAGGCAGTTTATTTATTTTAGCGACATACTGTAGACGTCAAATATAACCAACTAATTAATGCACGGGTCAGTCGAAATATTTAAAAATTCGTTGTATCGAAGATATTTTTTTTTTTACTAAAGAAATTGGCTTTTATTTACGCCATATTTACTAACGCCATATTTACTTACGACCACTTTTACTGACATTCCGTTCTTACCGTTTTCAATTATTTTAATTTTGTCACTTAACGTAAGGCGTTCGCATAAAAAGGGCATCAAACGACACCAAAAAAAGAGTCGAAAGACTGACATTAGAAAATAGTTATTACAAAAAAAAACAAGATAGCTTATTGAATGGAATATAGTGTTCGCTATTTAGTATAGAGAAAATTTTTAGCGCTCGTAATTAAGAGACATCAATGTAAAAATTGCAATTTGGAAACTTCATTAAAATGGAAATTCGTTATATCCTTATAAGATATATTGGACGTCTACTGTACATATTCATTTATATGATATTTATGTAAATAAGTATGTCTGTGTAAGATATTAAAACTTAAAAAATATTATATATATAGCAGAAATCTGCAATGAATTGCTAAAAATAGCTTATACTCAAATCATGAATCATTATTTATGAGTCACGCAGTGCCCATACTCAGACTTTTATAAACTCAAAATCTTGAAGCACTTTTACTAATCTCACTCCTATGACTACGTTGCTAACGGCTGGTGCGTGTTTAAATTTTACTTTACTTGATCGTACGAAATTGAACAGAACTGCGGCGTACGACTGGTAACCTGCCGACGGGTACCCGTCGATTTAAATTTAATTCTATTATCATCGTCGGCGGAGGACGTTCAGTATATCATTTCCAATCAGCTTGTGTCAATATTTTTGTTTACGTTTGAATGCGTTGCACAGAATTGGGACGGAGTCGGGAAAGCGGTAACGATTACTCGCTGTGTGGGTACCTGTCGGCAGGTTACCAGTCGTACGCCGCAGTTCAGTTCAATTTCATACGATCAATTGTGTTATAATTTTTGACAGCGAGTAATCGTTGTCGCTCTCCCGACCCCGTCCCAATCCTGTTCTACGCATATGACTCGTAAGTATAACGGTATCGCACTCAGTAAGAGAGCGATAGTGTTGCATTTCTAATCAGCTTGTGACAATTTATTAATTTAAGATTTTAGTGTCAATTTTAATTCTATGCAAAGTGATTCTAATATAAATAAGGACATAAATGAATTGAATTACAACGATTTACTAATAGAAAAATTATGTTCTCACAAAGTAGTTCATCAAAGTATTGCTCATCAACGATTTATACGCACTTGAAGCATTTTTTTTGCAAGTGGCTTTGAGCAAAGAAGTATATATAAAAGAACAATACTCCGAGATTTATCCAATCCAATCCAATCAAAATCCAATATGAAATGTAGACAAACAATTTGAGTCTACACTATATTTTGACAACTGAAGCCGGACTTACCTGTCAAATTTTCATAAGGCAAATTAATATAACCTTTATTGTTATTTTCATGATCATGTTGAAAATATAGAAATTGAAGAATATTTGTGATTTAAATAATCAATTTCAATTCAAACTGCTAGACAGGAGAATTTTTGTTTGCAGCAGGCGCTCAGCAAGTCAAACAACATGATTATCATTTTTATTTTTCAGTTTGAACTGAAAAACGCGTGCTCTCGAGCAAGGGATCAATGGTGCTTAGGCCCCCAACATAAATATTTTTGAATTTGCAAGGACTTAAGCCCAAATTAAAGTAGCACGGCGATAGTGGTAGTTTATTTTGATATTTTTATTTATTTAGTTTCTTTGTTAATTTTAAAGAAAGTTAAATTGTTTTTTCTTTGAAAATATGATTTTCTTTTTTTTTTTTATATGCCGAATCAGTTCTAGTGATTAAACTATTTATATTAAATGTATGTATTTGGGTATTAACTTGTTTAAACTTATGATTTGTTTCAATTGGAACAAGAAAATATCAAAATAAAAGTTCATAATTTCGATGGATTAAAAGCCCCCAGAAATAATTCTGGTTGCGACAAATAGCAAAATGTGAAACACAGACAAGCAAACAACAGGAATAAAATATTTGCCAATTTTCATTTGAATTTTTCGGTGGAAAAAAAGCAACAACAATACAAATAACGGGATCGGTTGTGAACTACAAAAAAACAACAACAAATACACGTATTTGGTTAGGATTTTATCAACTGAATTTTTTTAAAGAAAAAAAGCAACTACAACACAAATGACGCGGGATCGGTTGCAAAATTGTCGTTTTGGAGAAGTCAAAATAAAAATCTTGCTTCTGGATTTG
Source organism: Meiosimyza decipiens (assembly GCA_963680825.1). Classification (NCBI taxonomy): domain Eukaryota; kingdom Metazoa; phylum Arthropoda; class Insecta; order Diptera; family Lauxaniidae; genus Meiosimyza; species Meiosimyza decipiens. Next base: position 77,531,722 of record OY804258.1, on the reverse strand, counting down.
CTGGTTGCTTGGTAGCAATAAAAATGAATTTTCTCAAATGCAGCTTTAATGTAAAAGAAATAATTTATTATTTGGAAAGTACAAATAAAAACGGCGGAACGAATTCAATTATTGAATGATTCTCATCAGGGTTTTCCTCTTTTTTCTAACTACAGCTGATATTGAATTTGTTGAATAATAACTGAAAGGCTTTCCTCCTTTTTTTAATTTTCAATTTGCTTAGCATTCATTTTCATTTTGTTATATTCAAAAATACTTCATATAAATTTAAATAAATAAAATAGAAAATCTTAATGAAATGCAAAATGGCAAAGCAGTGGAAATTCGACGTCATTGTTAAAAACCCAATGCGCAACATAAGCCAATATCGCATTTCCCCTGATTTTAAGACCGTTGGTTTTACTTTGCGTTTAATTACGGTACGTTCCAATTACCGACAAATCTCGGAGTATTATTCTTTTATAAATACTTCTTTGCTTTGAGTAGCAATGAAATGACTCGTTGCAGATCTCTGATGTATAGGACAACAGAGACTCAAGTTTTTTTTTCTTATTATTTATGGTAACGTAATTTACAGCCGCTGCTTTTATTAATTACGTTTACTTATGATGTAACTTATCTTTATAAGGGATGGGGACGTAACTCTCGCGCGATGTTTAATAAAAATTTTTTAATTTTATCATGAGAATCGTCTTAATTGTTGTACCAGTCGCTGTTGCTTTTTATATTTTTTGTCCATAAATGATTCTTTCAATAAATTTTGTTTTCTGGTAAAAAGGGGGTTAATATAAAAATATTTGGAACGTACAATTTAAAAGGGAAAAGCTTATTTAAAATGCTAAAAAAAATATAGGTCATTAACACATTTAAAAAAAAAACGTTTTTTAAAAAAAAATTGGTTAACTTTCCAGAAAAATCGTCATATATCCAAAACTATTGGTTGAATTTCAAAGATTTGCCATTATTGTAGGCCATTAAATTATAATTCTTACGACACTCATATTTTTGTTATCAATTCAGGAATAACCAACTTATAACGATTTTTACAAAAACTATGTCCGCAACTTCCGAAGGCTATGTCTCTGAAACCAGATCCGAGTGACAAATAAAAAAGTTTGGTTTAATAAAAATTGACAAATGGAAGCTAAAGTAAACTTAAGTTCAAACTTTAAGTTTTACCTAGTTTAAAAAAAGTGCAGAACAGAAACTGGTTGAAAACTTTCACTTTATAAGTAAATCGTTGGAAAGTTTTTAGACTTTAATGTCTTCGGAGGAGGACTAAAAAGTCATCACTTTAAAACTAAAACTGAACTGTATATGACATATATTCTCTATCAGCAGCGTTTCTGGATCATAAATGTCTCATTTACCACGTATGAATAACGTGGAATAACAAACTCCTACTAAATTAGATACAGTGAGCCATTTAAGTTTCGAATTTAATTTGGCAAGTGCTAAAAATCTTTGTATACGCAATATTTGATAGACTTCGATTCCAAAACATATCTGAATTAATATTGCTCATGCCATCTTATAAAATTACTGTGACTTTCATTGAAGAGTAAAGTGGCCAAAATTCAGTTTTATGCCCATATAATTTTTTTCGAAAAATTGTTAAGATCAAAACCACCTCTCGTGTATAGCTACGCCTAATGGCGGAGTTACATATAGGCGGCTTTACAAATACATACATACATACTAGAGCTCTGCACGAATGCATTCACTTCTTCGTCTACTTCTTCTACTACTTTCGAAATTAACTTTGTATTTGTCTAGAAACTGAAATTTTAGTTCAACTGATTTTCTTTTATATTTCCTATTTGTTGTTTTTTTTTAATTAACTAAATTTTTTTTTACTTCATTGTAAAAATCTTGTAATTCATCCATAAAAGAATACAGAAAAATTTCTTACTTAATTCGTTTTTTTTTTTATTACTTGTGCATTTTGCACTCTATTTATGTGTTTAAGCACATATATCTTACAATATTTATTCATTTTGTAAGCTACATAGAGAATTATTGTTGCTTATCGCTGTCGTCGTAATAGCCCTTATATCTGTCCTTGTTATTATTGAATCAATGTGGTTTTCTATATTTTTATTGATGGTAATCTGTGCCTTGTTAGTATCCCACATTGTAATTTGAAGTACAGCTTCGGTGAAGTTCGGTATCATTTAACAATCTAGGCACTGTCGTATCATTAGGTACGATTGGTACAGTCGAATCGTTGTTATAAGCTTCTATTGTTGGCTCTTTATCCCACTTGATGACCTTGTAGATCATGCGCATACAGTTGATCTTTTCTATTGACTGTTTTCTTTCTGGTTTTTGTTTTATATTTTTGGGTTTTTAGTTGTAGATGTTTCTAATGATTTCGTCTAGCTGGATTGTTGCTGTAACTTTTTTAAATTTTTCTGCTTCAGCCTCCGATCTAGTTTGCTTGGACATTTGGTTTTCTATAGTAGTTCTTCTTTTCTTGTTTGATGGTTTGTAGTATGTTTTCCCTCTCTTTCTGGTTAGAAGTAGTAGATAGAATTCTATGGAGTTCCACTAGTCTCTGGCGTGTCTTCACCTTTCTTTCGCCCCGTGGTCTTCTTGGTTTGTTTTCTGGTATCGGAAAATTTGAACTTGAGTTTGGTGTACTTTCTTCTGTACTCCTCTATTGTGATAGATTTTGGTCCTACATTTTTGGGCTCTGGTATATGAATCGGTATTTGGTTTGTCGTTGGTTTTACTGCTTACGGAACGTATTCTTCGTTGTTTTGTTCTATTAATTGCTTTATCTTTGAAATAAGTCTATTTATTTTGTTTTTGTTGTCCATTAAACAAATAGCAAGTTTAAATTATAATTGTCAAAATGTTTATTCGTATTTAGCTGGATCGCCATGTCGGGGTTTAATGTCAGTGTCTAAGAAAAATTTTCCTATTACAGTTTAAAAAAAAAAAAAAAAAAATTAGCTTACTCGTTTAGCGAGCTACGCTGTAGAATGACGGCTAAAGTGCCGCACTTGGTTGAGTCTTTAAAATAAATCATAGGCGAATACGCTGTGATGGTGTTAAGTTTAATTGTGATTTTATTAATTGAACTGTAAACTATTTATACCAAATAAACTGGTATTTTCTTAACATTATTTTTAACAGTATTTCCAATCTTCACCCTCCGTTCCGTTACTTTGTCTTGATTGGCGATCGCTCTAAATTTTGGTTGAGTTAGAATTTTGTTTCGCTCTAGCCTTGAATGCACAAAGTCATTGGCTTGTATGAGTAACCTAATGTCTGCACTCATTTTTTGTGGCTTTTGTTTGTGCTGATGGCTTCAACGGATAACGGCACAAGTACAAAAAAAAAATAAAAGAGTAAAAATGAATTTGACTTGCAGTTGTTAACGTAATAAATTTAGTTTTTTATTGCTTGATCAAAAAAGTGTCATTTGAATTTATTTGGCTTGTTTTTGATTTCCGTAAGTCAAAAATAAAAATTATGAATTTAAATTTGAGTACTTTTAATTTGATGTGAAAAATATGGATTGATTTTTATTGCTTTTAGATGTAGTGGAATTTAATGGGAACGTTTAATTTATTAGATTCCCTTGGTATGGAATTTATTTAAAGGTTACAGTGGATGGCATAGTGACTATGCAAGTTCACTGCAATATGCAATATTTGTTAGACTTCGATTCCGAAAGATATCTAAATTAATATTGCTCATGCTATCTCATAAAATTACTGTGACTTTTTCATTGAAGAGTAAAGTAGTCAAAATTCAGTTTCATGCTCATATAATTCTTTTTCGAACAATGGTTAAAATACAAACCACCTCTCGTGCATAGCTACATACATACTAGAAGGGGTCTGCACGAATGCTTTCCTTTCTTCGTCTACAGTAGGGTACCCTATTTCATTGAGCACTACGTTATTGAAATAGGCAAGCATTAGAGAATGAAGTAAAATGAGAACATAATAGAGAACCAAACATGTAAAGTGCTTGTTGCTTTGAAATAAAAGTATATGTGCATTCAAGTCTCTTCTCGCGACTACAGTGATTGTTGTATCAATCAAAAATAAAATTTTAATGGCGAAGAACAAACCGGGTGCAGCAAATAAAAGGAATGCTTTGAATGGTTTGATATGATATTAGGATTATCTACTATGGCCCGTAATTATAGTCGCAAAACTAAGAGCGCTCTAAGTTAAATCCCAGTTTTTACTTAAAATCAAACATACGGAGTGATCCCATAAGAAAAAGAAAAACTTGCATTTAATTATGAAAAAATTTTGAAGAATAGATTACCCTGAGTTATTGACACAAAAAAAAGTGAACAAAAGGAATAATAAAAAGCTGAAATACGGCAGGCGTGGGTTCGATACTCGTAAGTTCAAAATGTTTTTATTTATTGTTATTAATAAAAATAAATGTCATTTTGAAACCTGTTTTTAAATATTTAAAACCACATTGTCTTGCTTTTAAATATAAAATGTGCTTTTAGAAAAAAAGCATTCCCAGTCCTAACCCCTATGTCACGCTGCCTGCTGTCACCCAGCTTTTTAGTATTTCTTTTGTTCACGGTGTCTACAATGTTTGGTGTCAATACCGCAGGGTAATCTATTTTTAAAAGTTTTCTCATAATTTAATGCAAGTTTTTCTTTTTCTTATGGTGTCATTCTGTATATTCGATTTTAGGTAAACACAATGTTTTAACTTAGAGCGCTCTCAATTTTGCGACTATAATTAAAGGCCTATGTATATAAAATTCAGTTTTTGTTGGTCTGTCTTACTCGTATATGAACGCGAAAACTATCCTGCCTATTTCGATGAAATTTTTAAAGTATGTTAGTATCAATCAGGCGGGTGTCATAGGCTATAAAACTTTTATCTAGGGTGCATATTTAGGGTGGCTCTCATGCAAAACTATTTTTAAAATATCATTTTCATGAAGACTCGTTAATCGATTCACACCGAATTTATACCACTTAGCTTTTATATTAAAAGGCATAGCTTAGGCAAAACTTTTATTTATCATAACCATACATAACATGTAGTTTACACCATGTGTCTTTAATATTCAGATGAATATCTAAGCTATACAACTTTTATTTAGGGCAAATATTTAGGGTGGCCCTTATACAAAAATATTTTTAAAACATCATTCTAACGAAGACCGGTTAATCGATTCACATCGCATCTACACGTAAATTTTATACTATGGGGTATAGTTTATGTTACAAAACTTTTATTTTAGGTGGCCCTTATACAAAAATATTTTTAAATAGCATTTCCACTAAAGCCACTAATCGATTCACATGTCTTTCATATTAAGAATCAAAGCTCGAAAAAAATTATTCCACAAATCGATGGGAAAATGCCGAAAACGGATTTGGGAAGTAGCCGGAGAGGCGCCCGACCCTTCTAAAAGGGTGTTTTGAACCCATTTTTCGAAAAAGGTTTTATTGCACGAAACGATGGGAAAAGGCAGGAAATGGATTTCGGATGCCACAAAAAAGACCACCGACCCTCCTTAAAGAGGTGTTTTTTGCAAAAATATGTACTGCACAAATCGATGGGAAAAGTCGGAAAGGGTGTTTTGAATCCATTTTTCGAAATAAAAAACTTTACTGCACGAAACTATGCGTAAGGGCCGAAAATGAATTTTTGGTGGTACAAAAGAGGTCTCAAACGCTTTTAAAGAGGTTTGGACCCATTTTTCGATAAAAATTTAATTGCACGAATCGATGGGAAAAGATCAAAAATGCATTTTTGAGTTAACAGGTTAGGTCACCGGTCCTCCTAAAATGGTTTTTTCGACCCATTTTTCAAAAAGATAAGAAAATTTCGAAAATGGATTTTAGAAGAGAAGGGGAGGATATTACACTTATTGACAACGCGCCTCAAAGGATTTTCATCAATATTGAATACTCAATTAGCGCCGTGTGTTTGAAGTTGACAACTTTTGAAGAAAAAGCTTGATTTTAAAATTGCGAAAGCTATCCCCCTTTTTTAACGCTGCCGTGTAACATCAGTTTTCATGCATTTTCGTTCGCTTAATAGAATACCACGTAAAATTTAAACCACCCTTATATCAGGGGTCAGGAAAAGTAGTATCAAGTTTGGTAAAATTCGGCAACACTGTTGCTGTCAATAGTCAAAGTTATTTCTGCTGCGCTTATTTTGCTTTATTTTATTAAAGTTTAATGTATGCTTGAAAATATTAAATAAATGTAGCCCAATAATTTACGAATTGATTGATGCATAAACTGAACGTACAATTGTAAAATTTCTTTTAAAATTTGTGAAACTTTCTTCATATAAAGTTGCTGCTGACAAGTATATTTAACCTCTTAATTCGATATGGATGATGAGGCAGATTGCGGAAAATGCAAAAAAAATATTAAAGATGATGACTGCATTGGATGTGAAGGGCTATGCAAGAAATGGTTTCATATATCATGCGTAACCATAACGATTACTGAGTTAAAATTAATAAAGAAAAACAAGCAGATTAAATCGTTGTGTGAAGATTGCACTGATCAGTACATTAATCTTGTTGAGACATCATTGAAGAAACTTTTGAATGATATGATGTTATGAAGATTTCCATGGAAAAATTGTAGTCGGAAAAATTAATGAAATTATTGAGAGGAACGGGCATTCATTATGTTTAAATTCTGCCAATTATAAATCCTCTCGAGTCCAACTGAAAAAAAAAACTGGCATATTTAGTTGTACATCCCCCTTCAAAACCGAAACTTTTAAATGAAGCGTATTTCAAATAAAATTTTAAATGCAGCCTCATTTTGCCGTGCTTTAAAGTCTCTAAACGGGGAAAAAGAAAAAATAATCAGGTTTTGACCTAAAATTTGCGCATTTTTGAAAAAGATCAGTTTGCGAAAAACGCGTTTAAAGAATATGAAATTGACGCAGTTTCGGCACATTTATGGACTATTTTATATAGAACGTTTAAGATGGGTTGATATTCCTGTAGACTAGAGATATTATATAAGACCAGCAATTTTCAACTGCATTTGAGTCCTTTGAATTGCCCAGCTAAGGTAACACTTCTAAATTTGAAGAACGTCTATACTAGCTCTGGACGTATGGCAAGAGGTTCCCTTTTGTATAAATGCGTATTCATCCTTGAGATGAAGTAATGTCTCAATTTAAGGCGGCAAAACATTTTTCAAAATGTTAATGTACTGTTCGGAACGCATTGTTCCATCAACAAAATATATCGGACCTAGCCTTCGGCAAATATGCAGCTCCAAGTCATAATAGACTGTGGGTTTTTCATAGTAGGAACTAGACAGTTGACTGAGTATCTCCCTTCAGGCCTTCTGCCAACAAATCTGACTCTTTGGGTTACTGCTTCCAACGGGGACTCATCGCTGAAGATGACCTTTAAATAAATTAAAACATAGAAAATTATTCATAAGAAAATTTCTTGATATTTAACGTTGAACTAACTGAATTAAAGAAAGTAACTTTAATAGATGATTATCAATGATTTAAGAACTGATAAATAGCCAAAATTTTGCGGTCAAATTTTATCATGAAACAAAATTAAAAACCTTATTGACCGCAAAGCCTGTAATAAAACACAAGACACGAAATTTATTTGATTTTTATTTTAGTTTGTATTGAATGTATTTCGGTTCACAGCAGAGGAACTATCTTCAGCAATTGTCGTTAAGCACTGAATTGAGCAATTATGTCAAAATATAAAACAAAGTACTAATATAAAAAAGGAATAAGAAAAATTCTCAAAAGAGTAATACAATAAGACAAATGAAGCGCTTACATTGTATGTGTAAAAACAAAACAAACTAGAAAGTATTGAAACAAAAAATATTCAAGCAAGCCTTTTGTTATGAACATGTAAAGAATCATAACATATGCCGAAAATAAAACCCAAAACAGAAAAGTGCACAAAAGGTCAATTTATCACATTTCAAACTCAACGTTATTTTGGTACATACTACTTTGGCAGCTGTCCCATCCGTATAAACGTTGCGTAGTTACCATATTTAAGTTTTATAATCACGGTTAAAACCCGTAATAAATGTTCCAACCAATAAAAGATAAAAAATTTCGTGGTATTAATTTTGTTTATTGCAAAATAGAATATTTCACAAATTTTTGTTTCGCCAAAATGAGATACCGTAATTTGTTGTTGCGGAAATATTTGGGTATTGTCACATTTTCGATTTAAATTTTGAGCGTTACGACATTTTTGGGTATTATGCTACCATGGATTTATCAGAATGCCCAAATAAAGCAAAGTCATTACGCCCAACGATGGACATATTACCCAAAACTTAGGATACAATTTTTATAGCACATAAATAAGAGAACATATTGCCCAAATCAAAAAATTTTTAGATAATGTTCGGAAAACGAAATCTAAATCACCGATGACCTGGAGCGTCACTCTGTAGTGCGATTCGAAAGCAAATCTTTACGAATTCGAACAATTGCTACTCTAAAATCCGATTTTCGAAAATCAGAAGTTTTTGATTTTGCTTGTAAAAGAAAATTAAATGTAACTGCATTAGATTCGGTTTTAATGTGCTAAGATACAATAGTGTTTCCCAATTAAAGAAAGCTATATTAGGTATGAACCTAGATCAATTCTATTATCTACGAGATACAATAAAATTGCATAATAATTGTCCATGTTACCTTTATGATTTGTTGCAATTTATGCAATCACGTAGAGCAGCAGTGGACACGGAAATTTAGCAAACGAGCACAACAGCAAAATCAAGCAAGAAACAACGAAATTTCAAAGAAATTTCATTTCCAAATTCGGCAACAGCACAAAAAAAAAAACAGATTGCACTTCAAACAAAAACAATTGCTACATTCGGCGAGACACAATGCGGCACCGTCGCTAATGCCTTTGTGTGTTGTTTTTGTTTTCATTTGAACTCAAGTCAACGCTGTGCGTCGATAGCGTTAAAACTCTGTGAATTATTTTCTGGTTGCTTCCGCGTCGAATAACGGTAAAATAAATATTACCCAGACACAGAGGTATGATTATGGAGCGCTCTTTTGCTGTCACTGCAATTTGTATGCGAAATAACCTTCCTCACGAGTTGCAAACAATTAGATCACCGGCACAATTCAGGCAACAAATCTCTTCCTATATTATAGTTTTATTAAGCTTTAACATAAAACTTATTCATTTTATATTCGTTATTACATATTAGTTGAATCTTTGTACGCAACTTAATTCACAAATATGTCGAATGGAAAAATAATATTTTCACTCTGTCTCAATTAATTTTGATGTGACCGACTGTTAACATTTACAGGTTTGGAAATTTTATTTGTTATTAGTCGACTGTTATTATTAATTAATTGAACATTATTTTGATCGAATTGTACAGTCTTAGCAGAAACCGATATTTATGTGTGAAATTTCACAAATCGGTCAATGCTTTTTAACAAACATGACAGAGACAACAAATGGAACAATTTAACCTGGTAATTGGTGACTTATGTTTCGGCTATTACCACATATATACATATTCACAAGTAACATAAACATACCATAACTTCATATTATTTTACATTTTTCATTCCCAGCAAAACTGCTGACGCTATGTCTACAGTAGGGTGGTTCAGAAAAAAAAAATGTCTCCGATTTTGCTGGTCATGCAGTGGTATGTTCTACAACATAAAACAATAACACCTGAATTTTTTCAGATTTTTTAAAGCAGTTCATCAACTCTCTCAAAGCAAAAATAAGAATTAACTTTAAAAAAAAAAACACTTAAATTATAAACTGCAGCTAAAAAATAACAAATACAATTTAAAATTAACTTAAAATACATAATTATCTTTATTTTTTAACTATCTTTATTTTTTAATTATCTTTAAAGATAAGGTTTTGTAGCTCTTGGCAAAACCTATCAACAAATGAGACTTTTTAAACTACCTACAAATATTATCTTTAAAGATAATTAAAAAATAAATATAATTATGTATTTTAAGTTAATTTTAAATTTTATTTGTTATGTTTTAGATGCATTTTATAATTTAAGTGTTTTTTGTTAAAGTAAATTCTTATTTTTGCTTTGAGAGAGTTGATAAACTGCTTTAAAAAATCTGAAAAAATACACGAGTTATTATACCACTGCATGACCAGCAAAATCGGAGACATTCTTTTTTTTTTCTGAACAACCCTAGTCTACATACAATGTTGCACATGTACAACAATAGCGCTTGCAGTTTTGCTTGCTAGAATTAAGCTAAGCTAGAATTTTGAAGTCAGAAATAAAATAACGTTTGGACAGCAAACAATTCCTGAGTTTTTATTCTCAAAATCATTACTGACGCAGTCGGGTAGGATTCTGTCGAAGAATCTAGTAAACGAATTTACGTTTAAAATTATTAGAATTCCGCGCAAAGGAATAAATCAAGTTATTAAATTGAAACAAATAATTTTATGAACACCAGGAGTGAAGAATTAGAAAATTTATTTAAGACACTTTCTCTAAACAACAAAAATATGGAGAACGGGCGACAGCTTATAATGCAGAATCTGAAGTTGATTGATCCATTCGATGGGGATGAAAAGAAACTAGCATCTTACATTACTATTATAGAAACCATAATACCAACATTAGCTGCTTTACCTACTGAAGAGAGGGGATTGTACTTCAACGCTATTCTAAGAACATTAAAAGATGATGCAGCGCAGTTAGTAAGGAGAGAGCAACCCACCGACTGGTTGGGACTAAAGGAAGTCTTAGTCGAGGAATTTGGTGAGAGTACTCCAATTTCTTTACTTATTTTGAATCTGAATAACATTAGATATAAGAACAGTGTGAAAAATTTATGAAGTGCATTTAGTGATGAAATTGAAGATAAAATCAAACTAAGTGTGGATGACGCAACCACAAAAAAAATTTATGAAGAAAATTTAGAAAAAACCAGCTTAACAGTGTTAAAGAAGGAACTGCCAAATCATTTAACAAGTTTAATTAATGCGAATTTAGTGAATTGCTTCAGATCAGCTATAAAAGTATTGAGAGAAAACGAAATGTACAACGATAAAACACAAACATATTCACAACCTAAGAAAAGTTTTCATGCAGAATCTAATCGAAATAACAATATTAATACAAATAGAAATTTTAATCCTAATCAATATTCTTATCCAAATCGACGTTTTAATCAGAATCAGAATTCTTATCCTAATCAAGGATTTAATCAAAATCAAAACTTTATCCAAATCAAAGTTTAAATCAAAATCAAAACTTTTACCCAAACCGAAACTTTAATCAAAACAATAAAACGCAAGCAGGAAATAATTCTAACCAAAGCAGAATCCGTAGGTACGGAGCTCCTCAGCCAATGGAATTAGATGAAAATTTTCTTTTGGAGGCCTCGGAACCACAAACCTCCCAATCCTTGAATTAAATATAGGAACAGGAATATGTAAATTTCTTATTGATTCAGGATCATCCGTAAGTTTAGTCAATCCACATATTTTTTTAACTGCAGTACAGGAGCAACCCCAATTAAAATTAATACCATAAATGGTAACATTATTGCAAACTCAGTACAACTTTTCAATTTTCCAAGCCTAATTGAGGGCAACCTTAAATTTTATAGTTTTCCCATTCTCAAAAAAATTTGATGCACTCATAGGGAGTGACATTCTTAAAGTGCTGAATGCAAAATTAGATTTTAGTAACAACTCGGTATTATTTAATAACAAGTTATACAGTACGTCAAGCAGCGCAATACTTGACTATATCTGTTCTAGAACAGGAACAGAGAAAGAAAATAAATTCAGAACTAACCATTTGAACAGAGAAGAAAAAATAAGAGCTAGACAAGATCTTAAAAAAGTATGACAAACTCTTTCATACTGAGGGAAAAAAACATAGTTTTACAAACGCCTTAAAATACAAAATTTTAACCAAACATGAAGATCCAGTTTATTCTAAATCCTATAAATATCCCCAAGTGCATAGGGAAGAGGTGAATAGGCAAATACAAGATATGCTAAGTCAAGGCATAATCTTGCACAGTAACTCTCCCTATTCTTCGCAGATCTGGGTGGTGCCAAAGAAAGCTGACGCTTCTGGCAAACAAAAGTGGAGAATAGTTATGGATTATAGAAAACTGAATGATATCACTATAGACGATAGGTATCCGATACCAAACATTGAGGAAATTTTGGATAAGTTAGGGCGTTGCATGTACTTTACCACGTTAGATTTGTCCCACGGTTTCCATCAAATAGAAATGGAACCGGAGAGTATGAAAAAGACGGCCTTTTCGACCAAAAATGGCCACTGGAATGTCGCCCTGCCCTGTCCCGCCCTGTCCCGATAAAATTAAAGCGATAATGAAGTATCCTATTCCAAAAACGGAAAAAGAAATAAGACAGTTTCTTGGCCTAGCAGGATACTATAAACGGTGAGCTTGAAATACGTTACTATCGAATCAAAATTTAATCCAAATTTTTTAATTGGAAGTTATTCTACAGTGCATAAGGAAACATTTCCCGTAAAAATTAAAATCGGGGACCTGCCCCTTTTGGAGAAAACCGATTTTTACCTTTTTTTCATATTTTTCAGCTTTTTATGATTTTAGCCCTTTAACTGACATTCACTGCAAGTTTTTCCGACCTTGATTACCATTCTTAGTTTATTCTGTAATGTATAAATATTGTGGTGCCGTCCAAGTACTTCAGTTTGGGCACTCCTAAAGGTCATGAAGATCATCTATATACAATAAAACAAAGTCGGTTTAGTTATCCGCTTCGTAACTTAAGAACGGCTGGACCGATTTCATTGATCTCTGATTATTTGGATTTATCTTCGCCCGAAAGCAACATAAGCTATAAAAATTTTATTTAAGATGCATATATAGTAGGGTGGCTCTTGCACAAAAATAATTTTAAAAAAGCATTTTCACAAAGACCACGTGATCGATTCACACCAAATTTTCACCACATAGCTTTTATATCAAGAAGCATAGCTTAGGCTATAAAACTTTTATTAAGAGTGCATATTTAGGGTGACCTATATACATATATGTAGTGTCTGCATAGTTACACATACACATTCACTACAACACACTAACGAAATACTGCACAAAATAAATAAAATACTTTGTTGCTTTTAAATTATTGAATTTTAACTTATAACTTTTTGTTAGTACTCAAAAAATTGTTCAAGAAAATTATATAAAAACTTTTATAAAAAATATTCTAAAAAATAAATTTAAATTACAAATAGCATTATTAAATAAAAACAACTATTTAGCTTGCATTTGGACAACTGCACCTTATGCACTACTAAAATTGGCGATCCTGCCAGGTCACGACAAACGTGATGCCTACAATTAACAAATACATTGAGGTTAAATCCGAGCAGTAGTGCATTCCCAAACACCCACGGAGATATATATAAAAAAACTCAAGAGGTTAAAGATTTTGGTTTCTCCGCAATATCAAACTGCAGCCCTATCAACAGTTCCAACATCAACAATCCGTGCAAGAATTTAATTCAATTTTTATCAAGCTTATAATCTGGAACAGCAACAACAACTTCCACAACAACGCTACCAGTCACAACAACATCATCAAGGTCAACCTAAAAATCACGTAAATAAGTTAATTTTTATAGTAATTATAAGTACACGTTTATAGTAATAAAATGAATGTCACACACACACCCACACACCCCTCTCACATTATCTCACACTCCCCTCCATACACACAGCAAGGAGAAGGAGATGTGTTCAGACCACTAATTAATTTAGAGTTAGAAAATCCATTCGAAACGTCTGTCCGTACGGAAATACATGCGACTTCCGTTAAGTTGCCACAGTTTTGGACTAGTTGTCCTGAAGCGTGGTTTATACACGCTGAAATACAATTTCAGGCAAAGTCCATAACTGTGGACAAAACGAAATACGAGTACATAGTTACCGCTCTCCCACAAGAAGTCATTATGACAGTACTAGATGTCATAAAAAATCCCTCGATGAATAATCAATATGAAAATTTAAAAAAGGTTTTAATCGAAAGACATTCTCTCAGTGAGAACAAGAGGCTAGACAAAATACTGTCCGATTCTGAGATTGGAGACCGTAAGCCATCTCAGTTTTATAGAACCTTATTACTACTAGCTGGTTCTTCAGTAGAACCAGACCTTTTATTGAAGTTGTGGATGAGAAAACTCCCAAAACCATTAAACATAGCACTAGCAGGTTCAAGCCACACAGAACTGGATGAGCTTCTGAAGCTAGCCGACAAACTATGGGAAGTTATGAATGAGAGCGAAATTTCAACTTTGCAAAATACCAAACTTTCTAGTACCAATGAGCTTACAAAGATGGTACAGACATTAGCAGAGTCTACCAGTAAAATACTAAATTCATTCAATAAATTGGCATTAGAGGTTGAGACCCTCAGATCCGAACAAAATTTTCGCACACGTACACCGATACGACGTAGATCGAACTCTAGGCAGTCATCTCGTACACGTAGGCCGAACTGGATATGCCGATATCACTTTAAGTTCGGAACAGACGCACGTAGATGTGAACAACCGTGTGCATATGTTCAAACGACTAACACAACACAATACAACACAAATCAACAAAACTCGACAAACTAAAAAAATCCATTATCGCGACGACTGATGATGGACCGACTACTCTAACACGTCGTCTATTCGTTTATGATCCAACAAACAAACTAAACTTCCTAGTGGATAGTGGAGCGGAAGTCTCTGTACTTCCATCCTCCAAATTCAAAAGTTCCAAACAAAAAGCAGATCTAACTTTGACAGCTGCCAATGGCACGTCTATTTCAACTTTCGGAAAAAAACTACTCACACTTAACTTAAAATTACGACGTGACTTACCGTTCACATTTATCATTGCAGACATATCTAAACCTATTTTAGGTGCAGATTTTTTATCAAAATACGGACTTCTTATCGACATTAAACGCAAACGCCTCATTGATCCACTGACAAACATATCGATCAATGCTTTCTCCGTATTGACTGACACAACACTTACTAAATTATTCACACTTGATAACAAATATACACAGTTACTCAAGAAATTTCCTTCACTATTTACAGAACCCGACTACACTGCACCTGTCAAACACCAAACTGTACATCACATAGTCACAGAAGGACAGTTACCATTTACAAGACCACGACGTCTAGATTTGCCAAAATTTAAAATAGCTAAACAAGAATTCGACTTTTTAGTTAAATCTGGCATTTGTAGACCATCTGATTCGAAAACATCATCTCCACTACACTTAGTACCGAAACGTGAACCGAATGACTGGAGACCATGTGGTGACTACAGACGTCTTAACGCGATAACAGTTCCTGACCGATACCCTTTACCACACATACACGATTTTTCGATGAACTTACACAACACACAAATTTACTCAAAATTAGATCTTGTTAGAGCATACCATCAAATACCTATGGCTCCTGACGACATACACAAGACAGCTATTACGACACCTTTTGGAAATTTTGAGTTTCTTCGAATGCCTTTCGGTTTGAGAAACTCAGCACAAACATTTGAGAGGTTTATTCATGAAGCTCTACACGGATTAGATTTCATCTTCGTGTATTTAGATGATATCCTAATAGCTAGTGAATCAGAAAAACAACACTTTGAACACTTAACACAGGTTTTCCAACGACTTGACAGTTACGGCTTAAACATCAAACCCAATAAATGCATTTTTGGTGTAGACAAAATAGATTTCCTCAGTTACACTATTTCTAAACATGGTATACAACCATCAGAAGAACGAATACAGTGCATACGAGACTATCCACAACCCATCACAGTTAAACACATGCAAAAATTTATTGGTATGACTACCTATTATCACAGATGCATCGCTAAACTCGCACATATGGTATGCCCCATTTATAAAATGGTCACAAACGCCTCAAAAACTAAAAATAAACAGTTACAATGGACGGAAACTACATTAAATGCATTTATAACAATAAAAGATAGCTTCGCCAAGGATACACTTATTAACCATGTTAATAGTAAGGCAAAACTATCAATTGCTGTAGATGCATCTAATACCGCAGTGGGCGGAGTATTACAACAAGAACACAACGGAACACTCGAACCATTAGCATTTTTTTCTAAGAAACTTACACAAACAGAAACGAAATACAGTACATTCGACCGCGAATTACTTGCTATATACTTGACAATAAAACATTTTAGGCATTACTTAGAAGGCAATACATTCACAGTTTACACAGATCACAAACCATTAAAGAATGCACTTTACTCCAAAACAGAACGCAGTCCTAGACAAACACGACACCTTGAATACATTGCACAATTCACAAACACGATAATACACATCAAAGGTACAGACAACGTAGTAGCGGATGCGCTATCGAGATGCGAAATAGAAGAGCTCAAAACACCTGATATCGATCTGAAACAGTTATACAAAGAACAATGTATTGATCCAGAACTAAAAAATACCATAGATAACAAAATATACAAATTCACACAGGTAGAAATCCCATTTTTAAACATTAAGATCTGGTGCGAACACTCCACAGACAGCACACGTCCATACATTCCACAGACATTACGTAAAAAGATTTTTGAACAGCTACACAATATTTCACATCCTGGAACGAGAGCTTCCAGACGTCGCATCACACAACGTTACTTTTGGCCCAAAATGAACACACAGATTAACACATGGGCACAAGAATGCATAAATTGTCAGAGAGCCAAAGTACATCGGCACACCAAGACACAACCCCAGAAAATACACATCCCACACGGTCGGTTTGAACACATACATATCGATTTAGTTGGTCCACTACCCATATCAAATGGTTATAGATACTTATTAACCGCCATTGATGGAAATACACGTTGGCCAGAGGTCTATCCACTTAAAAATACAGAAACGGCCACAATAGTAGAGACCCTCAGATAAGAATTCATCTCACGTTTCGGTGTTCCACTCGAAATTACTTCGGATCGTGGACCTCAATTAACTTCTGGCACATTTAAGCAATTTATTAAAGAAATCGGTAGCCATCACATAATGACATCCCCTTACCATCCACAAGCTAATGGTATGATAGAAAGATTCCATAGACAGTTAAAAACTTCATTGATAGCAAAGAATAACCAAAAAAACTGGTATTCAGAGATTCCACTAGTTCTATTAGGCATCAGATCGGCAGTTAAAGAAGACATAAAAGCGTCTCCTGCTGAAATGGTTTACGGTCAAAACTTGAAATTGCCACAACAATTAATAGTACGCCACAATCGACCTTCAACCTCAGAATCAGATATTTTGTCAGCAGTCAAAGAGAAAGTTCACAACTCACAATCCAAAATTTCACATCATAATACTTCTAGTCAACTATATATACCGCACACATTGGAGAATTGTAAATATGTACTCGTTCGTAATGATTCCATCCGACGTGCACTTCAAAGTCCGTACGATGGACCTTACAAAGTTTTAGATAAAACACCAAAGTATTTCACAATTGTAAAAAACAACATCCCTACTAATATAAATATAGACCGAATCAAACCAGTTTTTATTAACACAGACACCACACAGACATTTTCTCCAACACATAAATTTGTTAAAAAAGTTCACTTCAATCTACTTGCAAATACTATAAAATTCTATGGGGGGGAATAATGTAGTGTCTGCATAGTTACACATACACATTCACTACAACACACTAACGAAATACTGCACAAAAAAAATAAAATACTTTGTTGCTTTTAAATTATTGAATTTTAACTTATAACTTTTTGTTAGTACTCAAAAAATTGTTCAAGAAAATTATATAAAAACTTTTATAAAAAATATTCTAAAAAATAAATTTAAATTATAAATAGCATTATTAAATAAAAACAACTATTTAGTTTGCATTTGGACAACTGCACCTTATGCACTACTAAATATATATGCACATAATCGCTGGTGTGTCTGTTTGTGATTGCGTAACTTCTGAACGTCTTCACCGATTGAGGTCATGTTAGCCGGGTCGCTTGTTACACTATAAATATCCCTTATAATACAATGCGATGTGCATTTTGATTTATATGGTTTCTCTGTAGACTTAGTTCATGGATTATGGCCGATGATAGGCACAAGTTCTTCTGCAAGTTCTAGCAGGAGCGTAATTGAGAGTAATTGAGTGTGACGAGATCGAACTTTGTGTACGTATACAAATGTGAACGCACAACAGCGCCTCAGTTCTACTTCAACAACGAACGAAGCAAGACCTGCGACAGATAATTTCTAGCAAGCGTATTTTTTGAAGCGATTTATGATACACCCAAAAAATTTTTTTCAAACTGAATTTAATAGACTTCAATGTGACTCCTCCCTTCCCTTTGAGCGCGGGCTGAAATTTTGGTGAAAAATCGATGAAATTATTTATCCGATTTTAAAAAGTAAAATGATGTCTCCACATTCCATGTTTGGCACAACATATTTTTGCGAAGCAACTTATTCTTCTATTGTATTTACTAAAACTAAGCAAAGAAATTTACTAACTAATGAACATCTAGAGAACTTATTACGAATGAAGGTCTTTAGTATTGAAATTGATTTTGACAAACGAATAAAATATTCAAAAGCTTAATTAATTTATAAATTCTTTAAAAATAAAACATATATTTAACATTTTTCTGATACCACAGCGGCCACTTAATACAACAATAGGTATTTTAATTTGATTACAACCGAATAAGTGTAAGTATTTTGAATATTAAATTTTCATCAAAAATAGGCAAGCCAAATAAAACCTTTCAGCGCACGATAACATTTTTTTTTGCAGTGCAAAGCATGAATAAGTTATTCTATGCTTACAATGCGTTTTCAGTTCAGTTCACCGCAAGCATTGAAGAAGGCAAGACGTATGTCGCTTGTTTTCATACATATGCTTCTTCTTATTTTTTCTCCATATGGTTGTTGTACCACTACATGGAAATTGAATTTGTGCATTAATGTTAGTGCCCATCATTAATTATGGCTTATGCCAATATTTAATTTATTTAGTATTTATTTTATTATAACAATATTTTCTGTTCTATTACTAAAGATAACAAAGCTCCACAAAATTACCTTTTTTTTGTTGCCATAGATGTCTTTGCGGATTTTTATAATTTCAGGTACCAGGAATATATTCATGAAAATACTGAATTGGTTCTAGTTTTATGATATTGATTCTATACAACTCAAGAACAGCTAGACCGATTTTTGTGATCTCTGATTTTTTGGATTTTTCTCTACCCCAAGATTTGCCTTTGCCCTGAAAAATAGAATGTACTTGTTTTATTTTCTAATTCATTCTGCTATTTATAGCGTAACAAGTGACCCGGCTAACATGACCTCATAAAGACAAAAAACAATAATGCAGTAAAAGTCACAAAAATTTTGGAAAACATTGAATCATACGCAGAATTTAAAACGAAATTTTTCGAAATACATTTAGGAGGATTACACCAAGGCATAGAAAAAGTAGTAATTGTATTCAAGTCCAAATTTTATTATCCAAATTATGTTAAACAAATAATGGCCATTATCAATGAATGTGAGCTATGCAATAGATGCAAATCTGATCATATTTCGTATAAAATTCCATTTAAAATTACACCCCCTGTATATGAAATTAGAGAAAAATTTGTTGTAGATTTCTGGAAGTGGGATCAAAAAAATTATTTAACTTGTATTGACTTGCATTCGAAATTCGCTACGTTAGAACCAGTAAATTCATTGGACTGGTTGGAAAAGAAAGGGCTTTATTAAAAATATTCAATACGTTAGGACCACCGCAAACTCTTAAAATTGATCAAGATCAGGAAATGAATAACGCTAATATAAAGAATTGGTGCGCCCAATTAAATATTAATCTCGAAATTACCACTGGTAAAACAGGTATTGCAGATGTAGAACGCTTACATAAGACTCTTGATGAGAAACTGCGAATAATCATTACATCAGAAGATAAAGAGCTTAATTACCTTAAAATAGATCAAACATTTTTCACTTATAACCATTCCATAGTTCATTCAACCACTTGAGAAACACCTTATAATATATTTTTTAATAAAAAGAATCTCCAAAAAGAACCTTAAGCTGTTAAAGAAGTGCGAATTGGAAAAATAAACAATTACAGGAAAGATAACTTACCAGATACTAGATTTATTATTGCAGAAAATTCAAGAAAAAGACTCCAAAAAACAAGCAACCCATTTTAAAGAGTAGAAGTAGTTCAATAGGACGAAGATAGGGAACATTTTGTCGTAAAGTTTAAAGATAGAAAAGTAAGGAAATACAAAAGTCAATTCAAAAGGAAAAAAAAGACTAATAACATCGATCTGCATAAGGAATAACTTTATCTATTTTGTACTTACAATACCTAACATATTTGATTCTTATGACAAATTGAAAATTTTGGCAGTTCCTGATAAAAATAAGCAAGAATTAATTTTAAGCGAGAATAAAGATTATGTCAGAGTAAATAAAACTATTTTTGAATTAAAAAAGGATAAAATATTACCAATAATGGAAAACTTTTTAAGAAACTTACTAAATAACCATTAAGTAAGTTGTGAATCAAAAACAAATATCGTATCTAGCATTAGTTTTGTACCACCAAACATTATTGTTACTAGAAATTTCAAAGAAACTAAGGTAAACCTTAATTGCAACTAACTTGAACTTAAGGTCAAAGGAAACAGTATTGTTGTTTTTAGCAAATGTAAAATAAAAATAAACGACTTTGAAGTCACAACGTCAGAAGATTATACTAAAATAAATACTGTACCTTTTGCTAAGGATCTTGAAAATCTAGTAAAAATAAATAAATATTTTGTAACGCTGCCTGATATAAAACAACAATTTCTAACGATTGAAGAAAATAAAAAACATGTAACGATCTTTGGATCGGTATTTTTTGTGTCATTCATTATATTTATTGCATTGTTCGTAATAATTAAGAAATTTGTTTATAAAAAAATTATCAATAAGGATATTGACTCTTCTATAGTTGGGAGGAGGAACATAAACATACCATAACTTCATATTATTTTACATTTTTCATTCCCAGCAAAACTGCTGACGCTATGTCTACAGTGTTGCACATGTACAACAATAGCGCTTGCACTTTTGCTTGCTAGAATTAAGCTAAGCTAAGAATTTTAAAGTCAGAAATAAAATAACGTTTGGACAGCAAACAATTGCTGAGTTTTTATTCTCAAAATTATTACTCACATACATATATACATAGCCTCATCAGACCAGTTTTGGTTAATTTGTACACGGATTTGAACCCCGACCATTCCATGAATTATGTTAGGAGCAAGTGTTGACCTTAATGAACATGGAAGACGCTGTAAACGGTACATCAGGAACAAAAAGTTTTTCTGCTAGTGATTCTGTTGGCCGAAAATGTGGCACGTCTGATAAGTACTTCAAATAAACCTCGATTAGATACTATGTAACGGCAGCAGTTCGATGATGGAAACTTTCATCACTAAACTATCCATGACCAGTATGAGCAATCTGTTGGACACTGGCGTTGCTTAGCAATAATTCGAAACACTAAAGTCAAAATGACATATGTTGGGTAGAATCGCTCTATCACACCTGTTGTTCGAGACTTGTCTTTGCGCGTGGTGAATCAGCCAATCAGCAGACTCAACAGCGCGTCGGTTGTTGGTTGGACAAAGGAAGGTTGCGAGTGACACGCGGAGTTGGTTTTTGCGTTTTGAGGAAGGCAGTAGTGCAGTTTTGCGTAGGTGTGAAGCTTTTTTTATCGCTGCCATTTTTTTTATACCAATAATTTTCAAGCGAAAAAAAAATTAAAATTTTTAAACCGCCCGAACAGAACCTATTTAAATTTAAGATACAATAAAAAAAAAGCATTTCGTTTAATTTCTAAACTTTACTTTGCCCGTAATCCTTTATTTTAGTTCTTATTAAAGAAAAGCAAAAGTAAAAAAAAATTTGTAAAACATAATTTATACTTTTTTGCTTTTGGCAATAAAACCATTTGATTTTTTGCAATAAAACAATTCCAACATTATTTATACTGACCTATAGTTTTTGTTACCGTGAAGCTGCTGTGCGTTGGTCTGCACCGAGGTAACACCTTTTAAAAATATGTTGCCACTGCCGGGAAATGTGGTGGAGCACCTTATGCCTGGTCGATGGCACTGCTTTCGCTTCGCTGCGGTCTCTGCAGCTTGTAGATAAAAAAAAATTGCTCGAAGTACTTTACTTCCATACACTGCACTTTATTTTTATTAGATCTAAGTTAATTTTAAGTTTAGTTTAAGTTATTTTATAAGTTTAGTTTTAAAAGTAATTGAGGAGAAAAAATGTGTTGCTGCTGCTCTGCTCAGAAAAAATGTAGACGTAAGCATGGTGCAATAACCAAGGTGAAGTAATTAAGGAGAGCAAACGTAATGAAGTGGAAGCTATTTTGAGAGCGCGAGAGTAGATCGCCTATTTGCTTTAACGTTGTCATTCTTGATATATCAATTGCCCGTTCAGCAAAGTTAAGCGCTTTAGGGAATTGAAGCGCTTAAGCATAAAACTCTTCAAAAATCTCTGAACGATGTCCTGAAAATGTTGCAAACCACCTTATTTTTGAGAAATTTAGACGCTGTTGTTGTTATTTAATAACAAAAAACACTTATTGCTGTCGGATTGAAACACACTGCACTATTTTGCTTAGTTTTTTGTTCACATCAGAATTTTGATCACTAAAAACTTGCTGAAAGTGATTCAAAAATGTTGAAGTTGCTGAACGTTCCCAATAATCAAAACAACGATGTATCAAAAATATAACGAAACACAATAAAATCGAATTGATGATAAATGTCAATGTGAGTCTATTAATGGCCAATACCCAGAAAATTTTGAGAGAAGTGTCATAATTACTCCACCTTGGTTATTGCACCATGGACGTGAGTATAACAAGAAAAAAAGGTAATAGAATACTATTTTCATCCAGGGCGACCAACTGGCAGCACTACATTTAAGGCTGCCATGCATGATGTGGTTAGGACTGCCGCACATTAATTCACGATGAGAACAGCTTTTCTGTGAATTGAAAGATGTTGATATGAATTGGTTTGCTTGGGCAGAAAAAACAGGAGCATAAAAAGCTAAACTCGAAATTTCTTGAGCACAAAAGCTGAAAAGCTAATTTTTTTTTTAAAAATCATTTGCAGTTGAATGAAAGGTCCTCTATATAGAACAGTTATTTCATACTTCGTTTACTAACAGAGAAATAGCAACATTTTTTGACAATGTAATGATGGACATTTGCCAAAACATGCGAAAAGCTAATTCACATAATCTACACTGAATTGAAAGTACCGTGCTTGCTTTACTTATTTTCCATTGGTGCTGGTAGGCATCTACCCAACCAGACGAGGTCAGCCAATAGCGCGACATTTTGAAATATCTGCTGCATTTAAGTCACTGCAGCTTATAGTCTCTTACCGACCATATGAGGTTTGCGCTCATATATTTTAATTTCGTATATGTATTATACTTACATATTTTCTCAATTATTGAAGGCTGCTGAGCTTAGCAAATAAAGTTGAATAAATAAATAAAGCAAAAAAAAAAAAAAGCAAAATATGAAAAACGTTGAAAGTCGAAACAACATGAAAAATGTTGAAAGCAGTTGAAAAACTCAAAAAAGTTGCCAGAGGTTGAAAAATGTTGAAACAATTCAAAATCGATGAAAAAGTCGAGAAAATAAAGAAAATGAGGAATAAAGTTGAAAAAGTCGGAAATATATAGAAAATGTTGAAAAACTCAATAAAAGTTGCCAGAAGTTGAGAAATGTTGAAACAATTCAATATCGCTTAAAATGTCTTAAAAATAAAGAAAATAACGAAGAAAGTTGAAATTATGAAAAAGTCGATATAGGCCACGGTTCAATAAATTATATTCGTGATTGATATACAATATTTTAGCACAATAGTTTGTGATATATGCCGTTATTAGTCTTAAAATTTATGGCGATGACACCACCACTGGTGCAATCCAGCGCGATTTTGATCCAGAAATAGCTTTCCATAAACAAACCTCTTACACCGAATTTCAGTATGACTGGAGGTATTTTACTTGTATGGGAGGTGGCACACTTACTGGTGCTTTTTCGGCCACTTTTAACTCAGATATAATCTCTGGCAAGGTGTTACGCCCGCCGGTACTATTCTGCCAAATTTTAGTAATAAGATACCTTTAATCAAGTTTATGTGCCATACTAAATTTCATAACGATTACGTTGCAAGTTCTCTAATTATAATGTCTATTAATATTGTTTCCTGTGCCATGCCCTTTAACGAGATTTTTCAGTAGACTGATGTAGCTCGTATTGATTGACTGCTTTCAGTGGTATCGTCTTTAAAATGTTAATGAAAATCGTATGTTCAGTAGTATCGTCTCTAAAATTTTTATGAAAACCGTATGTGCCAATTTTTTATTGTTGAAAAGTGCCACGAATAATTTTCTAACTCCATCTACTTTTAGCACAATTCAAGATGTACATATATGATCTGCATCCGTTATAAAAGTTAAAATTTAGGGCTGTGCCACGCCTTTTTAAGAGTTTTTGAAAACTTAAAATCTCGCCTAATCCTATTTTTGATCACATGTGCTCCAAATCACTAAACCAATCGCCAAAATCGCTGAAACTTTTTTTAAAATGGGCTTGGCCCTATATACATTGAGAATAGGCGATTGGCGTGTCCGTGAACCGATTTCGCTAGCAGCTTTTAATATGGTGTGACCTGTTTGTTGAATTGCATTGAAGTAGCTTTCTTGGTTTTCCCGTAAACTTGATTTCAACAGACAGACAGACAGATGGGCATAGCTAAATTGACTCAGGTGGTGACGCTGATCAGGAAAATATATATTTTTCTAGATACGCCCGCTTCTATGCGTTACAAACGGAATGACAAAGTGAATATACCCTCTGTGTATATATGCATTAAACACATGTAATAAGACAGATTCTGGGCTTTTGCAGACTACACCTCTGAATGCATTGAGAATAGAAGCTCAATTTCACGAGCTGCCAAATATCTAACTGGTCCTATCCAACCTTTACACTAATCATTTTGAAATGCTCTGAACACTAATGGATATTCACTAGAGTGGTTAAAATGTTACTCTTATCCAGAACATCACAAACTTGTTGCAAAATAATTACACACCTTTGCCAAACAAACAAATTAACTCGATTCTTACACAAGTTGAAATCAGTTCATCGATATTTCCATCAGTAGCTATAAGAAAAATGATACAACTTCTATATAGTCCAAGAGCCCACGACGATCAGACCTTCGTTGTGTTATAAAAGCTATAAGTTTCTCTGTGTATGTCCCTAAAAGTGGTGGCTTTGAAAGGTAACTAATAAGTAAGGTGTATGAAATTGCATATCAAATTCGTTAAAGTATAAAGCTCAGATTTTATATATTTTATTTTTATGCGAAATCACGTCGTCTATTGTCAGACACTTAGAACAGTTGCAACCCCCTGTCAGACACACTTAAATTATAATAAACTATAATATAGCTCACGTTATAGTATAAAAGCTGAATTTTATATATGGGTCAATCCATCTATAATGGGCCTATCATTACCCTCATGTTTTTTAAATTGACTGAAACTTTTTTCAGTGATTGGTCTATCATGTAGAAGATATAAAAAAAATCGATAAATTTTTTTTGACCAATATTATTGCTTAAAAAAAAAGTCTTAAATTATGTTCAAAAAAGCTCGCAACTAAAACAAAAAAATTCATTGATGAATATAAACAAACCAACACAACCCAAATTAGCTTTTATATTATTTTTAGGTAGATGTGTATTAGTAGATGGCAAAAAACTGCAAATCTGAATAAATTAAGGCCTGAACGGTTTCTATGTGGTAAAAGATAAAAAAATTGATTTTTTCAAAAAACATCAATTTCCCAAATACTCCATCACCGATTTCAGCCTTTATAGGCTCAAAATTTTTAGAATATACAGGAGTACCATCCCTGAAAATTTTATTCATGTTTTTTCACCCTATTTGATTTTACAATCATTTAAAACTAAGATTTATGATTTGCAATGTAAATTGAAACATTGAGAATGAAAGCGAAAGAATAAAATTTGAATTGATTTCGACCTTTTTAAAGACAAAATTTTCAGAACATTCAGGAGTACCATCTCCGAAAATTTCATTCAGTTTTGTTCACTTTATTTCATTTTACAGGCACCTTAAGTTAAGATTTAGGATTTGCAATGTAAATTGAAACATTGAGAAGTAGAGCGAGAAAATTTGGATATTCCGTTATATTTCTTTCATAAATATTCCACTGTATACACTCACTTTAGATGCTTGTAAAGTGAAATAAGGTGAACAAAAATGAATGAAATTTTCAGAGATGGTACTCCTGAATGTTCTGAAAATTTTGACCTTAAAAAGGCTGAAATCAATTCAAATTTTATTCTCTCGCTTTCATTCTCAATGTTTCAATTTACATTGCAAATCATAAATCTTAACTTTAAATGCTTGTAAAATCAAATGGGGTGAAAAAACATAAATAAAATTTTCAGGGATGATACTCCTGTATATTCTAAAAACTTTGAGCCTATAAAAACTGAAATCGGTGATGGAGTATTTGGGAAATTTATGTTTTCTTGGAAAGTAAATTTTTTTATATTTTACCACATAGAAACCGTTCAGGCCTTCATTTATTCAGATTTGCAGTTTTTTTGTCATCTACTAGTACACAACTACCTATAAATAATATAAAAGCTAATATGAATTGTGTTGGTTTGTTTATATTCATCAATGAATTTTTTTGTTTTACTTGCGAGTTTTTTTTAACACAATTTAAAACTTTTTTTTAAGCAAGAAAATTGGTCAAAAAAATTTTATCGAATTTTTTTATATCTTCTACATGATAGACCAATCACTGAAAAAAGTTTCAGCCTATTTAAAAAACATGAGGGTAATGATAGGCCCATTATAGATGGAATGACCCATATGTTACTTGAGCAACTATCAAAATATGTTTTATTAGTTATATAACAGTTTCGATGGTTCTTACAGTTTGTCAGACACACTAAAAGTCTACCGTAGTTGCGAACGCGAAGTATATGCATGCAAGTGGGTGCGAGTGAAATAGTGCGTTGGCATGAATCATTCACTCAGCAATATGTGTTTTTTGGATGTATCGGAAAATTTTATAATACATATGAATTATTTCTTAATTATGACACATAATTATAACTAAAGAATAAATTTTCAAAAAATATTAAGTAAAACTTTCATGTCAATAAAGAAATATAACAAAAATCTAATAAATTAATCAATAATATTTTGGAGTTTTGCTTTTTTTAAAAAATTTAATTTATTGAAAATTTAATGTAATAAAAATCTGAATATTTTATAAAAACTTATTGTTTACTATAAGAGGGTACAATTATTTTGACAGTAAGAAATCAAATGAATAAATAGTTTTATTTTGTTCATAGCCATTCTATACAAAGTAATAAAATATTATTTCGTATATGTATTATTGGATTCAAAGAAATATTTAATTATTTCCATAATTTTCATCGTTTTCGTCAGTATCTTCGTCACTGCTACTCCAATCCGAGAAGTGATCGTCGCCTAACTCGTAGTATTTCAATTCAATTTTGTGTTCTGCTTGTAGCTGTTTGTGATCAAGAAAATTTACATGTGTTATTGTGATTTTCGAATGTCTCTTCGTTTTATTTCGTATTTTTTTTATTATATTGTTAATATAGGCACATCTTATCAATGTATGTTTTCTCGATAGCAAATTTTTGAAATCTGGTCCTCAAAAACTGGTACAAATTTTATAAAATCACAGTATCCTAAAATTAAAGGCTTGAAATGTTTAGTAAACTATTGATATGCAGTATTTTGGAAAAAGAGCAATCGCATAAAATCAAAGGATTTGGTGATTCATTTCGATTGGTTCGGAGTCAAAGAAAGCATTTATTTAACAAATGATATGGAAAGATTAGGTCTAGACAGAAAACCTGAGCGTTTCAATTCTTATTTTAATAAGCATTTTAAATTATATAAGCTGATTTATTTTTCATTTATAAAACAGTCATTTACCATTTTTTTATTATTTCTTATATGGGAGGTGGGCGTAGGAGACGTCAGACCATGCCCATTTTTACATGATATCATATTCATATCACCTGGAACTTACGACCTAAGTTCCAAACCTATATTTATTGTAAAAGTAATTATGACACTTTCTACCATATAAGTGGAACTACTGTGTCTGACAAAGTGTAAGAACCATCGAAACTGTCTGATGACTGATAAAACATCTTTTTATAGTTTCTCAAGCAACATATCGGGCATTTCACGTGAAGCGGACAATGACGAAAAAATTAGATTTTGAGATTTATTCATATTCGGCTTTATTGTACTTCTAGAAGGTGTAATCACTTAATATTTTTTTATGTAAGGCTTAGTTGTCAAGCTATGGACTTCTAAAAATTGACGTAATATGAAGAATGGATTTTTCGGAAGCAGTTTTTCGAACTTAACAAATTTTCAATAGAATATTAGACATTGTGGTCCCTATAAGAAATTTCCTGCTCTTTTCAATTATGAAATCAGATTTGAAATTTGATTTTTTTTTTGTATAGAAAACAGGAAGTGAACATTTCGTAACAGAATTTAAGCAATTACTACATATTTTATTTTTTTTTATTTTAACTGTAGAATACGACATTAAATATACCAATAATAGCTAAAATTTGTTAATGTGATCTACATTAGTTTACGAGATATATGAATTGAAGTGCTTAGGTTAGGTTAGGTTAGGTAGGAGTGGCAGTCAGTTACGAAAAACTGACTCACTTAGACCAAACATGATGCGTTGTGATACCACAGGGTGTTTTACTACACCCTCTCGTTGAACCAGCCAGAATTCGTTATGAAACTAAATAGCTGACCTATACTGACATGTCTAAGGTCATCCAGGTCATCAAATTAAAACGACACAAATGCTTTGTGCCGTTTTCTAGCAAGTGCGGGACAGGAGCAGAGAAGATGTTTAATATTTTCCTCTTCCTCCACATCTCCACAACTTCTACAGAAGTCAAAGGACCTAACACCTAATCTCTCCGCATGTCTGCCGATGAGGCAGTGGCCAGTTATGACTGCGACAACTGACGAGACACTATGTCTAGTGCGAGAAATTAGTTCTGACGAACGCTTAGCATCCCATTTCGGCCAGATTTGCCTAGTTATATTACAAGTTGACCCTTCAGTCCATCTTTTATTAGCATTTTTAACCATTTCTTCTTTAAGCAGAAACTTGCAGGTAGCAAGTAGCATGCCAACACCTTCCTTGTCCTGAGGAATTTGTGCAGTAGTCCCCTGCCTAGCAAGTTCATCCGCTTTGCAATTGCCGTCAATGTTCCTATGCCCAGGCACCCAGATGAGGTGAATATAAAAATGTTGAGCCATCTCGTTTAGAGACGAGCGACATTGTTGGGCCACTAGTGAGTTTAGGAAGACTGATTCTAGAGATTTGATAGCTGCCTGACTATCTGAGAAAATATTTATATCCTTTTTGGATACAACATTCCTCCTTAGCCAGGATGTTACTCCCTCTATTGCTATAACCTCCGCCTGAAAAACGCTGCAATGATCCGGTAACCTCGCAGCAATTCTTAACTTCAGTTCCTTGGAGTAGATACCATAACCCACTTGGTTATTTAGCTTGGAGCCATCAGTATAGAAATTAATATGACCCCTTCTCCCCGGGAATCCTCCCTTCCAGTCATCCCTAGATGGAATATGAGTTACGTAATCCCTGTTAAATGAGATTCCTGGAACAACATAGTCCAACTTGGAGGGTACAGACCTCAAGCTATGAAGAATAGTTGAGTGCCCTATTCTGCCCTCGGACCAGCAAATAGTTTCCCTGAGTCTAATGGCAGAATAAGCTGCCATCTGTTTACCTAACAGGTCGAGAGGAACGAGATGAAAGAGGACCTCTAAAGCGTCAGTTGGTGTAGTCCGCAGAGCACCGCTGATACACATGGAAGCCGCCCTTTGAACTCTCTGTAATTGTTTGTAATAGGTGACCTTGTCTAACACCGGCCACCACATCACAATGCCATATAATAGAATCGGTCGAATGACCGCTGTGTATAGCCAGTGAATAATACGAGGTGATAAACCCCATCTTCCACCTACCGCTTTTTTGCAAGAGTAAAGCGCTACGGTTGGTTTCCTTACTCTTTCTATAACATTAATTTTCCAACTTAATTTCCTATCCAATACTAAACCAAGGTACCTTGCGCTATCTTTGAAGACAAGTCTAGTGCCTTTTAGTGAAGGTGGTTCTATAATTGGAAGTTTGTGATTCCTAGTAAAGAGTACTAGTTCCATTTTGTTCGGATTTACACCTAAACCTGCCTCATCCGCCCATTTTTATTTATTTTTTATTTTATTTATTTATTTTTTACGGTCTTAGAGACCTAGATATTAATACAAAATTAAATTTCAGAATACTATGAACTAGTTAACTAATATTGGCACAATTCAATTCATCTAAATTATAACTATCTAATTGCTATAGAAATCTTACAATACACAATACATGGACTATCACAGTTTTTTAAATAACCGGGTAATTCATTATATTCTCTAACTCCTGCATAATATATGCTCTTTTTATCCAGTTCATTTCTAGCTATTGGGAGATGAAAATTATTTCTATTCCTAGTTTGGTAGTTGTGAATTTCTCGGTTGTATCTCATTCTAATGCTTAAATATCCAGGTAAATTGCCTAATTTTATATTATGTATAAACTTCAAAGTATAGTAAGTCACTAATTAATTCACACTGAGCCAGTTCAGTTCGCCAAGCATCTCTTGTATTGGAGTGTCGTATCGTTTCTTTAAAATGAAACGCATCGCTTTATTTTGTTTCTTTTGTAGCTTCGAGATTTGTGAGTCAGTTAATGTAAATAAAATTGGCGGACAGTAAATAAAATGGAGCTCTATCATTGATCTATATACCATAATTTTGTATTTTCTACTGATAAATTTACATGAGCGGAACATAAAACCTATCTTTTTGGCTAGTTTAGATTCTATATAATTCAAATGCTCTCCAAACTTTAACTTATCACCAATGATTATGCCCAAATACTTTATTTTACTAATTCTTTGCAAAGGATTATTTGCAATCTTCAGGGTAACCATGTCTGAGTTAACTGATCTTCTTGTCATCACCATGTATTTTGTCTTATCGATGTTAATTTTGAGTTTGTTATGGCACAGCCACCTATATATCACGTTTAAGTCCGATTGTATTTTCGAAATTGCTTCTTCCATTGATGGAGCACTTATAGTTAATAAAGCATCATCCGCAAACAGACGAATTTTACAAAATTTCAAATATTTTTTAATATCATTGATATATATTATAAACAGTATTGGAGCGAGCACCGAGCCCTGTTGCAATCCTATAGTAACATCTATTTCTGGCGAGACTGCATTTCCTATGGCAGTTTTTTGTTTTCTACCGCTGAGATAACTTTCAAACCAATTTAAGGGCAGATTTTGTACACCAATATTGTGTAGCTTTTTTATTAAAGTGTGCCTGTCTACGGTTTCAAAAGCTCTTTTTAAGTCTAAGAAGACTGAGACTATAACATCCTTCTTTGATAGGTTTTCTTTCCACTCTGTAATTACTAAGTTTATTGCAGATTCACAGGAATGCTTAGATCAAAACCCAGATTGTTCCTGTATTATGATTTCATGTTCATCTAGGTACTGGATCAGTTGATTTTTGACTATAGTTTCAATAATTTTTTCATCGCATTGCAGTGTGTTTATAGGACGCATTTCTTCGGGTTTAGTAGTACCTGGAACTTTTTCCACTGGAATTACTACCGAGATTTTCCAGCAATCCGGGAAAATACCCCGATTAAAGCTTTCGTTTATTAGACAAGCATAGGCATATCCCAGATAATCCATGGAATCTTTTATTACACCTTTAGTTAAAGTTTTTTTACCACCATATTTATTTTTGAATGACGAAACAGTTTTCATTATATCA
Organism: Meiosimyza decipiens; assembly: GCA_963680825.1. Taxonomy (NCBI): domain Eukaryota; kingdom Metazoa; phylum Arthropoda; class Insecta; order Diptera; family Lauxaniidae; genus Meiosimyza; species Meiosimyza decipiens. Next base: position 77,499,543 of record OY804258.1, on the reverse strand, counting down.
TCAGTGTTGACCATTTTAAACTCAAATAAGCCTCTATCCAAAACTTCACGCTCTTCAGTTATGACAATGTTCTCGATACTATTATGAATTACTATTATGCTTTCCACAAAATATTTATTCAGTTCATTTGCTATCTCATTTTCATCTTCAATCCACACGTCATTTATTGCCACTTTCTTTATTGTAGTTGTGTTTTTGGTCATGTTGACAGCATCTTTAAGACATTTCCACATTAGTTTTTGGTTATTAGAATTCATTAATATTTTGCTTTCCATGTATTGTTTCTTTTTTAGCTTTACCATTTTCTTATAGTATCGTTTTAATAAATTATATTCACACCAGTTATTGTATCTCTCAGCCGTTTTAAAAAGTTCAACCTTTAATTTATTCAGCTCCGTAAGTTCCCTATCATACCACTTGTTTATAAGCTTAATTTGAACTGGTTTATCATATGTTAAATTAGACATGATATTAATCAGAATGTTATTTAGCACTTTGGTTTTTTGATAGATATCGATATTGCTCAAAAGGTCCAAATCATAGTTACGCAAGTACTCAATAAGATTTTCTTTGGAATAATTTTCCCAACACTTAAGGATTTCAATGAGTCTCATTTTGTATGTTTTTTGTACAGGCAATTTAAACAGTATGGTTTCATGATCAGATATTTTGTGTCTGTCTAAATTACATATTTCTATTTCACTACTATTAGTAAATAACAAGTCAATTTTTGTTTGCGATGATTCAGTGACTCTTGTATTGAAATCAATCATTTGGTACATTGAGAAAGCCGCGAAAGTACTAGTTAGTTGATTCGTGTAGGTTGATTGATTGTTCATATTTATGTTAAAATCACCGATAATAAGATTATTGTTGGATTCATCAAAACATTCTTCAAGGACTTCTGTTATGTACCCCAAAAATTCAGCATCACTAGTATTAGGTGAATGATATAATACACCTATTTGCCATTTGTACGTAGATTTTATAGTTTTGATTACGGTACACCACATATTTGTATTGACAGACTTATTATAAATTAGTTTGAAATCAATTGATTTATGTATATAGATTAGAACACCACCAGTATGTCGGCTATGTGAGTCACATCTTATGAGGTTATATCCAACAATTATAATTTCTGTATCACAGACATTCTCAGTGGTGTGGGTCTCTGCACACAGAACAATGTTAGGTTTTACATCTTCAATCATTCTTTTAATCTCGCCTTTATTAGCTGTTATACTGTTGCTGTTCAGATAAATGCACTTAATTTGATTATTTAGTTTATTGCTATCTGCATACTTCATTATCGAAGAACTAATTTCCATACCCCCATCTTTTGGTTGCTAATAGCCAAGTTTCTTTCTTCTTAACTCCAATTTGTTATTGTAACATGGACAATTCTTATCAAACGTATCGTGATTAATGTCCAATGCCATGTTGTAGTTGCTATTAGCTCGTATACAATTTAAGCATTTCATTATTGGGTTTTCATTGCATATTTTAGAATTATGCAGTCGGCCAACTTGTGATTGAAACCTTTGCATTTATAACACATAAGTACATTTACTGCGTCGAACACTTTGCATTGTTCCCACCCTAAATTTAAGCTTTCTGCTTCTAGTACTTTTACAAAATCCTCATAATTTATTTCAATAATTACGTTGTAATAAGATCGGTTGCAATTCTTTCTTTCATACTGTTTCACTACCGTTAATGTGCTTTGGCTAATGCAAGTAAAGGGTGTTTTTTTTAGAGGTTTGTTTTTCGAATAGAGATAAAACTGGCATTTTATGGTCAAATCTGGCAACTCTAATGTCATTTATGTTCAGTTTGGTTTGCCATTTCATCATGAACAGGTTGACAAAAGAACAACGCTTGCAAATTGTGCAAATTTATTTCGAAAATAATGGTTCAGTTCGCGAAGTTTACCGCAAGCTCCGTCCATTTTATGGTCGACATAATCGTCCATCAGAGCAATTAATTCGGTTAACCATGGATCGTTTTCGCACTACGTTTACTCTATGTGATAATACGCATCCGCAGAGACGTCGAACAGTGCGCACCGAAGAAACAATTGCCGCTGTAGAGCAAAATGTTGAAGAGGACCCGAATGAATCGATTCGCCACCGTGCACAGCAATTGGAGCTTTGTCCATCAACTTTATGGAAGATTTTGCGCAAAGATCTTGGCTTGCGACCTTACAAGATCCAGCTTGTGCAAGAATTAAAGCCGCGAGACCATGCAATGCGTCGTGATTTTGGTGTATGGGCCGAAAATGAGATTGATCTCGATGCTGATTTTCATCGCAAAATTTTGTTCAGTGATGAGGCTCATTTTTGGTTGAATGGCTACGTCAACAAGCAAAATTGCCGCATTTGGAGGGAAGAGAATCCACATGAGACCCTTGAGAGGCCATTACATCCACAAAAACTGACTGTTTGGTGTGCTCTATGGGCTGGTGGAGTCATTGGGCCATACTTCTTCCGAAATAATGCTGGAGAGTCAGTTACTGTTGATGGAGACCGGTATAGAGCCATGATAACCGACTATTTTGTTCCCGAATTGGATGGCATGAATGTGGATGAGTTGTGGTTCCAACAAGACGGCGCTACATGCCACACAGCGCACGTCACAATCGATTTATTGAAGGAAACATTCGATGAGCGCATAATTTCGCGGAATGGACCTGTCAATTGGCCACCAAGATCGTGTGATTTGACACCATTGGATTATTTTCTTTGGGGATATATGAAGTCGCTCGTCTACGCCAACAAACCAGAAACGTTAGGGGACTTGGAAGCCAACATTCGTGGCGTTATTGCCGACATACGGCCCCATATGCTCGAAAAAGTGGTTCAAAATTGGACCTGTAGAATTGGCTTTATTCGAGCCAGCCGCGGCGGCCACATGCCCAAAATCATATTTAAACATTAATGGCATAAAATTGTCCTTCCAATAAAGCCAAATTGATGGACATTAAAACGATTTTCTTGTGTTTTATTTCAATTCGAAGCTCTATACCTCTAAAAAAAACACCCTTTATTTTGCTTTTGTAACGATTCCACTAATTCTTCTTTTTCATATTTGAATTAATTCTAGTTACTAAGAAGCTTGGACGTATTGGTTCAGGTATCTTAATTTCATATTCACATCCAATGTTACTTTCAATAGCTACTTTGATTTTGTCACGTTCATCATTATTATCACTTTGTATTATCATTACACCGTTGTTTTTTGTTGCTATATTCGAGATTTTCAAATTTTTTGGATCTACTTTTGCTCTCAATTCTTTTTTTTTTTTTATCTCCTGTTTGCTTTATTTTGGGTTTCACTATTAAAGCAACATCTTTTTTTAACTCTAGCAAGGTTTTCTTTATTTTTTCATTTCTTAAAGCATCACCATATGACATATGTAACTCATTTGTGCTATTACTTATTCTTTTCATTTCACTGTGCACTTTTTCGTTCTCTTTGCCAATTGTCTCCGTTCTTAAATTTACCTCTTCGATCATTTCATATAAACTCTTAATTTCACCAATTTTTTTTGAAATAGCTCTTGTGATTTTTCCATTGTCAGCATGCGCTGAGCGTATCGAGATTCAATCGCCTCCAACAGTGTCTTAAGTTCATCTTGGCTCTTTTTCATAACTATTTCAAATTCATTTTTATACTCATTTAAAATCGTGTTGTTCTTTTTAACACTCATTTGCATGTCTTGCAAGACCAGATCAATGTTTTGAACATAGGTAATGCACTCATCACATATAAATCGTACCATGTTGTTGTCTCCCAAAATTTTAGTGCTATATTTATCCACTCCTGAGCAGGCTTTGCTCTCATGGTAAATTTTGCCACATACCCCCTCACATCTTATGCCACTCTCTCCTCTAATCGAAGATTTGCATTTTGCACACACACTCATCGTGCTGGATTAGTGTATGTGCATTTGCCCGTTCTGCAGAGAATAATACCAGCGCGCACACGTCTTGTTCCGTCAACTGTTCAAAATTCAATTCACTCTGTACGCGGCCTTATAGAACGCTACTCTGAGCGCGGCCTTAGAGACCAGTATTTTGACAGAAGGGAACAGCTGGTTTGTTTTGTTTTATATATTTCTTTTGATAAATGGATTCAAATTATTTTGTTTTTGTGGTGTAAATTGTTTTATATATTTCTTTACAAAATGGATTCAATTTTTTGTTTTTGTGGTGTAAATTGTTTAATGCAATTCACTTTAATTTCTGCAATAATGCATTTAAAAGTGATATGCAAGCTGCTGCAAGTTAACCGGGATCACTGCAACGCTGTAAGAATCCGAATTTGATTAAATACACTGTCTACGTTCTTTTTTTGTAGATAACAAGAGCACTGAGAAAACACGTCCGTCCGCCACAATGAATAACTCGCCATGAGACCAGTATGTTTAAGGCATCCTGAAGAATTTCACACAGTGTATTTGGATATTTGCCACATGCAATTAGTGCTACATCATCCGCATAGGCAACAGCTCTACAGCCGTGCCTGTTTAGTGACATAAGCATCTTGTTTATTGCCAGATTCCACAGTAGAGGAGATAGTACACCCCCCTGCGGCGTTCCTCTGCAAACGAACCTATTTGTCTTGGATTTGCCAAGATTGGAGGTAATGGTTCTGTTTGTCAATAACGTTTTGATCAGTTCAACTAGAGAACTACTAGTGCCCAGTTTCAGCAGTTCTGATATTATCATATCTGGGTTGACATTATTGAATGCTCCTTCAATATCTAGGAACGCCGTCAGGGCGAATTCCTTATGTGCAAAGGATTTCTCGATACTACCCACTAGTGTGTGGAGTGCAGTTTCTATAGATCTGCCTTTCGTGTAGGCATGCTGAGAATTGGACAGCAGATCAGGCCTGATACTGCTTCGAATATACATTTCTATAAGTCTTTCCAATGTTTTTAAAAGAAAGGAGGAAAGACTTATTGGCCTAAAATCCTTTGGATTTATGTAAGAGCTCTTCCCTGCTTTTGGAATAAAGATGACTTTGGTCAACCTCCAAGCTAGAGGAATATAGGAGAGGTTAAGACAGCCTTTGAAAATAGCTACCAACCATGGTATAGTTAAACGAATAGTTCGTTGCAGTTCAACTGGTGTTACACCGTCAGGTCCTGGTGATTTGTAGGGTTTGAAGCTACTTATCGCCCAACGAATTTTGGTTTCTGAAACAATGTCACCAAGAAGGTTTGAAGACCTCTGGGTTTGAAAATTTACTTTCTCTGGAATATATAAGGAGTTACCAGGGAAATGTGTGTCGAGTAAGAGGTCTAAGGCTTCTTTGCTAGACGTTGTCTAGGAGCCATCAGGCTTTTTTTAAAAGACCTGGCGTACTGGGCGTGGTGGAAAGAATCTCCCTTAGTCTAGATGCTTCTGAAGTCTCTTCTATGTTTCCACAGAAGTTTCGCCACGAGTTGCGTTTAGCCTTTCTTAGCGAACTCTTGTATATTTTAAAACTAGATTTGTATTCGTTCCAGTCGTTTTCTAACCCTGATTTTTTGGCTTTATTAAATAAAGTCCTGCAACTATGCATAAGGACTTGGATCTCTGTTGACCACCAAGGGGGTTTTTTTCTTTCCTCTGGGCTTACTAAGTGGACAAGATATCTCCAGAGATTTATTTAACCCACCCGTTAAGTTTTGAAAGAACTTATCAATGTCCTGAACAGTAGGCGGCTCTACGGGGGTTGAGATAGGCAAATATGCCGCAAGTTTCCTGTTATATAGACCCCAGTTTGTCCTTTTTACGTTCCGGTGAACTATAGGATCTGGGGAGCTAACAGTAAGAACAAATTCTATATATCGATGATCTGAAAAGGAGTGCTCAGTTGAAACTCTCCAGTCAGCGATAAAATCAAAGGTGAAGTCCGAGATATGTGTTATGTCCAGGACTTCCTCTCTATTCTTTATTATAAAGGTTGGCTCACAACCTTTGGAGGTTAGTATTTAAAATATATATGCAAAAAGTGACTCACCTCGTTCATTTACATCTGTGCTACCCCAGACAGTGTGGTGTGCATTTGCGTCACTGCCTATGACTAGCCTAGTTTTATTTACAAATGCCTGCTCTACAGTAGCCTTTAACAAAGACGGTGGTAGGCCACCTGCCATGTCGTGAGCCATGTATGACGAAGCTAACCAAAAGCAACCAGCTTCAATTTCCAGGCTAGCAACGACCGTATCTCGGTCACTGTAATTAGAAAACAAAAACAAGTTAAGATTGGTCTTTGCCAAAATGCACGCTCTGGGGTTACCTTCCACATTCGCCACCAGTAGCTTATATCCTAACATCCTCAGCCTACAGACTCTCCCAGCATGAGCCCAGGGTTCCTGTATGAGGATTACATCATCTCCGCTTTTACATAAGCGGATCAGTAAGCCAGCGGATGCCGCTTTAGAGTGGTGGAGGTTAATTTGGAGTACCCTCATCGGATTCCAAATCACCTCCCCCTCCACAGGCTCACCGCTTGGAGCGCAGCTCTCCCCCTCTGGTTCCACCTCTTCCTCCTCAACATCCATCTCCACTGTCACTGGTGGTGCAGTGTCGATGGTTTCAGAGGTAGAGGTGGCCCCTTTGGAGGCAAGCTCTTCATCCTTGCGGTAAACCCTCAGCGTCACATTGTTGAAGCCATACCTGATGACCCCCTTGGCTGCCGCCAGTGGCTCCATGGACTCTTTGTTTAGGAGGACCATAGCCTGCATGGATGGACCGACCGGAGTTTCCAACTTCCCAATCTTCCAGTTGTGAGTTGGAAGATTGGGGTTGCACAGCCGGAGCATCCGCAGAACTGCGTCCTCTCCCGACGGGGTACTGGGTATCCAGACGCGAGCCCGAGGCCTGGTAGGAATTGCATCCTTCTCAACAGCCTCTAGTCTCGCACCTGGATAAACCTCCCCTAGTCTGCTAACGGCCACCTTATACAACATGGCGGACCGCTCATCCTCACAGGAGATGAGTTTGAAAAGGCCTTGGAACCAGCCTGCCTCTTCACATGATGGCACAGGACCAGGAAACTCCTCCAAAATTTGGAAGAGGGTGTTTGCTAAGGCAGCATCCACCCACTTCCACTGTTCGCGAGGAATTGCCTCGTCCTCCGCCGCCCTGTCGAGGACTGCCAAAACTCTCCCCTTGCAACCTTTAACAACCTCACTAAAAGACAGAGGTTTGCCGGCTGTCTTTTGCCGTTTGGCATCAGACATCTCGTCCTGAGACCGCTGTCTTTTAGATACAGGCTTTTTTATTACGGCCTTTACAAGACCTTCGGGCCTTAAGTCAACCCCCTTCGCCCACCTAAGGGAGTCTATATCCTCCTGGATCTACAGCCTCCAAGCGTCGGCGAATTCTCATCGCCGCCAACTTGTCCGAAAATTTTCTTTTGGAGGGTCGAACGGACTTGCTTCCGACCCATAGCAGATTCTGCTCCGTCTTGGCTTCCCTAGCCGACTTAGTCTGACCTTGCCCTAAGGCTGTGGCCGTTGCCGAACTAGTTGGTCCAAGACTGGACAGCGAAGTTCCCCTTTGAGAATCCTGCCCATTCCCAGATTCACCAGCCGACCTTGACTGACCAAGCTGACTGATCGTCAGCACGGATCGCATAACACCTTGATCCAGCCCAAGCATGGAAAAAGAAGTCCATCCTCACAGAGCCTGCATGTGTGGATAAGGCTAGCTTGAAACAGGAGTGCGCCAGACGTCCCGAGTCCGCATATTAACGACTAGATAACCCACTAGCCATTCTTCCCTCGGCATATGCTGTTTCACCTTGGATTGGGGGAATTGCTGCTTGAAATATTCCCAGGCCAGGTACCCACCAGTGCCAGACACTCATGTTTTAGCGGTAAGCACCGATGTGTGAAGTGCATACGTGACACACTTTTTATGGGACCTGGCGCTTTCTTTAGTATTTCAATTTATATATCTTCTTAATTTATAGCGATCACGTTAAATTTTTTTTGTGAAACATTTATATACTTAAGGCTTTTTTTAATAATAAAATATTTAAAAAATAGTAGTGATTTGAAATTTTTACGTCCGGTTTTCTATACATAAAAAAAATTTAATTTCAAATTTGACTAAAAAATAAAAAAAAGCATCCTTTTTACTAGTTAAAGCAATATTGTTTATATTTTAATATAAATTCCTTGATTCCAATAGCGTTCAAAAATTACAGTCCTTAAACATCGGCAATCCTTCAGAAGCCCATAGCTGTTCAATTAAGCCTCATACGAAAATAAAATTGTGTGTACACTTTTATGTCTACTAGATGTATAACTAACCGGAATATAAACAAATTTCACGACCTCACTTTATTTTTATTGTCCACTGAAATGCCCCATATGTAAAATTCAGCTTATATACTATAACATAAGTATAATTATAATTTATTATAATTTAGGGGTGCCTGATAATGGACGACGTGATTTCGAATAAAAATAAAATATATAAAAACTGTGCTTAATACTTTAACGAATTTGAGATGCAATTTTATACACCTTTGCTACCTGTCACCTTTTAAAGCCACTGTGATCCGAACTTCATAGTCGGATATAATTTTTACCTCTTTTAGGGACATACACAGAAAAGCTTTCAGGGTTTATAACATATCGAATAGCTTACATACAAAATATCTTAAAAATTAAACATGACTTTGTTCCAGAACTATTTTTTCACTTTGATGGGTCATTTTTGGACTGTGCATCGACTTATGCTGTAGTGAAGCAGTAATTAGATAACACTTACCACACAATCCTTCAATCACTTACTCTGGTATTTTTAATGCTGTCAGCTATGCTATGTCATACTATGCAATACGCATTTATACAGCAGTAGAAAAATTTTATGTATGTTCTTAGATAGCGTCGGTGTTTTAAAGTCTCTGCAAGATAAAAATAACATGACGCACAAACTTATTCTTGAAGGAGTCGAATTGCTTCGCTCGATAAAAATTTTATGGATACGAGAACAGAACGGAATAACTGGTAATTATCTAGCTGACAAAACAGCGGAAGGAGCTTTGGCACTACCACTTGTAGCTGAAATTAAGTGCTTCGCTAGAATAATAACTAACATATTGACAACAAAAACTTTGGAATTTCTCAGATCTCAAAATCCTAATATAGGGTGTTTTTTTTAGAGGTTTGTTTTTTGAATAGAGATAAAACTGGCATTTTATGGTCAAATCTGGCAATTCTAATGTCATTTATGTTCAGTTTGGTTTGCCATTTCATTATGAACAGGTTGACAAAAGAACAACGCTTGCAAGTCGTGCAAATTTATTTCGAAAATAATGGTTCAGTTCGCGAAGTTTACCGCAAGCTCCGTCCATTTTATGGTCGACATAATCGTCCATCAGAGCAATTAATTCGGTTAACCATGGATCGTTTCGCACTACGTTTACTCTATGTGATAATACGCATCCGCAGAGACGTCGAACAGTGCGCACCGAAGAAACAATTGCCGCTGTAGAGCAAAATGTTGAAGAGGACCCGAATGAATCGATTCGCCACCGTGCACAGCAATTTGAGCTTTGTCCATCAACTTTATGGAAGATTTTGCGCAAAGATCTTGGCTTGCGACCTTACAAGATCCAGCTTGTGCAAGAATTAAAGCCGCGAGACCATGCAATGCGTCGTGATTTTGGTGTATGGGCCGAAAATGAGATTGATCTCGATGCTGATTTTCATCGCAAAATTTTCTTCAGTGATGAGGCTCATTTTTGGTTGAATGGCTACGTCAACAAGCAAAATTGTCGCATTTGGAGTGAAGAGAATCCACATGAGACCCTTGAGACGCCATTACATCCACAAAAACTGACTGTTTGGTGTGCTCTATGGGCTGGTGGAGTCATTGGGCCATACTTCTTCCGAAATAATGCTGGAGAGTCAGTTACCGTTAATGGAGACCGGTATATAGCCATGATAACCGACTATTTTGTTCCCGAATTGGATGGCATGAATGTGGATGAGTTGTGGTTCCAACAAGACGGCGCTACATGCCACACAGCGCACGTCACAATCGATTTATTGAAGGGAACATTCGATGAGCGCATAATTTCGCGGAATGGACCTGTCAATTGGCCACCAAGATCGTGTGATTTGACACCATTGGATTATTTTCTTTGGGGATATGTGAAGTCGCTCGTCTACGCCAACAAACCATAAACGTTAGGGGACTTGGAAGCCAACATTCGTGGCGTTATTGCCGACATACGGCCCCATATGCTCGAAAAAGTGGTTCAAAATTGGACCTGTAGAATTGGCTTTATTCGAGCCAGCCGCAGCGGCCACATGCCCAAAATCATATTTAAACATTAATGGCATAAAATTATCCTTCCAATAAAGCCAAATTGATGGACATTAAAACGATTTTCTTGTGTTTTATTTCAATTCGAAGCTCTATACCTCTAAAAAAAACACCCTTTACTAAAATACCATTATACATTAAAATTTTTTCAGTCGCTTAAGAGTTGACACTACTGTTTTCAACTCTAGCCATTACTAAACTAAAACAATCCCCAGAATGTGCGTTCGTTCATTGTCCAAACAACGCTGTGTACTGACCATATATATAGGGAATGTTCTGCATCAAAGACAAATCCTTCTTGTCTGCCACAACATGAACTCAATGTTAACCGAAACACTAAATAAACCTGAATTAGTTTTTGAAACCTAAGCAAAGCTAATTATATGTAAATTTTGTTATTATATTCTATCCAACGGGATGTAATGGCGTAGCTGCCCAACAATTTTAAACATATTTTACAAATTAATTGAAGAATAATAAATATTTCAAAATTGAAAGATCCTAACGGCATTTCATTTCATTTTCAGAACTGAAGCTAAGCGCGTATATAAATCATTACTCAGAGGTTGCTTAAAGCGACCCCAACGGAATCATCATAATCTTCCAGTAAATTGTGCTGATTGCGAGGACACAAGAAAATATGTTAAAAATTCAATAGAACTGTATCACCACTTTTCCAATCCAGCATTAAATCGTCGTTGGCTTTGTCATGAATGTAAATCGGAAAATAGTTCGGTTACTTGGCATTGTGTAATATGCGACACTGTTAGCTATCTTGCACCGATATATAAAGAAACCCTATTCAATTCAAAAAAGAGCAATTCTTATTTGAAAACCAATTTTGCACAAGATCTAAAATATAATTATAGAAATGAATTAGAAGATACAAATTTTATAGAACAAAACAAGTGTAATGAAGTGTATGACATACTTAGCAACAAATCGAAAAAAAAAATAGAAAATGCATATTACCGAAGGACTCAGAGCTTGACTACTGATAAATCTTTGTCATGTCGAAATTGTCACATGTGTTTCGTCAACAATCGTAAGGATATATTTAACTTACCTGAAGCATTTATAAACATCTATAAAAACGAAGCTGATTGTGAAAACAATACTGGTAAGTAGTTGCTTACAATAAAGGAAATTTTATTTTTCAGTGGAAGTTTTTACTAATAACTACTGTTACTCATTATGGACATGGCCTCTTATATCCTTGAAGCCGGGAGATTTTTCCAACTCTCTTTTCCGTTCTTTATCGTCCCAGGGAGCATAAGGCCTTCAAAAACTCTTCGAACGTACACTGTTGCAAGTAATTCAGTTGATGATTTTACGTGTGTCCAATCCATTTTCGCCGCTTGATTTGAATAGAAATCGGATTTTGACGGCATCTGGTGAGTAAGTCCACATTGGAGAGGTCCTAGGCCACAAAATTTTCAGAATTTGGTGAAGACTTGGAAACACTTTTAAGTTCTGTAGCAGAGCGCTGTTTGTAAACCAAGTTTCACAGCCGGTACAAAAGAATTGATTTCACGTTTGGCTCAAACATTTTGAGCTTCGTTGTAGTTGACAGGAACGAAGATTGCCGGGCATTACGAAGTTGAGCGAAGGTATCTTTCGCTTTGTTTATTCTAGCATGGATATCGGCATGAAGTGATATTACACTGCCTATGCCGGATCTATCATGAAGCTATTGCTGGCACATTTTCGGCGAATGGATATTTTTGTTATATTTATGTTGATATTCAGACCTATTTCCGGCATTGAGTTTCTCTTGCGAAGATGCATATGTCATCGGCATAAGATAGGTCATCCAAGATTTGTGAAGTCTAGAGCTCTGCTGAGTACATTGTCCAGTACTAATAGAATCAAGATTGGTGACAGCAAACAACCTTGGCGCAGACCTGAGACTGGCTAAAAGTGGTCACAAAGTTTCTGATATGCAATACTCCACATTTGAATCCCTTGTATTGAGCCTTGGTGAGATTAATGATCTTGGGTGCTGCACCTCATCTGTACAGTGCATCCCAGGTGCATTTGTGGTCCTGTTGTCGAAGAAAATTAAATGTTACGACGCCTGCCACTGATTTATCTGTTCCACGATAGTTCGGAGGATGTTGGTTTGATCAATACTCGATCAATACATCCCAGAAGCTCCGGCATAATGATAAGTTCGCTTTTTTTAGGATTTTCACTCAAATTTCTATAAGTCAGTCTTCGGGTATTCATTCATCTTCCCAAATTTGAGTTTAGCGGCAAACTCCTGGCATTTCGGCAACTGTAAGATCTGCTCCCGCTGCTTTGCTGTATTTGAAAAATTTGATAGTCTTTGTTATCTCGTTTAATGAGGGCAGGCGAGAGGCCAGTCGCTGTGGTCTTCGCTGTGGTCATCTGTAACTCTCATTTGTACTTTGATTGGCCAATTTTATCTGAATTTTTGGCCAGTCATCTTGCGAATTATTAAGAGCGTCTTTCTTGTTTGCGCTTCATCTCTAGCGCGCTTTGCAGCTCTCCTTTTTTCTATGACATCCCAGGTAGCGTCACTCTTCCAGAATTTTCTATTCTGTGGTGTAGAGCCATGTTTGGTGGTGATGCTTTGATGTTCAAGGTATACTGTTTTAAGCAGCAGAGAAGTTGCAAGGTGGTGGTGAGCCGAAGGTGGTGATCAGAGCCGATGGTGTCGCTTCTCCTGCCTCACGGTAAGGCTATTTTTTCTGATTTTTTAGTGATTTATCTGGTTTTTTGTTCGGTGTTCGGGTGAAACCTGTGTGTCTTTTTGCTTAAGCTTATGCTAGAATAATGTCCCTCCATTCGTTTAGCGTTGAAATCGCCATAAGTATATTTTTGTGAGAGTAATTTATCGTTGCCATTAGTTGGCTATAAAACGCTTTTTTCGTTGTAATGTCAGCGGCTTCAGTTGGAGTATATGCATATATTTATTATTGTATTGTTTCTAGATCTGCTTTTATAGTGAGCCTACATAATTTCATTTATAATTTACGATTTTAGGACCCGTTTACTGAGGAGGAGTCCAACTCCATCGCGGTGTATGTGACTTTCTGCTCGACCAGAACAGACCTTTCGAACGTTCCATGTGTCAATACGTATGTTATGTTTCATCGAAGAAATGTTGTTTTCGAGTTTTTAATTTTTGGAATAAACATGAATATTGTAGGTTGTTACGGATTTCTTATGGCCTCTTTTTTTTGAAACATGAGAAAAAACGTAAACGAACTGTCAATGCGATTGCGATTTGCAAAAGATACGGGAACATACCTCAATTGAAGTGTAAATGTCAAATTTTATTTTCAGCCATCTATCGGCTTCAGTAGGAACTTCAATTGAGCTATAAAAATGTTTAAAATCAGCCGATAAAATCGTCCAATCGCAAACTGACACCTGGCTTGACAGCTCAACCAATAGAAATGCGAACTCTAGCGTCCCTGTTAACACGAAAAATCCGTTTTTAAAAATTTCATAAAATATTCATTCTTAATTCTCAATTTCATTATAAAATACGCACAATTGCCCGATATTCAGGTTTAAGCAAACAAAAATTGAACACACTGTAGCCTTAAATTACGATTAATTCAAAAACCGTTGCAAAAAAATTTAGTTTATATTAGCTGTCAGTATTTAAAATGTCAAAAAAGCCAATTGTGAATAGTAGGCACTAATGGGCCAAGGATGCCGACTAACTTTTTTTATTGTAAGTGGCGGACGTACACGCGGCATCATGCGACAGCAAAACGGGAGTTGCAAAAAATTCTAAGAGCGTGCAGTGGTCAGTTGAGAGAAAACTTTAAGTGCTGGTGGACGTTCGTTCGCGGCGGTTTCTGCTCCGCAGCGTGACACGCTAAAAATAGTGCTAATTGTCTTTAAAACTGAAAAAGGTTATTACAAAACAACGCAATTTATTGATAAAAAAAAAGTGAAAAGAATAAAAGTATTTTTTAAGCTCAGGGAGCATAGAGTAGAACAGGAGAAGAAAAAGTGTCAAATATACAAAATTAAACAATTGATAATTAAAATACATACATCCATTATAGCTGCCCTAAGCCAATAATAAATAAAAAAAAAAATAGTGATAATTGTGAAAAACTTGAAACAAAAATGTAAAGAATTTGAAAAAAAAGTTGTAGTACGACAGGTCGTAATACCAAAAGATGACAAATCATATATTTCATACAAAACAAAAAGTACCGCCTCGGAAACAATAAATTAAAGTGAATTGAAATAGAAATATAATTTACGAATAAAATTGCAAAAATACCACCTTACAAAAATACTTGACATTAAAACAAAAACCAATAACTCAACACAATAAAATACCAGAAACAAACCAACCATATCAGCAAAATATGCCGCAGCAAAGCAACAACAACAATACCAGCAATAACCACACAACAGCAATACCAACACCAGCCTCTACCTTAACTACAGCAGCAGCCAGCGCCGTAGACAACCATACCAGCTAAGTTATTTTTACTTATAGTATATTTTTTCTATTAAAATTATAATTAAAAAAACCTAATATTAAGTTTTATTTTGTTCTAAAGAAAAAAAATTAAACTTTTCCCTTAGGATTAAAAATATATAAGTTTTTATTTTGCTTAGCGACTGTGTAAAAGTCAAGTAAAACGCATTTAAGTATGATTATAGTTATTTAATAAAATAACTTTTTCGTATACATACTCTCTTAACTATTTTTAATAAATATATTTTAAATTCAGTTAGAAATAAGACAAATGTACGTAAGGTATTGAAGTTGAAATTAAAAAAAAAAAATATTAAGACTTAATTTGAATTGAAATGATTTTTTTTGATTTAAGAATGAAAGACTTAATTTGAATTGAAATGATTTTTTTTGATTTAAGAATGAAGATTTGCTAGGCCGTGATGCCATCAATAGGAATTTTAAAAGTGTGACCTGGGGTTTTCTGCTCCCTGTATTTTTGTTCTCTTATTTTTTTCTATGAGTACGCACAGAAGCGGCGTCGGGAAACCGCGACCCTAGCCGGGAAGACCTGCGTGAGTGTTCCTTTCATTAAAAGAAAATCTAGCCGCGCGTAACAAGGTGGCGCAACATCTGGTGACCAGATGCAATTTAACGCAGGCCGTCACTAACCTGAATACTGACGACTTTTGTAGTTGCTCACTTTGAGTACAGACGCTAACAGGTGTAGAACTTATGCCCAAAGTACTGACCCAATGTACTGACCACGAAGCCGCCCACTCTAGATCAGACGCTTGCTGAATTCACTAGGGTCTGCGGGGTGTTCATCCCGACAAGTCTCTCCAAATAGATGCCTTTTCAGAACAATGCAATTCGAGGCTGAAACAAGCTGAGCTAAAGTTAAAATGTAGTGCGACAAAGTCTTAAAACTTATGTTTTCAACATTTTGATAATATGTATGGATCATTCCATCTATAATGGGCCCTCATGTTTTTTAAATAGGCTGAAACTTTTTTCAGTGATTGGTCTGTCATGTAGAAGATATAAAAAAATTCGATAAAATTTTTTTGACCAATTTTATTGCTTAAAAAAAAAGTTTTAAATTGTGTTCAAAAAAGTCAGTAAGTAAATCGAAGAAATTCATTGATGAATATAAACAAACCAACACAATTCATATTAGCTTTGATATTATTTTTAGGTAGTTGTGTACTAGTAGATGACAAAAAAGCTGCAAATCTGAATAAATGAAGGCCTGAACGGTTTTTATTTGGTAAAAGATAAAAAAAATTTACTTTTCAAGAAAACATCAATTTCCCAAATACTCCATCATCGATTTCAGCTTTTTGAGGCACAAAATTTTCAGAACATATAGGAGTACCATCTCTGAAAATTTTATCCATGTTTTTTCACCCTATTTGATTTTACAAGCATTTAAAGTTAAGATTTATGATTTTCAATGTAAATTGAAACATTGAGAATGAGTCCGAGAGAATAAAACTTGAATTGATTTCAGCCTTTTTAAGCTCAAACTTTTCAGAACATATAGGAGTACCATTTCTGTAAATTTCATTCATTTTTTTACCCTATTTCATTTTACAAGCATTTGAAGTTTGTGTATACAGTGGAATATTTATGGAAGAAAAGTAACAGAATATTCAAATTTTGTCAGTCTCATTCTCAGCGTTTCAATTTACATTGAAAATCATATATCTTAACTTAAGATGACCCATTATAGATGGAATGACCCGTAAGTATATAAATTTCGGATATTTATTTATTTCAGATATTTATTTATTTGTCAACAAGAAATTTTCTGTAAATAAGTACAAATTTCATATATTTACTTTATTACACACAACTTTAAAAACTAACTTACAAATAAAAATGCTTCTCCAATAAACCCATTGAATGATAGTACAATTTGCTGATGTTGATTGCCTTTACAACGATTCAACTTGCACAGTGTTAGTTCCTCCCTCTAGGTGAAGGCTGTCCTCGGACTTCTTCAGATTCTTTTAAACTTTCTGTAATTTGTTTCTTACTCGCCTCTTTCCAAAAAAAGAGAAAGACATCAAAATGTCTTCTCACCACGAAAATAATGTAACCCACCATGAACACGAAGCCTATGCAGAATGACTGTATATGTGTTCTTGTTCCTCCTGCCCTCTCCAATGTAACGCAAGTTCTCTTCACTCAATTTATGGAGGAACGGTAAACTCAATACTTCGTGATGGCCAGTGTTGTTGAGCAAGAGCGATGTTGCTGGCTCTGGGTGATTTTTTTGACACCGCCACGGCTTACAAATTCGATTCCATTGACATATGTTACGCTGTCAAATGTGACCAGAATCCTGCCGTTGATGACTTTCTCAGGTCCGCTTTCATCTCTTACTTTGGCTGTGCTTTCATTAATTATAATGATTCCATCGTCGATCGCTATTACAGGAGGTAAGTGATTGGGTTGAGAACTGCAATGCGCCACACCTCCGAATTGTTGGCCGCACGTGCTATTTGGTGCTTCTTTGCAGAAAGTTGATATAGTTGTTGGTCTACAGTCGGTGACTGCAAGGACTTTTTTGTTGCAATCGACTACAATGTTATTAGCAAGCTGTAAAATTGTTCCACCATACGCGACGGGAAACATAGTTATTTTCTTACAGATATTTGATACTTGATACTAGCAACTTCCATAACTTCTGTTATGCGGATATCTGTGAATTGCTCACCTAATATAGACCGCAAATCGTTGTCATCAAGAATTGCTGGATTAATTATATTATATTTTGCAAGAGTTATTGAAAGCATTAGATTCTGTACTTCTGTCATCAGGATTCTATTCCTTGCCAGCAAAACTTCATATAAGTGAGCGGTGTGTTCTTTCTTTGATATTTCCACAATTTAATCACAGTATCAGTGAGTCTACTGATTTGATCTTGCATTTTTTGTATTAATTACAACCTGTCTATTATTTGACTCTATGAGTTGGGATTCTTTTCGTTTGGTCCAGGTTGGGGGTGCCGGCGACTATGTTCAGGGCAGTACCTAGGAAATTCAAACTCCTTGCATGTCTGTGATGCACAGACATGATTAATTTGCATTAGATCTACTGCAAAAGAATTTTCTCTAACCTGCAACAGTTGTAGTGGTTGTGCTCATAAAACTTGTGTTAAAATTGGTGGTAATTTTATTGCGATTCTCAAAAATAATAAAAACTTGAATTTGAATGCAACTTTGTTGCGGTTGGTTGCGGAGATGCTTGAGCTTAAAACACTAATTACTCAATCCGCTCCATACTAAAATTTATAGTAAAAAAAAATAATAACAATAACAACAACGCAATGGTGTCAAATAAACCAAAAGTTGCTGAGAGTGTGAGTTTGACACTGCAAGGTTGAATGAACTCGCCCTTGAATGCTGCTTCATCATCTATTATTTTGCAAACTCCTACTATTGTTGGTGCATGGGATATTGAGAGCAATGATAATTCTTCTAATTCCTTATGTTCTACAGTTGCTACTGCTGTTACTGTTGACGCTGTAACTCTTGACGCTGTTACTGTTGATGCTAATGATGCTGCTTTTACAAATGCTGCTGCTGTTGGGATTGTTTAATCTCTGCAGTAACGATAACTTCTAATGAGAAAAATAATAATGCTCTGACTTCTCTTACGCCATATAATTGAAATGCTGTTTCTAACACAGCCGTGAATGCTCAGTGGACTGATGGTACAAATATAAAACTGAAGAAACGGCATTTGTTGTTGGACAAAATCTTAATGCAGATCTTGCGGTTTTTGGTCGTGAGAGATGGGTTCATGTCTCTTCGTTTAAACCTTATTACGTAGTGAAACGTAGTGTTATAAGTTGATTAAATAAGATGCCAATCATGACACTCTTAAAAGTGTAAACTTTAAACTGGGAGTATCCATGTCGTTGTATCATAAAATCATTTATCCCAATCTATGGCCTGTCGAATTTAGAGTTAAAGATTTTCAGTTTTTTTAGAAACTTTGAAATCAGAAATAAAAACAGTAGCGAAGTCAACATCTGTTCGTGCGACTAAGGCATTAAAAGTGTATTATCAAAATGTATCCGGACTGAATCTTATTCTATTTTGCTGCCTCTTCTCGTTGTGACTATTACGTCATTATTCTCACAGAAACTCGGCTTAATGTAAAATTTTATAATGAAGAGTTTTTTGATTCTCATCTTTATGTTGTTTTTCGTAAAGATCGTGATCCTGGTGCTACTCGTTGTCAGAATAATACCCTCATCTGTTACCTTGAAATATTATGATGTGATTGATCAGTTATGTGATAATATTAAAAATTTATCAGAGTCTGTTCATTACAGTTTCATACATTCCGCCAAACAGTAATTTGGATTTATATAGATCACATGGATAATATATCCTCTTTATTTGATTCTTTGTCAATTAGAAACAAGAAACAATCAAACGATTGTTTCTGGCGATTTTAACTTGCCTGGAGTTTTGTGGTCCAAGATGTGTGATGTTAATTTTTTTTCCGCATCAAATGTAACAAGTGCATCTGAACTGTATGTTATAGATAATTTTCCAGCGCTTGCTTTATCCAAATTAATAATTGTTTCAATAGTATAAATAGGTTATTGGATTTAGTTTTTATTCTAATAATATTAATTATAACATTTATGAATCTCTTTCGCCAGTTAGTGTGCATCACATACCTTTAGAGTTTGAATTTTCATTCCATAAATTTCGTTCTCTTCCTAAAATTTCTAAAATGTATCATTTTAATTTTGATTGCTGTGATTTTAATTTAGTAAAACGTAGCCACGTTGTCTTGGTTTAATGTCTTTAAATTTTTAATAATAAATATAATAAAGGACTAAAAAAATTTTCAAAACAGTTTTTGAGTACCAATCAAGACAGATATTTTCTTAAATATAAGCTTATATGCGTGAATTTAATTTTTTGGAGAAATAGCTTTATAGACAATATTTAAACAAGTCTGAATCAAACATTAAGAAAAATGCTAAGACTTTTCGGAGCTTCATAAAATCTAAAAGAGGTTGTTCCAGCATTCCCTCATCTATGTTTTTGGGTGATAACGTTACAAAGGACGCATTATCTACGGCTAAGCTTTTCGCTGAATATTTCATATAGAATTTTAATTTTCTGGTAATGTGGCGTCATCGATTGAATTTGGTTCCCTCAGTTTAAGTGAAAGTGATATACTTAAGGGTATTCAATCTCTTAAAGCTTCTAATAAAATTTATTCAGAAGGTATAAGTTCTTTTTTTTATCAAAATCTGTGCGTATAATTTGCTATATCCGCTAAAAGAAATTTTCAACAACTCGGTGAGATCTGGCTTTTTTTCTTGATAGTTGGAATGTAATCCATAAATCTGGCTGCAAAAATAATGTAGCAATATACAGAGCAATTTCGAAGACAAAAGTTTTTCCCTAAACTTTATGAGTGTACATACTGAAAAATTTTTCTTTGCAAGTTAAAAATGTAATCTCTCCATATCAGCATGGTTTTGTTTCGAGTCGCTCAACTATATCAAATTTGATATTGTTTTCGGAGTATTGTTTATCCGCTTTCCAAAAAAGCTACTAAGTAGATGGCATTTATACAGATTTTTCCAAAGCTCTTTATTGTTGAGAAATTGTCAAGCGTTGGGTGTTAAATCGTAAATGCTTTTCTTGATCATGTCAACTCTGTTCCTTTTTATGCAACTTCTGATGTCTCACATGGAAGTATTTTGGGTCCTTTGTTGTTTATTATTTTTATAAATGATCACGTCCCTGTTTGTTCATTGTGTCTCTTGTACGCTGATGACCTTAATAATTACCTTAAAATAAAAAATATATCCGATATAAATCTTCTTCACAGTGAGGTGTACAAACTTTATGATTGGCGTTTAAAAAGTTCTCTTTTTGAATGTTAACAAATATGGTTTCAAGTCTTTTTCTCGTTCAATCTCTCATTTTTCCTCGTCTTACCCTGTTTCTATATCAAACACTACTTTGTTGTCCGTTTCAAATTTTAAAGATTTGAGTGTTGTGTTTGATGTTAACTTTATTTTCCGTGCGCATTTGGATTTCCAAATTCCGAAGGCATACGTAACCATGCCATAAATTTTTCAAGGAAAAACAGGTTGATTACAGGTTACAATTTTTTTTTATTTTAAAGAAGAATGTATAGTAATTGTTGTGTGTGAATAAATATTTTGGCACTTAAATTTAATCAGAGCCTTCGTCCATGTATTCCTTGTCTGATTCGTTTAGTTCTACCTTGAGTTTTAACAAAATACTTGTCTTTCGCTTTGATTTTACGCAGCATGCCCGGTTTTGTTTTTATCCAAATGTAAAAATCAATGCACGACATTTTTAAATTGATCTTAGCGGTCAGAATGCCTTTCAAAGTTTCTACTTTTAATTGAGACTTTTCATCTGTCATGTCTTGTTCATGGCAGTGAACACTATTGCTGCCATTTCTTTGTAATCGCAGTTCTCAGTTTCCAAATGAGTAAAAATTTCAACCCATAGTTTCGAAGCAATCGCAAAATTCTCAAAACTTGGAAAATAATTGATGTGGTAATGCCTTATTTTACAACTTTTTTGTAGAACAGTTTTGATCGCGTTATCAACGTAAGAGTTGACAAACACAAACTAACAGATCAAACAGCGATATAATGATCGTTAACTTTCAAGAAAAATGCAGAGTTTAAAATCAATGGAAATAAAACAGGATACTTACAGGATAGTTACAGCATTTTTCACAAAAATACAGGAGTCATTTTTTTACAGGATATTCGCTGAAAACAAGAGTATCCTGGAGGATAAATGGCATGGTTAGGCATACGAAATGTTTGGTTTTATAAGACATGATAGGTCATCTTTCAGAGATCTTTACACTCTTAAAGTTTTATTTACTAGCCTCGTTCGTTTGAGATTGGAATATAAATATATGGAATCCTTATTATAAATGTCACATTTTCGTCTCGAAAGGGTGCAGAAATCTTTTACGAGACTTGCGTTACGCTCATTTAATTAACATGACCTCCAGTCATATAATGCTCGTTGCCTCTTGATTGGGTTAAAAACTTTGGAAAGCAGAGAAATGTTCTGTCGTTGCTTTTTTATTCGGCATTGCGTCTGAAAATATCGACTGTCCAAAACTACTTGACATGCTACATTTTAATGTTCTTCAAAGAACTCTTAGGAATACTGAACTAACTATGCAGCTAATGCTCCTATTTTTAAGATTTTTAAAGACATTCAATAATACTAGTTTTATTTCTAGTTTAGATGTTTCCTTTTCCTAAGATAATATGAGAGCTTTACTTAATAGTATAGTCTGTAAGAATTTGTATTCATAGACTTAGTAATGAATAAATAAATGTGTGGCACCCATTTCGAAAATCTTTCGGAATGCTATTTCGTAGTACGTTGTAAGATTTCATGTGAGTCATGTATGATAGCATTCCCGTCAAGAATGGGTATGTGGTACGAGTGCGTGTAGTCGGTAATTTGTGCAGTAACTATTGCAATTAGTGTAAAAATAATCTGAAAAATAGATGTAGGGAAAAAGTTTGTAAAAAGTAAAAACAGTTTTAGACTGTTGAAGAATTTTTCCTAAAGTTTTCCTTATGGACCACCCTCCCTGTTATTAGCACAGTTATTCCCAAATCGGCTTCTTTCCTAGCTTCAACATAAAGAGCCGTAAGCTTATTTCCTAACCTTCTATTTGTCTTCACCAATACTTTTCTCCTATCTTCAAATCCAGGGACCTAACTTATAAGTTTTCTATGACATCACCAGAGGTAGTTCCCGGTTCCCAATAGTGCCCTATTTTGGTTCATTGTGAAATTTTGTTTTTGCACTAATCAATGAGACGAGATCGAAAATGAAGTTTAGGCTACACCAAAGGTGGTCCAGAGTCCAAAATGTCACCGATTTTGGTTCATTTTTGTTTTTTTTTGCACCAATCAATGAAAAGAACCCTGAAACTGGGCACATTTCATTTACGACCTCTTTTCATTGATTGGTGCAAAAAAAATTCGAAAATGGACCAAAAGCGGGCACATTTCATTTATGACCTCTTTTCATTGATTGGTGCAAAAAAAATTTCGAAAATGGACCAAATTTGGGCACATTTTATTTGCGACCTCTTTTCATTGATTGGTGCAAAAAAAATTCGAAAATGGACAAAAACGGGCACATTTCATTTACGATCTCTTTTCATTGATTGGTGCAAAAAAAAAAATCGAAAATTTACCGAAATCGGGCACTATTGGGAATCGGGGACCACCGCTGGTGATGTCATAGAAACCCCTTCCCCCAATAGATTGATGCGAAAATTTTAAAATAAGTGAGACTCTGAACTTTTTCAAAACAACCTAAGCAAATATTTTTCAAATTAAGTGTTATTGGCAATGGAAAAACAATTTCTCTTTCATTTTAGCTAAGGATCAACGTTAAAAAGAGTCCATTGAAAAATAATAGATATTGGCAATGGAAAAACTCTTTCTTATACATAATAGTATTAATCAACGAAAAAAATAATAATTGTCAACAATTAATATAATATTTATTTCTTTATTTATTTAATTCATCTACTGGGCTAAAACCCTTACAGATTACTAAAACAGTACTAAAAACTAGTTTAACAAATATTTATTAATTTAAAGCTTGAGGGAATATAATGATTTCCTTAAGTTGTTTAATAAAAATACTCCTATTAACACTAAAATCTAATTGATTCGCAAACATATGACAATTCGAAAGACATCGAGAAAGCGGCTCATTGGAACCATAATTAGTTCTATGGTAAGGAGTGTAGAAAAAATTTGACTCCCTCAAATTACGTGCTGGGACATTGAATGGAATTAATGCTAGTAATTCAGAAGAATTAATTTTACCATCAACCACATCTTTAATGAACATGATATTATTAAAGAGTCGTCTATCAGATAAACTGCTAAGGCCTAAAAGACGGCAACGCACCCAATAAGAAGGCATAGTTTCCCACGTGTACAGTCTTCTTAAAGCAAATCTAGTAATTCGTTTCTGGATATTCTCAATACGGGTAATCGACACATCGTAAAAGGGGTCCCATATAACCGAAGCATACTCTAGTAGAGATCTTACAAGGCTATAATAGATAGTCATAGGTGTTAGGGGATCAAAAAATTCTCTGGAATTCCGTTTTAGAAACCCAAATTGGGAGTTCGCCTTTGCGATGATATATTCCAAATGAATATCAAAAGAAAGCTTCTGGTCAAAATAGACACCAAGGTCTTTAAATTGACTCACCCTGAAAAAACTATCAGAACCGTTATACTTATACTCATAAATAGTTAAGATTTAGCTGGTTAATACTACACCATTGCAATAAAGATGAAATATCATCCTGTAGTTTCACACAATCCGTGAAATCTTTAACTTCTAGGAAAATCTTTAAATCATCGGCATATAAAATACATTTGCTGAACTTAAAGGACTGAGTAACATCATTAATGAATAAATTAAACAGTAAAGGACCTAAGTGACTCCCCTGAGGAACACCAGATGTTATCTTAATGGGTCTGGAACAATTTTCACCAATTTTGACAGGTAATGTTCTATCAGATAGATACGAATGGATCCAATTTAAAAATTGCGAGTGTATACCTAATTTTTCAAGCTCCATTAACAAAACAGGATGTTTCACGCTATCAAAAGCCTTTGAAAAATCTGTGTATAATACATCCACCTGCAAGCCCCTTTCAATAGCATTAATTGTAAAATTAAAAAAAATGGTTAAATTAGAGGTAGTGGATCTACCTTTAAAAAAACCATGCTGTTGCAAGGCGATATAACTGCGCACTTCAGCAAAAAGGAGTTTGTTTACAATTTTATCAAGGCCAGACTTAAATATGGGTGATACACAAGCAGTTTTCCATTCGTTTAGAAATATGACACAAGAAAGGGATTTGTTGAAAATCAAACCCAATGCGATGTGCAAAGTTGAAGCACAATTTTTTAAACACACAGGTGGAAGCAAATCAAAACCAGCACTTTTGGAGCAGTCAAGGCTCATTAAAGCTTCTAGCACCTCCTTATCGGGTATATCTAACTTGCCAATATTCAAAATCACAAATCACTTAGAGAGGTCACGGAGTTAAAAACAGATCCAAAAAAATCAGCAAAAAGTTCCGTAATCCTCTCGTTATCACTAGACACCTCACCTTTATACTCCATTGATGAAGGAAAACCAGAAGATTTCCTTTTATTATTTAAAAATATCCAAAATGATTTCGGATTCGACCTAAGGCCTCTCTCAATGGAATCGATATATTTCTTATACAAAAAATTCACCAGAAAGTCGAATTCACGCCTACGCAAAATAAAAATTGCTTTGTCAGCTGACAAACCTGTATTTTTGAATTTCACATGCGCTTTATTCCTTAGATTTCTTAGATTGACTAGCCTTCTATTAAACCATGGATGCTTCAAGGAATACATTTGTTTTTTTACTGGTACGTACCGCTGTAGCCCTTCATTTAAGATATGCTTGAATTTAGTATACATGTCATTAATATTCATATGCTGAAACACCAAACTCCAATTAAAAGACCCAAAATAGTCGTTTAGTCCGACATAATTGGCGTTCTTAAAATTGTATGATAGGCTACGCCTAACCAACGATTGCTTTATGATGAACAGGATCATTGATTAGCGGCATATCGCATTTGAAGAGTTCATATTTAAAGTCATTATTAATAAAAATGAGATCTGAAATTCTCATAAGATCATTTTTGACATTATTTATCTGAAACAGATTTAAGGCATATAAAGAATCGCAAAGTGTGTATTCAATTGTGGTCTTTAAACCAAAAGGCAATAAAATTCTTTCCTCGGTGCAAAAATTCCAATCAATATTGCCCACATTAAAATCGCCGAGCACGCTCGGAGTTTGATTAGCATTTAAAGAGCCAACAATATGATTAATATTAAAAATATGATCATTATATATACTCAAACTACTGCAAGGTGGAACATAACTTAAAACAAATACAATTTCATTTTTATTATGAGTGAAATCCCTATTAATAGAGACTGAAACACAGATTTGCTCAATATCTACTACGTGGAAGCTGAATTTCTCTACTGGAAAATTTTGAAGATACTGCAATTAAGACGCCACCCTCTCTTGACACACCAGGTTTTAAAACACGATCCTTGTGGTACACCATGTAGTTCGAGTCGAACAACTCATTTGACAAGAAATGTGACGTCAGCCAATTTTCTGTTAATTAAATTATTCCATAATCGTACGACGAAGTAGTAGTGTGGAGTGCGCAAGTTTTCGAACGTAAGCCACTTACATTGTGGAAGTAAATAGAAGCATTGTTGTTGACATTCTTTGTTGGGTTTCGATTTTGTAAACAATTTTGAGCTGCAAGTAGGGCTTCCGATGGAAGCTCCGATACCTGCGCAGGAAACAAATCGCAAGGCGGTAGCGGTGAGTCTAACGATTCAATTGATTCGCCTCCACATTTGATAAAAAAGAAAAAGGCCGAACACGTCCCTCAGATGGCCACAATGCCGGATTGAAAACCTTATCATAATCATTCTTTGAGATAACAAGTTTGAAATTAACTCTTTTCAAATCTTTAGCTTCCACGCCTCTCTTTACAAGACAGTAGCACCCAATGTCTTTTTTGTCAATCTGTGTATGAGCAGAAATGTAGTCAATAACATTATCAGCTGTGACAGTGGATTTGAAAGAAGAAAGATGAAGAACTTTTTTAGGTGCAACTACATCAAGCTCATTATTAGAGTTGCTACCAATAATACCTATGTTATTGTGTTGCATGGTTTTATTCTGTTTTCTATTCTGCACTACATTCCAAATATCACAAGGTGCCATAGGAAAAAGAGATGATAAAACTGCAGCATCAACACCAACAACTTTATCAACAGAAGCAGCGGCAGCAGCATATGAAGCCGAAAGTCGACGGACCGCTGATGGAGCAACATTAGCATTCTCAAAACCGGTTTGAGACAAAGAAGGAAGAGAAAACACTGGCAAAGCATTAGTGGCACCAGCCATTTCAACATTAGCAGCAGAGTTTATGCTATCAGCTTCTTTCGTTGTCTTAGCTTTTTTGTTGCTGTTGTTATTCTTTTTATTAACACTTGTTCTCTGCACATTATTTGCAATATTTTGAAGCTGTAAATTAGCAGAAAGAGAAGGTGAAGAGTTTAATAGTGACTCATTGTTGCCAGTAATTAGGGAAACACCAACAGCTGTTGCATTCGATGTTATTTTTTTTTCTTTTGCATTACTCTCGTGACTTATGCTTCTCAGCAAGTTGATCACTTAGTACTTTGATTCAAATAATTTACTGAGGTTATCTAATTCTACTTTGGTAGCAGTTAAATTGAAGTTTTTCAATTCGGCTTTCACAGAAGCTAACACTTCAGCCTGACTTAGAACCATATTTGCGGGAACATCAATGCACTTTGCGCAATAATAGCCCAAATGGCGGTTCCGTTCAAGTAGCCTCACATCATATTCCGATAGATTCACTTCACAGCAATTGCCGTGGAACACCTTGCCACAGAAACCCTTGCAAGGAACAACTAGAGTATCATATCGCGAAAAATTTTTTTCACATTTTCCGCAAGCGACCTCCATAACATCAGCAATTTAAGCAAATTATAAACTTTAAATTAGAGTACAAATAAAATTAACATCCACTCTCAACAAGTGCGAGACAGAGACTTATCTTATTAATAATAATTAACAAGCAATTTTTAAAAATATTCCTTAAAATTGGGAAAATTTTTTCGATCACAAAAAAGCAAGTAATAGATATTTTGGGTCCTTGTTAAAAACTTTATTTTGCCTAAATTTCTAATATCTTTCCAACTGTCGTTCCTGTGCCTTTCGAACTTTTTCCTTGATTTCTTGTAGGAGATCATTTGGAGCAGAATGAAATACCATCAATAGTCCTTTTGTCGGCAACTGAGTGTTCTGTTTTATTATATTCCACAGTTGGGTAAGCATCAGTTCAACCGTATCTTCTATCTTTCTTTCGAATTTTAAGCACCTGGCAATCTCTAAGAGGGTGCTATGCAGACGTTCCACTTTCCCATTTGACGTACTACAGAGTGGTGGAGCGTTTACTATTTCGACGTTGAAATGGTTCAGCAACAGCGACTTTACAGTTTCTGAATTTAAAGAGGCTTCATTGTCTTCATCACTTTTTTCGTGTGAGGAAATAAATTCATTACTTGAATTATTGGAATTTTTACTTTTGCAATAGTGCGAGACGCTATTGGTTGGACTACTGCAAACTGTTGGAAAGTTTATCCACACAAGTAAAAAAATTCTTCTTGTCAATGTGCAACATTTCGCCAACACAGGAAAGAATCGGTGTTTCGTTAGAGCATATTTTACAATTTTCTACTACCTTATTTGTAAGTTTCGTCATCTTCGGGAAGTAGTAGTCGCAAAGAATCTGTTTCACATTTTCTTGAGCAGCTCTATTGGCGCGATTGGCCTCCGTGATTACAATTTTTTTTTTGCTCATCTTTGTTAAAGATGTCAGCCACTACATTTTTGCAGTACCAAAACTTCGTAGCTTTAACAAGGGTATGTTGAATATGGGGTAAAATCGGTAGCTCGCAATGAATTGCATTCACAATATTGGGACTTACAAATTCTTTAAGGGTTTCAAAAAAACTGTCCTTATTTGTGAAACATCAAATGATGGTGTTTATTTCGCTGAACAAAGTGAATGCCTTTTTTAAAGGAAACTGTGCTTCTATTAAAATTTGATTTCTATAGCAATTCAATGGTTTTTCGTTACTCTCGATTGTATAAGTCAGGGATATTTCACTGTGAATTATGGTCGCGTCAGACTCTGCTTGCTCCTCCAAGGCATGAATATTTTGTCAGGACAAAGCGTCTTCGACATTATTCTCCTTCCCAGGATTGTAAAAAAATTTTGCGTTTTGTTCATCAATGAACCCCTTCCACCGTTTAATCTTCGCATTCGTGTTCCTGTCTGAAACCGCAAATATTAAAGGCTGATGGTCCGTGAAAATGATAAGGTCCTTCACTTCGTAGAGGTATTGACGAAGGTTTTGTAAAGCCCATACTATGGCCAAAGTTCCCTTTCGCTAGTTGCCAGGTTAAACTTTCTTTCCTTTATTGTCTTGAAAATCATTGTGATCGGTCTTCCATTCTGCGATGATACTGCGCCCAGACCAAATGATGTCGTAAGATCAAACGCTTTTCTAAAATCGGGATATAGGAGCATAACAACTTCCGATGTCAAAATGCTCTTTAACTTGTTAAAGGCTTGAAGTTGATTCTCATTTAATTTTATGGAGATTTTTTTTTTTCGCTGGGCACTTACATTTCCATTTTCGCCCTTAAGTATATCAGTCAGCGGTTTCGCTATCGACGCGAAGTCTTTTACATAGCATCGATAGTAGCT
This sequence comes from Meiosimyza decipiens, assembly GCA_963680825.1. Taxonomy (NCBI): domain Eukaryota; kingdom Metazoa; phylum Arthropoda; class Insecta; order Diptera; family Lauxaniidae; genus Meiosimyza; species Meiosimyza decipiens. The sequence goes on along the minus strand of OY804258.1, from coordinate 77,470,262 downwards.
AGCTACTAGCTAGCTAGCGATTGTGATTTATTAAACACACCTAAACTGAAGTTGAACAGTCAACTTTATTTTCAGCCACCTATCGGCTGCAGTAGAAACTTCAGTTTTATGTTATGAAACTGAATAAAATCAGCCGATAAAGTCGCCCAATCGCAAACTGACACCACCAATTATCGTTTTTAAAAATTTCTTAAAAACCTTTTTCTTAATTTACAAAATCAATATAAAATACACAAAATTACCCGGTATTCAGATTTAAGCAAACAAAAATTGAACACACTATAGCCTTAAATTACGATTAATTCAAAAAACCGTTGCAAAAAAATTAAGTTTATCTTAGCTGTCAGTATTGAAAATGTCAAAATAGTCAATTATGAAAACTAGACACCAATGAGCCAAGGATGCCGATCAACTTTTTTTTTGTATGTATGTATGGTGTGAGTGGCGGACGAACACGCGGCATCATGCGAGAAGAAAAAAAAACCACCAGTTACTGAAAATTTTTAAAGCGAACAGTTGTCGACGGAATAAATGTGCGGGCGTTAAGAAAATAAAAGTGTACAAAGGAAAACAGCAATACCAAAAAGATTAAAAGATTTTTAGCTATGCGTGAAAAGTTAAAAGATATATACTTAAACAGTGCAAAAAAACTAAACTTATAATTGGTTAAAAATTACGGAAAATAAACGTGTTTTAAAGCAAAACTTAGCCCAATTTTGGTATAAAGTGAAAAGTGTAGAATTTCGTCATATCCCGCTTAAGTGATTGCAAAGATTTTAGAAGTGTTGAATTATTTTTTATATTTGCACCGAATAAGGTACAACGCGGATTCTTAAAATTAATAAAACTAAAGAAATGTGAAAGCATTCAAAACAGCAGCGACACAAGGAAAAAACGAAAAGAACAATCTTCAATTAGTGTAGACGTGTTTGAATGTGTGAGGTAGTGGACGGACGAATGATCCAACGAATTGACATCGCGCTACACAGATTTAAGTGGAAAGTACATTGAGTGCAATTACGGAAAATAAAAGATTACGCGCGCTTAAACAAAAGCGATATTCAATTTTAAATAAATTATAAAACAAAGTAAAAGCAAAAATTTTATGATGACCAAAATTTGCTCAACAATTAAGCAATGCACATTTACACCAAACAAAAAATTAAAAAAAAAAATAATTTAAATCTAGACTAAAGTAAAGACGACTAAACAGCAGAAATAAAAGCTTCAATCAATAATAACATTCAACAACAACAACGACAACCACCCTAACGGCAACAACCACACCACAGTAACCACAGCACCAGCCTCTGCCTTAACTGCGGCTGCAGCCAGTCGTCGTAAACAACAACCAGAAAGGTTCGTTTAATAAGTATTTATAAGTATTATTTGAAATATGATTTAAAGTTTTGTTCATCTCAATAAGTTCATGATATTTTTTTGTAGAACCTTAAATATTTCTGCTATTGATGGAAAAAGTAATAAAATATGTTGTAGTATATGCTGGGACTATTCATATATAATCATTAAAACAAACTTGTTTTTTTTTTAAGTGTAACATTCATACAAAAAAAAAGAGTTTGATTTCGGATATTTCATAAATACCTTTTGGTGCAGTCCGCATTTCTAGAATTCCGCATATACATAATTGTATTGCGAATTTAGAAAACAAACTTGGTTACAAAAATAGAAATTCACCAAGTAAGTTTGATCAAACACTTAACAAATACAAAAAATGAGATAAGTTTTAAAAAAGGAAAAAATTTATATTAATTTAATTCTAAGTATAAGCGTAGACATTAACGCAAAGAATTTGAAATTAAAATTTAATGAAATGGAAAATTATATTTTTTTGTTTTAACTGATTTAGAAAGCACGAAGATTTGCTAGGCAGTAGGTTTGGTGCCAGGGTAGGGTAATCCGTGATGCGAGCAGGAAAGTTTTAGAGAGGTGACCTAGGGTTTTTCTGTTCCTCGTAGTTTTGATTGTTTTTTTTTGTTTTTGTAACAACAAATTTTCCGTCATATGCCAGGCGTAACAAAGGTTCAAACTGAAAACAGTGAGGAGGGTTCAGCAAGGTCCTGAATAGCTTTCACTTTTTTCGGACTTGTTTTTGTGTATACCCTCTATACGATGAGACCGAGAATCGCTGCGCTTTCTTTAAAAAAATTTAATTTTTCCCGCGAAAGCCTTATATTGGCATAATAAAGACTTTTTAATACCTAGTCAATGTGTCTCACATGATCTGCCTCTGCTTCAGAAAATATTAAGACATCGTCAGCGTAGACGTAACAAGCCTTGCCGAACCGTTCCCAAAGGACATCATCTATGGCTCTCTGAAAAATGCACGGGGCATTTTTCATGGCAAAAGGCAGTCGGCAAAATTCATACTCTCCGCTATTTACGGAAAACGAAATTTTTTCACGGTCGTGTCCTGCAAGCGTAATTTGGTGGTATCCAGACTTTAAATCTATTTTTGTTAAGTACCGAGCCTTTCCCAAGTTCGACAGAATCATTGATATGTTAGTATGGTGATCGATATGCGATAATATAAGTACTTGCATTGTATGTATCAAACTAGTTTATAAGTTAGTACGTCAGTAACAAGGAAAGATTAAAGTCATACTTGAAGAAAAGCATGCAGGGTTTTAATTATTGAATGTAGCCGAAGTAAAGACTACAATTGATGACCCCGACTCGCAAAGAATCAATCTTATTAATAAAAGATTACGAATGTTTTATTCAGTAAACGCGGTTAAATGTTAAAAATTTAGAGTTATAAATTATGTATACCAAAGAAATTCACATTGATTACATTAACCATTACGTGTGACATAGAAAAGAAAAAAAACAAAAATTACAATGAAACTAAAGAACAATTCCAGCAATTTCAACAAATATACAGTTCTCCGCAAAGTAATACACGTTACGGCTTTTATATATACGCATATACGTACGTACATATGCATAACTGTATAACAAAAGAAACCGTACAGTCACGCTAGTATTACAAATTTTGAACACCATTAAGTACTTACATCAAATTTATTAAGGTCACATTGCATTCCCTCATATTACAAGCAATAACACATTTTTGGAATTGAACATTTTGGAGATTAAAAGACCACCGCAGCTCTGCAGCATCTTTTATCACATATAATTTTATTTTTTTTCATCGAGTTACTATTAATTTGTATCAGTTAGAATTTAGCTTACTTTAACATTATATTTACGTTTTTTCTTTTCAACTACATACAATATTTTGATTTGTAAAATACCTAGTAGTTAACTAAACATCTAATGAAGATTTGCTTTTGCAATACTTTTGCAAGCTTCGCATGAAAATAATTAAAAGTGAAATGGGTAAGGGAAATGATGAAAATAAATCGCCCATAAACTCTAATGCATCTGGTGGCGATGCTCCATCAGAAAATTCGCTTACTTTACAAACTTCTTTACTGTCTTTAAAATTGACTCCTTTTTGGAATAGTCGTCCAGATTAATGTTTTTTTCAAATAGAGACACAATTTCAACTTAAATGTATAACTGCTTGAAATACTAAGTACAATTATTTCGTTGCATCGCTTAGCAATCAAGCAAAGGAAACGGTAGCCGATATTTTATTAAATCCTCCAAATCAAGTCCCTTAAAAGAGTGCTCCTTGAACGTAATCGCGATAGTGAAAAGAAAAGATTAGACGCTCTTAAATCGTTTAGAACTTGGGACCAAACCCATCCGAAACTTATAGGGCTAAGGATCTCTCGCAAACGGTAATATCATTTTAAGTCTTTCCCTTTTGAGCAAATTATGGCTAAATGCCATATCTAAATGCTATCTCTTTCAGTTCGAACTTGCCTGATTGCCTCACTAACACAAGAACAACTTTTTAAACTTGCTGATCGAATTCATGATTTTTCGAGTAAACTTCAAGTCTCGAGTGTATCGCAGCCCATTCCGAACATTAATAATGAGGAAAGGTACATTTGTTTACTGCAACGTATATAGCGTTTAGAAATCGATCAGGGGGAAAAGGCATGAAGGACTTTATAGATCCCGTGGCAGTTCACGTAGTCGATCAAGTGGTAGGCAACAAATTTATAGAACCCGTGGCCGTTCACGTAGTCGATCAAGTGGTAGGCAACAAATTTATAGAACGCAGAAACACGGTGGGGCAGCCAAAAAATGCATATCACCGTGCAAATATTCCAAATCATCAACAGTCACAAACCAAAAAAATTAAATAGTACAACCTCGACAGCAGCACCGAGTGTTAATAATTTTCTCGCCGCCTATTCGTTTTTAAAAAAATATCAAATAACATTTTTTGATTGATACGGGTGCAGAAGTTTCGATTTTACCTCGAAAATTTTATCCTAACTTACGTGATCCTATGGATTTTACTCTCATTTCAGCTAATAGAACCAAGATTTCAACTTACAGAATGAAAAAAGTTTGTATAGATTTGATTATTCTGTTGTTGTTGCTACAATCGATCACCCAACAATTGGTGCTGATTTTTTGTATAAATTCAACTTATTTGTCGATTTGCGATGGAGGAACTTGTTGATAATCTTACTTCACTTAAAGTAGCGTGTATATCAAAAATATTCAGTAGCCACTTGCCAACTTTATTTTCAATTCATGGTGCATTTGGAAAAACTATTGACGAATTTCCTGCATTATAGGCACCACCTGATTTTACGTTACCTGTGAAATATTATATTAAACATCGAATAATAGTAACTAATGGACCGCTTCCATCTGCATATGCCAAAAAATTAAACCCACAGAAGCTGGCCCTAGCTAAAAAAAAATTTCAGCAAATGCTAAAACTCGGCATTGTTTGTCATTCTTCTTCTCCGATAGCTTCTCCACTACATATGACGCCCAAAAAGGATTCCATGGATTGGCGACCATGTGGAGACTACCGTGCATTAAACGCAGTGACTGTTCACGACAAATATTCAATTCCCAATATCCAAGATTGTTCCGCGCACTTATATGGTTGCAAAATATTTTCAAAAATTGACATGTTTCGACCATATTATCAGATTCCATTAGAACCTGAAGATGTTTAACGAATTCCTGGTCATCCACTCAGCACGTTTATTTATTTATCAACAAGAAACTTTCATATAAATAAATACAAATTTCAGATATTTATTTAATTACTTTATTAATGCAGCACAAGTACAACAGAACTATCTTACAAATAAAAATGCTTCTCCAATGAACCCATCGAATGGTGGTACAATTTGCTGATCTTGCAGCTCGTGGGAGATATTTCATTTCGGTTTATTTATTTTATTCTGCTACTTATGCTCAGACGCTTAATAAGCAATCAGTTTATTATTTTTAATAACTTAACTTTAACTCTCTGCATAGTTGACTGCCATTTCAGCGAGTCAACTTGCACAGTGGTATCTTATATACACTTACTCACATAACTCTGCGTACGCCTAAAAAAAAAACTCAAATTTCAACTTTAACAGTTAATATCTTTTAATTTATTAAGTGTATTTAACAAAATTTTTTTGTGTTTCACATTTAGCATACTTATATTTAAAACTAAATTCTTTTCGATACAAAAAAAATAAAACTTGTGTGTTTAATTCAATTAAATAAAATATATAATCCAAAAATGGGTCCTCAAAAGTCTGCGTACAAAATAGTTTTACTAAGAAAACTTCAGCCTCATGTTACCTTAGTAACTAGTTGGGTATCCCTTTCTCTTAATGACCTCCTTTATACGTCTAGGTATCGAATCTACAAGAATTCTGGTATCCTCGCCTGTTATTTTTCCCCATTCCTCCATTAACACCTCCTTCAGCATATTTTTGGATGTTATGGTATGCTGTCGAATCCTGCGTTCAAGTAAATCCCATAAATGTTCTATGGGATTAAGGTCGGGCGATTGAGGTGGTGTTTGCAACTGTTTTATTCGTTTCATCAGCAGCCAGAGCCTTACATTGTGGGCTGTATGTTTCGGGTCATTGTCCTGCTGAAACCAAAACTCATCTTCAAGCCCCAATTTCTCGGCACTTTGCAGCAAATTTTTGTCCAATATTTCGATATAAGCCTTACTGTCCATTGTAGAATCAATAAAAGTTAAATTTCCAACACCATTGGCTGCCATTGACCCCCAAACCGTTACTCCACCTCCACCGTGTTTAACTGTTGCTACTAAATTCTCCTTTTCGAAGGCCGTTCCTTTTTTTCTCCATATTAATTTCTTTCCCTTAATGCCGAAAATGCAGAACTTGCTCTCATCGGAGAAAATAATCTTGTTCCAAAAACTTGGGGGCTTGGAAATGTACTCATTGGCAAAATTTATGCGCTTTTGCTTGTTTACGTTCGATATGTAGGGCTTCCTAAGAGCTACTCGGCTATGATATCCAGCTCTCATTAAGATTCGGCGGACCGTTTCGTCGGAAACAGTTTTGGAAATCTATCTTCTATTTCAAGTCGCACTTTATTTTTGGATCTAAGCGCACAACTTTAACGATGTATTTTTTTTCTCGCTTTGTCAATAAAGAGGGGCGGACAGAACGGGGCTTTGATAATACAGAGCCCGATGAAATATAATTTTCATACACCCTCTGGCATGTTGAATGAGTTTTACCCACCAATTTCTCGATATGGTTTGCCTTTAACTCGTTGCTCTATAATTAATTTTCGGATTTCGGTACAGATTTCTTTTCCTTTGGATTCCATGTTGTTGCTTATATGAAATTTTTATGCAAATGAATGAAAAATGACATAAACGCATTTCTTAGAACAGAAAAAGCAAATCGAAAGTAACGATAATCGGGAATTCCCCTAATTGTGTGCAGAGTAAAATGTTTGTACGCAGACTTTTGAGGGACTTTTTTTTCTCATATTTTTTGTTAATGCAAATTATATATATAAGATTTGAAATTTCTATCAAAAAGAGAGTTTAGTTTAAATGAAAAATGTGCTAATTATGTTATGCAACACAATTTATTCAAATACACTCAATATCTACAAAGATGAAATGAAATTTGAAATTTGAGTTTTTTTTTTGAGCGTACGCAGAGTTATGTGAGTAAGTGTACATATTTACAAAGGAACAATTATTTCAATTTGCGTCGTCTTTTTTTGGTCCCAAATAGCGACACAAATCAATACGTTTATATGTATACAAACAAATATACCATAATTGCCTAAATGCATTTGTAGATTAAAATCTTTTGGCCTTGCTAATTTAATTGTTAAATTGCTTAAAAGTGGTTTTAGTACTCTCTTCATTAGCTGTGCCTCCTATTGTATGAATAGAGTATGCTAATAAATAAATAATTCGCTTTTCTTTAAATTGTATTCCTTATTTTTCAAGTTTATTCTATATTTGGTAGGATACTATAAGCAGAATCTGCCACATATGGACATATTTTAATACCGAAATTATATATAAATAAGTTGATGATTCCAATTTTTTGACAAATCAAACTATAACTATCATGTTAAAATTGCTGAAAGCTATAAATCTTGTGAAGTGCATTGTCAAAGTTGAGTAATTGAAACAGATGCAGCAATATTTCATTTCATTCAACCATTTAATTAATTCAAAAATCTATAAAACTAGATCAACTTAGGAGCGATGCTGGTGTTCGTAAAACAATAGATGTTAACTTTTATTCCACGAAATCACATTTACATATATGCAACTCAAATGTTCAAAATTCACTTCATATCTTCATTATTGAATTAAATAAAACTAGCATCGGCAAACCGTTGCATCTTGCACGATCATTAGCAAGTCCCAAATTCATCTTCAAATTTTCTTCTTGTTAGTCGTATAGGGAAGCAATAGTAGTTAATAACGTTTCACAGCCATACAGAATAAGTGGGTTCACATCAAAAATTATGAGCTTAGGTGTCATTGACAGGAATGAAGATTGCCAGGCTTTATTGGTCTCGCCATCAGTTGTTATGTAAATAAGTGTGCCATGAAATTCATAAAACTACTACTATTGGTCGGAAATACTTCTTTTTCCGTTTCTGAAGCAGATGATATATTAATATATATTTTTCCACTAAAAAAAATTCAAGTGCAATATGCATTCAGTGTGTTTTTTTTGCACTAAAAGTATATATATTTATTTATGATTTGTTCCAAAAACGCAAAGAAATTACTCTTGGAATCGTTTGGAATTTTTGACATTCATGCTATTTTGACGGTTGAGGCAAAACAACAGAGCGACTCGAAACTAATGTCATATGTTGTTATATCAATAATAGGACATATCACTTCAGAGAGAATGGAGAAAATTATGGAAACTTATATGCATCTGAATATCATTATTTTTAGTTTTGTGGAAGAACGAACAATATTACAATTTACCGCGTTATAACACCTCGGATAGTGTGTATGTCAGCAACTCGAACGCGGCAGTCATTACCGAAATAAACCTTATTTATCCTTCCTAGGTGCCAATCGTTAAGAAGAAGGCTATCTTTGCGCACTACAACCATAGTGTTAACGTCTATATTGTCCTGTGGATTTTTCCACTTCTTAACTATTTATTTTTCCACTGTGTGCAGAGAGATTGTTGAATAATCTTAACTTTTTGCCACCAGTTGATGATTGAAATTACTTGTTCCTGGACTTTGAGTTCACTGGGGGCCAAAAATGAACAACCAATTAGAATATTGCCTTTAGTCAAAGCAGACGGATCTTCCGGATTGTCTGACATTGGCTATATTAGGCGTGAATATAGGCAGGGCTCTATTTTGTAAAGAAGTGTAACGAGGAGCCGAGAAAATTGAAAATTGTACGGGACAATGCCAGGATGCCGCTCCTCATATGACAAAGCAGGAGATTCTACCAGTCTAGAATACATTCTGGTAGACGATAAGTGTTTCTTTTTGTAAAAGAGCCTTGTACTCATTAGGATATGCAATCTTTCGACACAAAATTGTGAGACGAGTTTTAATTGCTTTGACCTCAGAATAAGTAATGTAAGTTGAGGTATATTTGTGTGATAAACAATGCACAGGATGTGTATGATGGAAAAATCCAAATATGTAAGCGATTACTTGAATTGCTCTGTCAAAGGATGAAAATTTGACGAGTATGTCCTCATAATCAAAATACAAAAGTACCTGGGGATGAGCCTTGCTGGAAACTCGCCTCAATAATTTGGCTTGGATCTTAAGTTAGCCAATGGCTTGGTTCAAGCTTTAGCCATTTAGGACCGTGCCACCATACATCGTTATTTAAAAGATCCTGATGATTTACACCTCGACTTGCTAGGTCTGCTGGATTAGATTGGGAATTGATATGAAATCAGTCTCATAAATTAACGTTTTGCGTAACTTTTGATACGCGATTAGCTACGAAAGTCTTCCACTGGTATGGTGGCTTTTTCACCAACCCAATATAATTGTGGAATCCGTTCAACAAATTAATTTTGATTTTGGAATGTTCAATTGTGATATTTACGAATCAACCTTGTCGGCTAATAGAACGGCACCGCATAGTTCAAGCTGTCGAATGATATGGTTTTTACTGGTGCAACTTTAGTTTTTGCAGATGATAAATAAGTCGAAATATCTCCAGACTTTCAAACAATGCGAACATGTCCTTTATTTGAATTTTACAATCTGAAGTAAAATCAATCCATCTAGTAATTTGTATTTGATTTATTGAAGGATAGCTTTTCATAGCGTTTCGTGAACTCTGCTTTTTGCTCTAAAGGTTTTTTTTTTTTTTTTAACTTTAAACCAACGCTCAGGGGATGCCCCCTTTAAATGCAAAGCACCGTGATGGTATGTAAGAAAAGGAAAAAGGTTAAAGGGAAGGATGATAGATGGAGTAATGTCGGTGTACATTTCTCTTGAACATACAGATGTCACAGGTATCGGGAAAGACAGTCGCAGACCGAAGAACGAATTATCACGATAGTGCGATGTTCTATTAAGCACCGGTGTGACGGAAAAGGGATGAGCCTGATGAGACGCCCGAGTGTTGCGAGAATACACTTGAACTGAAGGAACCAGTTCACGTATTTCTCTAGAACATCCCATTATAATATCTATAAAAAAGAGTTAAACACCCAACGTTTCGCCGGTGCTCAAGAGAATCAATAGTTGAGATGATGTTTTCATCTCCTATTAGCTTCAGCGCACGTCGGCCCAGCTTAGGTCTAATGTAGGTGAAATTGATAGTCCGAAGATCTGTAGGAGTGAAGTATTTCTTATACCTTTTTAAACAACCTAGACACTTGTCCACCTCAGGTCTGGTTGAATCAATATGCTCAGAACGTCGGGAGATGTTGACCTCGTAATATCCACACCAGCCACATTAAGGGGTGGGGGGGAACAATCCATTCGTCTGTGAGACAACAGACAACATTGGGTCTTGCTAGCATTAAAGTCGACCCGATTAGCAATCCCCCACTCGGAGATTGTATTTAGGTCATTTGTGAATTTGTCATTCATATAATGCCTTTCCCTGTCAACCTCCAAAGAGCTTGGACGCTTTTTGAAGCAATATGAATAACAGATGTTGCTGTCATCCGCAAAGAAATGGATTGGGTTGATGGTCGATGACAGAAGGTTATCGATAATAACAAGGAATAGAGTCGGGGATAGGACAGAACCCTGGGGGACTTCAGCTTTAATGAAGTATTCATTAGAAGTAAAACCGTCTACCACAACACGGATAGAGCGATCACTGCAGAAGCTCGTAATCCAACCAGCAAAGGAACTACCAACACCATAAGCGATTAGTTTTGATACGAGGGCGCGATGAAACGCCTTAGAAATGTCTAGAGCAACAACCATACTTTCACCAAAAAAGTGAACACATCGGTTCCACCTTTCAGTAAGGAACGTCATCATGTCTCCAGTAGAGCGTGCTCTATGGAATCCATATTGGCAATCGCTAAGCAATTCGTTGCGCTCCAAATAATTCACAAGGTGAAAGTTTATTACACTTTCCATAACTTTGGAGAGCGCAGAGCATATCGCAATGGGGCGGTGATTATTAGGGTTGGTAGCCTCGCCTTTTTTGGGAACTGGCTGAACATTAGCAACCTTCCAACATGATGGAAATATCCCTTTAGAGTAGAATATGTAAAAATGATTGCGTAATGGCCGAGACAGTATTGAGGCACACTTTCTTAACACATGGGCTGAAATACCATCTGGTCCTGACGCTTTGTTAATATTGAGGTTTGCAAGGACTCTTTTCACTGCCCTTGTTCGAAAGTAAATGGTCGGCATTGTCGAAGATTTACTGTGGACGTGGGGCAGTGGTTGATTGCTATCTGGGAGTGTAGCATTCTTAGCAAAGATGCTAGCCAAAAGATTAGCTTTATTAATAGGGGCAGTGAAGATTTGGTCATTTTTTAAGAGAGTTGGAGTAGTCGATGAAGACTGATTTTTCACTCTCTTAACGAAAGACCAAAAATTTTTGCTACCTTTCGGCAGTAAAAGGATTCTTTGGCGCATGTTAAGTTCGTGCAGAAACTTTTCGCGCTGAATCGTGGCATTGCAGAGATTTCTAGCCTCGTTGCGAAGTTTTTCAGTATCGGTATTCCTATTAGAACGCCAATTCCGAAACGCTTCCTCTTTGGACCTGCTTGCAGTCCTGCAAGACTCATTATACCAAGAATGGTCCTTTGGTTTAATGGATGTGCGACTGGACTTTGAACTTAACCCATAAGGAGCTAAAATCGGCGTTCGTCGTGTTCAGTTGCTGCTGGTAGGCAACATCGCTACGGATATAAACTGCGAGGCCCCTATAGGCAGAGAACAATGGCAAAAAATGATACCCAAGTATATGAAAATCAAGCGAATCTGCATCCGCACAAACCTGGGTTTCACCTAGTGCCATTATTTGGGGTCTGAAACTGGAGACATGGGCATAGACCGAAAAGAAATTCGCTGATGTTGCAAAATTCTATGCGATAATCCGTCAACATCCGTGACAACCTTGCAAATACAAAAAAAAATGTAAAAAAAGGGGGGAAAAGTAATTGCTAGTGCAACTAAAATGGTACACCTTAAACACAAGAAATGCAAGCAGACAAGTGTTAGAACTTCGTTTCAAGGTGCAATCTCAGCTACACTAACAATTGAGGGGGAAAAGGAAGGAGAGGAATGAGAAAAACAAATAAAGAAAAAAAAAAACCATCAACAATACGTACATAGCAGAGGGCATAAAAAAGACCTTTGCATGGTCTAAGCTTATCGTCGATTTAGATCGCTGCTGCTGTGTTAATGATGCAACTGTGTCTGCGAGTATGTGCGTTGTTGTTGTTGTCGTGGGAGACTTGTTTTTCACTGATGCAAATATTAGGCAGTTTTTTTTTTTTTTGCGTTTATGTTTTTATTTGCTGCATTTATTGCGGCTAGTAGTAGTACATTTTTTCGTGTTAAGTTGTAGTTATATTATTTGGTTTGGGTTTTTTTTTTTTTAGTTTAGTTTGTACTACAATTAAAAAACACAAAAACATAAAAACAAATGGACAAATACTTAAAAAACATTTGTTGACACTTTTAAAAGAAATCGGTGGACAAATATCAGCAATGACAAAAAAAAGGTTTTTCGGGGCAGTTCCTAGACACACAATCGTTCAGAAATAAATGTTGCTTCACTCAGAAAATAAATTTGGTTAATGTAACCAAATTTTTTCCAAATCTCACCTTAAAATTTTCTAACCTCATGGCCCTTGTTGTTAAGTTTATCTAACCTGATTTTCAGGTTAGCTACACAAATTTCTCAAAAAACGAAACCGAATGTTTTTTTTTGCTTTTTTTCTATCATTTCCTTTTTACTGCTTATTAATTGGAACTTCATTTGTGTTACATTTTAAAAATTTCATAGAGAAATAAAACTTTTTATATTGTCTCGAGATTCGGCACATCTTAACGAACTGAGCTACTCTTACTATTGTTTGTGGTGTGTTTGAACAGAAAATATTTTGTATGTTGTTTTTATTGAGCTTACTGTTCGACATAATGTGTGTGTGTCAACACCAAAAAAATTACACTTAACAAACATAAATAAAATGAAAAAATGGGCTAAAGCTAGTTATACTAGTTTCGTCTTCTGCTAAGAAGACTCATCTCTTACTATTATATTACGTGGAACTAAAATTATATGAGCATATCGCATGCAACAACACGGAATGTCCATGTTCAAACCCCGCTGAATGCAAAAAAAAAAGTTTTTTTTTAAATTAAATAGAGTTCCATAGAACAATTTATCAGGTTAATGTGTTACCTGACGCAGGTTAGGTATTTTCGTCTGAGTGTTCTGACCCTGAATCTATTAATGCTCTTACAGAATAGATTGTATCGAGATAGTGAAAATATACTATTGCAGTCCTCAGCATCACAGGTTTTGCGTTGGATGCGATACAAGTTTGAACATGATGAAATGAAGAACCACAAAATACGAAAAGCTCATCATGGCAAGTAAGTAAGGACTGTCCCAGAAAAAACTTACGTTTTGCTTTTTAGTTATAAAAAAATATCCAGTAATTTTTTTGGTCGTTTTTCATTTTTTTATCAATAATGGCTAATGTTCAGAATATAAATAACTAAAAACTAAGTAACAATTTTTTTTTTATAAAAATTTCTTACTTTTTTCGTAAGGCCCTTCATTAAATTTTGTCCAGTCGTTTCATCGACAGTATGGTACGATTTTTTCTACTAAAGTCTGAAGTCTTGTAAATTTTTTGCATTCTTACCACTCCTTTGAAAATCTCTTTTCATTAGAGCCCGATATCTTTCAATTAGGCGAAGCTCTGGGTAGTTGGGCGGATTGATCTTTTTACGTGCATACCATTCCTTCGTAGCTTTAGAGTAATGAGAGGTTGTTAAATCTAGCCAGAACATCACGGTACACTCATGTGCACGAATAAATTGTAGAAGACGTTTTTCGAGGCACTCGTCTATATGAAATTTCTAATTGATTGTGTAACAAAAAATCTGCTTCTGAGACCACAAGCGCATATGGCCTGCCAAATCATATATTGCTTCGGAAATTTCGAAAATTTTTTTTCTTTGCACTTACTAGGCACATGCCCCTTCTTCGGTGATGTATGATATTCGTGCCCAGGTAGCTGCTTAAAGTCATCCATAACACAGCAATCAAATATTGACAGGTATTTTTCATACAATTTTCGGGCTTGCATCTGAGCCATCAACTGCTTTTGATCAGAACGGTCTGGTACTTTTTGATGTACCTGCTCTAGCCGCCATATCTCGCACTGAGGTGTTGGAATTTTGCTTAAAAAGGCTCTTCACCTTCGTCGCTACCTTTGGGTTAAAAAATTCTGGTTTTCTGCCTGTACCTTTTTCGTGAAACAGGTAGACCCTTCTTATAATTAAAAATAACCGCAAAGACAGATTTTTCTGATGTACCAACTATTTTTGCTATAGCTGAATATTTTAATTTTGGATTTTGCAGGTATGTGGACAAAATCAGTTTGCGGACTTTTTGTTGCTTACTAGACATCTTTGTCGTCAAAAATGCTATCTTCAAGTGGTATACATCATATTAAACGTCACTTTATATAGAACAAATATTATGTCTTTTTAGACCTGTAAGATTATCAGGTAGAGCATAATACCAAAAATAAAAAAACATAAGTTTTTTCTAGGACAGTCCTTAGTAATACAAAAAACAAAAACTTAAAAATCATACATAAATTTATTACTAAAAATAAAAAAAAAATAAAAGCGAAATTAATAATAATTATTAATTTTAAATAACAAAAAGATTAAGCGAATTAATAAGTCTACATTCTGTAAATCAAAAAGATTTAGTGTTTAAAGACGATTTAAGTTTCACAATTTTAAATGTAATTCAATGCAATGCAATGACATATTTTGGCCAGGATACAGTCTTCTTCAGGTCATTCCAGCCTGAATTATCAAAAGGTGGATACAGCTGCCATCTAATAATGCAACAGTCATCAGCAAACCGTGACACATTTTGGCCAGGATACAGTCTACGTCAGGACATTCCAGCCTGAATTATCAAAAGGTGGACACAGCAGCCATTTAATAATTAAAGTCATCAGCAAACCGTGACACATTTTGGACGGGATACAGTCTTTATCCGGACATTCCAGCCTGAATTATCAAAATGGAGGAGTTAAACGCAAGTCAGCTAAGAGGTTGGCGCACAGATCCAACAAGTTATAGCAAAATTCAAAAAAGATCCACATGAACGTAAACAGAGACTTTCATTTTTTCAAGAATGAAAGAAACGCCTGTCTGAGGCTCGTCAACAATTTGAAGAAACAGACAATCAAATTCAAGTGTTAAAAGATGTACCCAGACGCGATGCATATTTCACTGAGCAGTACTACGATCGCATATCTGAACCTTGCGACCGTTTTGAAAAAAATTTCGACGAAAACATCGAAGGAATACAGCAGACGACTACTGAACCACAAGTCACTAATATTGCTCCTGTCATGACTCTATCAACCAAAAACACTGAAAGAAATCAAGAGTCTGGGGCAGCTGTTTCTGAGCCAGATAACGAAATTATTGCCATGATCAGAAGGCAAGCAGCTGTCATAAACACACTGAAACGGGCACCAGCAATCCTAATATCGCACAAAGTCGCTGTTTAAAAAGTATCAACGAGCTCTGGCAACAAATCAAGGAGCTGCAGCATTTATGAAAACTGTAACGACCCAGAAGCAAAAGGATACAATATACGCTCATGTATAGCGTCGGAATCACAAATTTTTGTACAACGTAACACTTTAGCGAAAAATAGTGATATGTCTGTTCAAGGGCCTAACGCAAGGGAACAATTAGCGCTTCATCTACCGAAAGTATCTATTCATTCATTTGACAGAAACTACTTAAAATGGCAACAATTTTTTGATATTTTTTAAAAAAAGGATTCATGAAATTCAAAAAATGTGGTGTCTTAAGGCTAACATTACTAGCGAGGCTGAGCAGCTTATTAGACACCTGAGCTTGACTGCAGAGAACTACACAACAGCTTGGAAATGCAAGACCGTTTTAATTCGTTTTAATTCGATGTAGCAGCTTGGTCAATTCCAGAAAACATACCATTAGCAGACCCAGAATTCTACAAATCTGAAAAAATCGACTTTCTTCAAGGAGCGGAGTTTTATCACAAACTACTCCTACATGGACGAATTCAGTTAGAAAACTCTACAAAACACGGTTTTTGACTGGGTGGTCAGCGGAATGATAGATCACTCACAATATGGAAAGGCTACTGGCGGTGTATACAGTGATGGCGACGAGTCCATTAACCAACTACTAGAACGCTTTTGAAAACTAGAAGACTCGCAGGATGTTCAAAACCCACTAAGTCCAAAGGAAAAAATTTGCGAAACTCATTTTATACAAAATGTCGAGCGATCAAGTGAAGGCCGCTTTATTGTCAAGCTACCGTTTGCAGAAAATCCTGAAACATTAGGCGATTCAAGGAGCATAGCTTACAACAGATTCCTCGCCTTAGAAAGACGTCTGGAGAAAAATCAAAATTTAAAGACAGATTATATCAACTTCATGAAGGAATATGAAAGTTTACGACACATGATGGAAATACATGAAAATGAAATCATGAAAATCTAGAATCAAATTATTTCATTCCCCATCATTGTGTGCTAAAGCCGGATAGCACCAGAACTAAACTGCGAGTGGTGTTTGATGTATCAACAAAATCATCTTCAGGATTATTATTAAACGACATCCTACATACAGGACCTACAGTGCAAAGTGAGCTCATCACAATTCTTCTGCGATTCCGTCTACACAAATATGTATTTTCAACAGACATCAAAAAAATGTACAGACAAATACCCAGCAATAAAAATGATCGCAAATATCAGTTAATATTTTGGAGGAATCATTTATCCGAAAAGATGAAAGTATTTTGTTTGAATACTGTTTGCAATACTTATCAACCAAAAATTATTGTAAATATCCATTGGGGGCGCAGGCTCTATATGATGAATTCTATGTAGATGATGCACTCACCGGATCTGATACCCTTGCAACTGCAATTGAAAAGCAAGCACAACTAAAGGTATGCCTTAACGAGGCGAGGTTTAAGCCTCGAAGGTGGTGCGCAAATCACCCTCAGCCATAACAAGGCATTCCACTTCAGGACCAGGAGGTCAACTTGGACTTTACAAATGATGAATCTCCATCAATCAAGACTTTAGGTTTAACGTGGCTACCAAAAACTGACCAGTTCTGCAAAAGAACAAAGCTTATCTTAACAGATATTTTCGCGAAGCGTAGCATCACTTCAGAATTAGCACGAATTTTCGATCCGTTGGGAATTCTGGGACCTGCAGTTGTAACAGCAATGATATTCATGCAAGAATTAATTCAAACAAACTTAGCTTAGGACGACAAGCTGCCAGAAGAATTTGAAAAAAGGTGGACTGAGTTCAGAAATGACGTAAAAACGTTAAATAACTCAACATTTTCGAGACACATCTTTGGCAAGGAAACGCTAAGCACAGTTCAGAATCAAACTTTCGTAGATGCATCTGAAAAACATATGGCGCAGCGGTATATCTACGTTCAACATCCCGGCACGGAGTAACTTTCGTAAACCTTCTGTGCGCAAAATCTCGCGTAGCACCCATCAAAAATCAAACTTTACCACGAGTTATGTGCAGCACTTCTGAGAGCAGAATTTACCGCAAAAATTCAGAAAGATTTGAACTTAAATGATACTGCCGCTATCCTCTGGACGGATTCTGAAATTGTGCTATCGTGGATAAATTCTTCTGCATCAACATTTCACACCTTTGTGGCAAGCATAGTGGCAAAGATACAAGAATTATAACAAAAGGAGCAATGACGTCATGTTAGATCGAAGGACAACCCAGCAGATGTTCTATCTAGGGGAATATCTCTGAGAAAACTGATGGCATGTTCAATATGGTCTTATGGACCATTATACCTTCACGGAAAGGATTCATTATGGCCAGAACCATGGTCGGTTTCAATATCATCAGACTTAGAAAAGAAAAAGATTCACAAAACAACAGCGATTGCATCAGAGGATAATGGTCTACAACACATGATATATAATCTGAATAATCGCAATGCATTTCGATTTCTCTTTAGAGTGATTGGTTACACACTACGCTTTATCAATGCGACTAAGCATACTTCTGGATCATCCTCCAAACAAGAGTCGCTAACGCCAGAAGAGCTAAGCGCCGCGCTGATGGTCATCGTGAAATCAACCCAACAATCAGAATTCATTGAAGAGATAAATCAATTAAAAAATCACAAGGACATCTGCAAGTCCAGCTCACTAACCACCTTGACACCTTTCCTGGATAAGGATGGCATATTATGCGTTGGTGGTCGCCTTCAATCTACCGAGCTGGCCTATGACGCAAAACATCCTATGCTGTTACCATATAATGACCCATTGGTAAAACTTTTATTGAAAATGGAACACGACAATAACAAACATTGTGGACCACTAGCTTTACTTGCAATCATGAGACAAAGATTTTGGCCAATAAAAGGAAAAACTTACGCACGGAACATAGTAAACAATTGTGTGCCAATCCAGCGTTAATCAATCAGATAATAGGAAATCTTCCAACGGAAAGAGTTACATCAGCACGGCCATTTATTAACTCTGGCGTTGATTATTGTGGCCCCTTCTGGATTCTCTATAAGATTCGAGGAAAAAGACCACACAAGCCATATCTTGTAGTGTTTTGCTGTTTTGCCACCAAGGCAGTGCACTTAGAATTGGTCAGTGATCTAACCACAGAAGCTTTCATAGGAGCAAACATATTTTGCGACAACGCCACAAATTTTGTCGGTGCCAAAAGGCAACTACAAGACTTCAGTGATGTGATCCATTCCGATTCAGCTCGAGATAATAATAAAAGATAATCAAGACTAGTAGCGACAAACGAATCAACTTAAAATTTATTCCACCAAGATCACCAAACTTTGGTGGCTTATGGGAAGCTGCCGTAAAATCAGCAAAGCATTTGCTACTTAGAAGTGTCTCAACAGCGTCACTCACATACGAAGAACTGGAAACAGTTATAATTGAGATTGAAGCGATACTTAATTCGCGCCCAATTACTCCAATGTCTTCAAATCCAAACGATCTCTCGGCATTAACACCAGGCCACTTTCTTATTGGAGAGCCACTTACAGCACAAAGAGATACAGCTTCGTTACCTACAAAATCAATACTTTTGTCAAGATGGCGACTAGTCTCTCACTTAAAGCAAGAATTTTGGACACGATGGTCTATAGAGTACTTAAATCAACTTCAATGTAGACACAAGTGGAAGACACAATGCCAAAACATAAAAAATGGTGACATGGTCATCATTAAAGAAGAAAATACGCCAGCTCTTAAATGGCCACTTGGAAGAATCGTTAAAATATATACGGGAAATGATGGATTTGTCCGCGTAGCCGACGTCAGAACATCAACAGGAGTTTGGAAACGTCCAGTTCGAAGTCTAGCACCATTACCTATCGAGAAAGATGCTAGATAGGAGACATTATTACCATTAGAACTTGACTCACACCTCTGTCAAATCTCAGTCATTCGCCAGAAATACTTCAAATAAAACGCAGAAAGACAACATACAGTCCACTACTGTTGTGTTATCAATACTTATGCTACCACGAATTTGGGCAGCCCCATCTTCAATAAATATTACACATTTTAGCAAGAATCCAGGCATCTACTTCGAACATCTCGGATCTTCACATCTAATTACAAATGAATGGAAAATCATAGTATATTATGACTTGAAGCCGATTCAGTTAGAGCTAGAAACTTTTGCAAATGGCACAATCGCACTTCAATATCTATGCAAACAATTACAACACAAGGCATCATGTAATGCATTAGTAAGGCACTTTGACAACATCAACAATGAACTTCAAGCAAATACTAACTTAATTTCAAGGCATCGAGTTCCACGGGGAGCAATCAACATAATCGGTAATGTGGCACATTCACTATTTGGACTATTGGATTCTGATTATGCAGAAGAATTATTCAGGACGATTGACAATGTCAACAACAATGAGGCGCATTTACTGACCATGCTAAGAAATCAAACCTCCATAATAGATTCCACGATAAATATAATCAAACACGATAAACTTGATATAAGAGAACGAGTACCACTCTTCAAACACAAGCCAATAAAATCTTCTCCCGTATTTGAGAAGAGTCCGAAAAAGCCATGATATTTGAAATTTTTACAACATACTATTCTAAATACCTTAACTGATGCACATTATGGTACCATCAGTCCATTATTACTGACACCTACCCAACTAAGAAGGGAAATTGTTAACACCAAAAATCATTTACCATCGTCACAAAAATTACCATTGGAGCAGGAAGATTTGCTTCATTTTTACAAAATACTAACAACCAAGGGAGGAGCAACTGACGATCACCTCATATTCGTGATCAAATTTCTGCTAATACAATAAGAATCGTTTGATTTGTTTCGTATAATACCTTTTCCAGCGATCATAAATGACACTCTCATCATGATTGACACATTAATTGAAATTATGGCCGTAAATAGACACAGGGCCAGTACTTTCCAATTACAACAACAGAACTGAACGAGTGTACAGAAGTCATTGATATGCGATATATTTGCTCGAACATAAAGGCAAAATACCATGCCGGATCCCAGGCATATTGTTGTGAATTCAATCTGTTTAACAACGTTACACTACCAGCTTGCAACTCAGTGAAAATAAGCAACAACCTTGTGTTTACATAATTACGTAGTAAAAATCACTGGATATTTGGGTCTCTACAAGCTGTTCAAATGACTGCCGTGTCAAGAGGAAACGCTCCAAGTTGATCTTACTAAATCTGGACTCATATCAATGGACGAAAATTGTGTAGTAAGAAACAATCTAGTCACCATTCAAGGAACTCAATTCACCACCAGTTCACTGAGATCTTTGTACACCAGATTTGGTTCCAGTTCTGATGAAACAACATTAGCACCAACATCAGCTTTCAACAGCACACATCTAGACTCACTTAGAAACCTGCAAGTACACTTTTGGCACTCCAAGAACAAGGACTCACAACACTACCTTCTACGGTTTCTGCAAATAGTATTCACCATCATGTCGTCAGTTACTTAGCTCTACTCTTATCAATTATGTTAGGAGTTATAATTGTTTGGCGGCTACGAAAACGAATGATGTCATACCAACCAACGCAAAATTGTACTCCTATTCCTCAACCTCGTCAACAACAAACACAATGTATTATTACAGAAACATGAGAACACTGTCGACTAGAATACCAGTCAACGCGCGGGAAAATGTGCAATCACATATTTCTGTTAGCGTATGGTCAATGCACTACGTAGCGTTCATCTTAGCAGAACTGCTTACTTTTCAGTTCTCACATTTACTGTAACCATAGCTATGCATGGTCAATGTACTGCGTAGTATATTGACC
This sequence comes from Meiosimyza decipiens, assembly GCA_963680825.1. NCBI lineage: Eukaryota > Metazoa > Arthropoda > Insecta > Diptera > Lauxaniidae > Meiosimyza > Meiosimyza decipiens. Next base: position 77,448,772 of record OY804258.1, on the reverse strand, counting down.
GTATCATATCTGCATACTTTGCAGTTCTTAAATTCATTTAAATCAATAAGCTTAAGTCAATGCACTATACATTAACTAATTTATTTTGTATAATTCGCACTTTTAACCCTTTGTAGCCTCGTGTGACATTTCTGTAACAAACCTCAATAATCCCGCTAAAATACGTATTGAACATTTTAGTTCATTCAAATCAGTCTCACAGTGCTGAGCATACCACACCAAATTACTTAGAATCCAATAAAAATCACAGGCGGTGTAGCCTTTATATTTCAGAGAGTTTGAATTTTGTGGGTTGCTAAAAGTGAAAAGTTGGAATTCGTGCAAATTTTGAATATTAAAAAAAAATACAAAAAGTGTACAAAATTTTATTATTTTGGTTTAAGCCTGTAGGTAAGTGAATTATGTTGTTCATTTATTGTTATCAATTCATATTTTTACTTTTTTATGTGAATAATGTAACTTTTTATGTTTGTAACAATTCTGTTACATTGAGTGACGATGGAAATACTAGTTGTAACGAAAGTATGTGGACGTTTATGCTAATTTATCTGAATTTATTACAGAATGCCGTCGAAATCACTGTAGGATGGCGAGATATATCACATATTGCACCAATATGATAGTGAAGATGGATTAGATGACGATGATGATAGCGTTATTGATCCAGATTTTCAGATTTCTAAAGATAGTGAGCCTATTGCTGGCCCCTCGCTTCCAGATCCTGGATAGCAAAGTAGGCAATCAAACACTAGTTTACTACGTAATTTATTTGAGCTCGTAGTGAGAATGACGTGAGGCATGCCAAGACATCAGAACTATCAACTTTATTTTGACATTTACTTCACTTCCTTGCTTTTACTGGAGCAGTGACAAGGAAGTGATGAAAAACGAACTGATATGGTTGGAACTGATGTGTAAAATGTCATATCGAAAGACAACAATGTTGTAGCACTCGTATCATCTTTTACTGGTGAATTGCCCAAATCCCAAGTCAGACGTTACGATAAGGCCAATAAGAAGTACATCAACATTGATCGCCCTCATATTCTTGGATAATATAATCAACATATGGGAGGCGTAGATTTGATTGATAACATTATGGGAAGGTATAAAATAATGATACGAAGTAAAAGATGGCAGGTTCGAATGTTCTTTCATTTACTAGACCTGACTATGGCGAATTCAGCAGATTTTCAACATGGCCTGAAGCGTAATATCAAGAGTCGAAGGTCACCAGAAAATTAAATTCAAGCCAAAAAACATAAGAGCATGTCAACCATTGGCAGGATCAAATTGGCCACTGGCCGATTTGAGTAGAAAAAAGAATACGTTGCAAGTTTTCCAAGTGTACTGGCGTATCGCGAACAATTTGCGAAAAATTCGGTGTTGTAAAGGGTGTTTTTTTTAGAGGTTTGTTTTTCGAATAGAGATAAAACTGGCATTTTATGGTCAAATCTGGCAACTCTAATGTCATTTATGTTCAGTTTGGTTTGCCATTTCATCATGAACAGGTTGACAAAAGAACAACGCTTGCAAATCGTGCAAATTTATTTCGAAAATAATGGTTCAGTTCGCGAAGTTTACCGCAAGCTCCGTCCATTTTATGGTCGACATAATCGTCCATCAGAGCAATTAATTCGGTTAACCATGGATCGTTTTCGCACTACGTTTACTCTATGTGATAATACGCATCCGCAGAGACGTCGAACAGTGCGCACCGAAGAAACAATTGCCGCTGTAGAGCAAAATGTTGAAGAGGACCCTAATGAATCGATTCGCCACCGTGCACAGCAATTGGAGCTTTGTCCATCAACTTTATGGAAGATTTTGCGCAAAGATCTTGGCTTGCGACCTTACAAGATCCAGCTTGTGCAAGAATTAAAGCCGCGAGACCATGCAATGCGTCGTGATTTTGGTGTATGGGCCGAAAATGAGATTGATCTCGATGCTGATTTTCATCGCAAAATTTTGTTCAGTGATGAGGCTCATTTTTGGTTGAATGGCTACGTCAACAAGCAAAATTGCCGCATTTGGAGTGAAGAGAATCCACATGAGACCCTTGAGACGCCATTACATCCACAAAAACTGACTGTTTGGTGTGCTCTATGGGCTGGTGGAGTCATTGGGCCATACTTCTTCCGAAATAATGCTGGAGAGTCAGTTACCGTTAATGGAGACCGGTATAGAGCCATGATAACCGACTATTTTGTTCCCGAATTGGATGGCATGAATGTGGATGAGTTGTGGTTCCAACAAGACGGCGCTACATGCCACACAGCGCACGTCACAATCGATTTATTGAAGGAAACATTCGATGAGCGCATAATTTCGCGGAATGGACCTGTAAATTGGCCACCAAGATCGTGTGATTTGACACCATTGGATTATTTTCTTTGGGGATATGTGAAGTCGCTCGTCTACGCCAACAAACCAGAAACGTTAGGGGACTTGGAAGCCAACATTCGTGGCGTTATTGCCGACATACGGCCCATATGCTCGAAAAAGTGGTTCAAAATTGGACCTGTAGAATTGGCTTTATTCGAGCCAGCCGCGGCGGCCACATGCCCGAAATCATATTTAAACATTAATGGCATAAAATTATCCTTCCAATAAAGCCAAATTGATGGACATTAAAACGATTTTCTTGTGTTTTATTTCAATTCGAAGCTCTATACCTCTAAAAAAACACCCTTTATTATGTTATAAACAAAATAATTCTTTTAAATTCTTCCATACAACATAGGTACATTTTTTTTTCGTTTAACTCAATGTTACAGTAATGTTACACTTCATAAAATGTTCAATAATTAATAAAGAATAGACATTTTTTAATTTCTAAAAATTATGTGTTTTTTTATTTGTTTAAACCTATCCTTTTTCAAAATATTTTTAATTTTCATGATCTTGAGCTACAAAGGGTTAACTTTATGTTTAAATTGTATTTTTTATTTTACTTGCACTTTTTGTTAAGCACCTTAATCATACAACGCAACCTATGATTCTAAACTGGTCAATGCAAAAAGTAAAACATAGTGTACTTGGAAATTCTTAAAAGTCGACTAACAAAGCATACTGATGATATCGTGTAGCAGCGATTGAAACTTATATAAGCAGCTTTTTCTTGAATGCATATTGTAATTTTTTTGTGTTTTTTGCATAAAAGTACTGAACAGAAAGCTCAGCAAAAAAATGTATAAAATACTTTTTATTGTTATCGATTTTCAGACCTACTTTAATGAAATAGAACCAACGTTGGTATGTTTTGCTTGCATGTCCGTATCCATTTCGTAAATAGTGCAAAAGCTTCTTTTTTATACGGCTGCGATGACATTTTACACTTTTCGTTTGTATCTTTTGCAGGAAGCTTTTAAAGTCCCATAATGCGTTTGCCACTTGTTTCAGCATTCTTTCATCGTTGATTGTCGCACGTGCCATGTGCCCATACGTTTGTTCTGCTTCATCGATAACATTTTAGCTTCAAGCTTTGTATTTGTGAATCTTAAGTTTTGTTTCAGTCGGTTGTTTCTTCTTCAAATAACATGAATTTTAAACCCTCCAAATTTACAGATAATTAAGATTATCGGTATGACATCACACCTTAAAGAATTATTTATTTCTATCGTTTTGAAAGATATGATTAATGATTACCCTGGCTTATATAATAGGGTAAAGTGGGGTACCTTTGACTCCGGAACACATTTGACTTTGCCAATTTCAGTGTGAAGACGGCCTTAAAGTCAAAAAGTTTAAATGCAGAATGGAGCCTAATTTGACTTAAAGAATCTTAACGTCTCTTCCATATGATTGCTTTTATAAATCGATTCACAAAATATATTAGCACAAGGTGTAAGTTACAACAAAATAAAAGTGTATTCTGTGAGAATAAAGCGGTAATAATTAAAAATACACAAAAAAAAATCCTCTATAACGTTTGGGTCACATTAGACTTTGCAAAAGAGGTAAATTTGAAATGCACCATATTGCACAATATTTCTTCTGATATCTAACGACAACTTCTGAGGGTAGAGAATCACGAAACCTATCGAACTCTGTGAAAAAACCTTCGGTAGAACCGTGTCTTTGCATATCAAACACATCATCCAAGACGGACGATTTTTCCATTGAAAATCGTCGAGCAGAAGAAGAAAAACCTAAAAAAAATACACAAAGTGTTAAGCGGTCGCTGAAGCTAAAGGCAAAAAGAAAGGTTCCAAAAATATGCGTCGGTCTAAATTGGATTTTACTGGCGAAAGCGATAAAAGCATTTTCTATGCCGATTTGGAAGACTCTACCGGGTTTGATGCGATAAAGGAAATTTCAAACTGGAAAACTGTTTTTTTTTTTTGAATATAAATTTAAAGATGACCTTACAAAATTTGGTGAAGATTCAAAAAATCCATTTTATTATGTGAGAGGCATTACAGAAATTATTCTACTTGCAATATAAATTATGGTAGAAAACTATCACTATCATTTACTTTTGTTTTAAAAATTAAAAATGAAAGCAGAGCCAAACCTACGGTTTCTATTGTGGCTTTTTAACTTTTGACATCACACCTACTGGCTGAAAGTCACCTACTGGTTGTGCTAGCTAAATCGATATCTCTCTCTCTCTCTCTCTCTCTCTCTTTTACAATATGCCAGTCATTCCGAAAGGCATATATAGTCGTGGGAAAGGACCACCATAAACACTAGGTTTTTCTTGTAGTCCTTATCGTTGAGGTACAAAGGCGAAGGCCTATATTGAGGCTGCAATAAAGCCTTTGTATGTGCTGGTGAATATAAAAGTAGATATACATATGTGTTGAGTTGTATAAGCGCTACTGAAACGAGAGTTTCTGTTTCTCTTTTTTAATATATATGAATATAATAAAAATAAAAGTGAGACGTAATATTTTTATTAGAAAATAATAATATAAAAGTATAATAATAATAAATAAATAATAAAATAATAATAAAAATAAAAGTAATACGTTATATTTTTAATAGAAAAAAAGTTAAGTTTAATACTGAATAGTGTGAAACCCTTTATGTCTTTTCATTTTAAAAATTATGTTCGATTTTCTTATTTTATATATTTTAAGACATGACTTTTGAGATCGAATCTTAATCCCTCTTTTTAGCTCATTATTTTTTATTTGTTTTCGTTTTTTAAATGGAGTTTTAAGTTTTTATTTTTAGTTAGTTGTGTATTTTTTTTTTTAAAGTCTTTTTTTTCTTAAATCGCTATAAAAAGTATTTTATATATAAAACGCGTATACAAATTTGTATTTAAAGATATGTACATTAATAACTGTTTAGTCGGAGACTGAGCAAAAAAAAGTTGACACAATGAATTAGAGTTTTGTGGGCTTATTATAATTCAATATAATAATATAAATTCAATAAAATAGAAATACAAAACTTATGTATACTATACGTGTTCTGATGTTGTGTGTTCTGGTGAATGTTTTTGTCCAACGTTGAGGTGCTGCTTGTTTCCGTGAAACAATATATGTTGATTGTAGAATTCTTGTAGAATGTATGTTTGTGGCTTGTGATATGCAATGTAGATTGTTGTAGCCGTTGATTGTTTGTAAATTGTTGTGAAGACTTTCACTTGATGTTAATTGTAATTTCACTTGATGTTAATTGTAAGTTCACTTGATGTTAATTGTTTTTTATGTTAAATTGTTTTTTATGTTCGCGGGAGGGTTCGCTGACTCGGGTATTCTATAACGAATGACAAAAACTTTTTAGCGCGTTATACTCGTTGTTGCAAACGGTTGGCTTTCAGAATTCGTTGCAACCACAACGAGTAAACGGCAACACCTTGCGGTGAATAGCAAGACAAAACTGATATGCTGGATGCACACGGGCTTACGTTGCACGTAAACAATAACAATATCAGACAAAGATATACCCTACAATCAAGACATGTACCTTCGATTTGAGCGACATGAAGTGAGTATATTATCCAAGCAAAGTTTGGATAGTTTGCAGAGCGTGTTGTCGGCCTCTGCTAAACTTAAAAATTAAATTCCGTGAAAAAAAAGACAAATTGATTTAAATATACTCGTAGTGATATTATTTGATTTGAGCATCACACTCAGCAGCCGTGATCTGGAAACTTGATTTATAATAGGGCATTGAAATAAGAGGTGTTGTATTGTTTCAGAATCACCACAGGGACAGATATTGCTATCAGCAATATTAATTTTGTACAGATGATCTTTACATCTGGTATGGTTGAATTTCAGTGACGTCCAAATATAAAGATTCGTGAGCGTCTTGCCAGAAATCAGTAACTCCAGTATTATAGTTGTTCGCACATAGCTCCTTGATCATGGATTCGAAGAAAGGTTTTATAATTTTAACTTCCTCTGCACTGGAGGTGTTAATCTGACCTTTGATGACTGCCTTAATATCGGCCACCTCAGCCGTCTGCTCGGAGGAAACATGTCCACCAGACTCAGAAATACGCACCGTCGAAAGCTCAACCGCCTCAGGTTCAGCTACATCAAGACGCTGTCGCTTGATAGGCATAACGGCCCTAACGGCAGGTTTGAGAGGGTGACGAGGCGCTGAGAGAAGAGTGTACTCCTCAGGGACAAAAGAAAAAGATTTAATGTTTCCAATGCTGGTCAAAACGCCAGCATTGGGATCTGCGAAGGCTGGAAAAGAGAATTTAATGATTTTAGGTTTGAGCTTATTAGCTTTATCAATTTTTTCTTTAAAGAGCTTGTTATAAACTGGACAAGAAGTTGCATTGGCTTGGTGAGAGGCATTAAAATTAATGCATTTCAAAGTGCAGACCACTGAATAATCATGCAGCATACCACACTTAACAGATAAGTGATGCGTACGTCTGCAGCCCCTCTCAGTATGTATATAACTTATTTTTATTTACGTGCGTCTGCACTGCTTTATTTTAAAATTCAAACTAAAAACTACATTACAAATTTACTTAAGCATAAGTTGCTCGTATTCCCTAAAGATGCTTACATAGCGCCTCGTGCAGTCGATATAGTTTTTTATTTTATTTAGGTCATAGGGGTACTGGTCGCAACATTGTTGACGATGCGCTAAAAGCTGTTGGGTAACATCCGCTATGAATGATACTTAAGCTGCTAATGTATTACGCTCACACAGCATGATCAGCGCTGTCGACACCAGTATGATCAGCGCTGTCAACACTATGCTTATAGTTGGTTACTTTAACTCCTCCCTTACTAAGATGAAGGCCGTCCTCGGACTTCCGTAAACTGTCAATAAAGTTTTGTAGGGATAGTTCGCGTCTAAGCCTTCTCCGTTTCTGATATAATTTGGAACATATATAGATAATCAAGAGAATTACAATCGCAGCCGTCCCAGATATGCCATACGTTGTGGTTAGCCTCTGCAAGTACGGCAGACTAAGTATCTCCTGATGATCAGTGATATTCAAAAATCCAGATGTCGCTGACACTGGAAGTCTCATGACGATGTTTTTTCGTTTTTATATAAGGATCCATTAATTTTGACCTCATCGTCAAACGTGAGTAGAAATGTTCCAGAGATGATTTTTTCGGAGCTATTTATTGTAACAGTAGCAGTTGCATCCTTTATAATGGTGACCCCGTCGTCGACAATCTCTAATGGCATGAGATGACTGAGGCGAGTGCTGCAATGTGCGATGCCACCCGAATGTAATTGTTGTGCTCATGTTGCCACGAGCATTTGTCTGCAAAATGTTGACGTAAGTGTTGCGCTGCAATTTCCGATGGCTAATATTTGGTTATTACAATTGGCCACATTATTATCTTTTGAGAAATAAAGAACGATACCCTTATACTGAACGGGAAAGAGAGTTATTTTCTTACAAATAGACTTAGGTTTTGGATATCGGATTAAGAAATGCAAAAATTATTATCTAAAAGGACTTTAACATTTTAAACTTCCATCAGATCAGTGACAGTTATATTTGTAGAACGCTCGGTGAATGTATTTTTCAGGTTATTGGAATCAAGAATTACAGGGTTCATAATCCCAATCTTTGCAAGGGTGACAGACAGAATTAGAGTTTCTAGCTCTGAAATTAGGATTCTATTTCTTGCCAGTAGGTTCTCATATAAGTATATCAATTTGTTTATCCTTTGAATCCTTGAGAATTGCATTAACTGTATCAGTGAGTTTATTTATTTGTTCCTGCGCCTGAGTGTTTATGATTACCTGTCTATTGGAAGACTAGATAAGTTGCTGTTGCCTAAATTTTGTCTGCTCAAAATCATCAAAGTCCGGGGTTCCGGCGACCACTTTTAGAGCAGTTCCTAGTATGTTGATGCTTCTAGAGTGCCTGTGGTGAATGTAAAGCGTTTCCAAAAGAGTCTTAATATGACCTATATCAGCGTCCAGTATTTTCCTCATATGTGACTGGGGAAAGTGGTTCGTCAGTAATTTAGTTTCCTCAGCCATTTCCGAATACATAGTCAAGTTTGATGCGTGTTTCAAATATTCATATTCTTCCCAAATTATTACGTCACAATCTATCACCGGTATTTAATCCGAATTTGAATAGTCCGTCAGCTTGGCTGTTGTCGTCATGACAACATCATAATTAGAATCCTAAATAATAATATAAAAAATACATATAGTAAAATTTTATCTTAAATTGTCCTTATGGATCACCCTCCCCTTTATAAGAACTGTTGTCCCCAGATCGGCTTCTATTTCTTCTTCCGCATATAAGGGCGTGAGTTTATTTCCTTATCTCCTGTTTGATTTCACAAGTACTTTTTCATCCACCTGGAAGGTTCTAGTTCGTCGTATTTCATTAAGCCTTTGCATTTGGACATCCTGGGCTTTACGAACTTTATCCCTAATTTCTGCCTCGAATTCTAGCGAAGACGCATGAATTATGTCAATAGGTCGTTTTTGTCTTACTGAGTGGATAGTCCTGTTATATTCTATTGTCGCCTGAAGTATCAGCTCGTCAGTATCGTTCCATTTTTTCTCGATTTTTAAGCATCTTGCAATTTCTGCAAGAGTGCTGTGAAACCTTTCCACTTGCCCATTCGATGTACTATGGAGCGGAGGTGCATTCAAAATTTCTACGCCAAAGTGATTCGATAAAAGGTATCTGATCGTTTCTGAATTTAGAGAAGGTTCATTGTCGCAATATACCGTTTTTGTGTGTGGGTAATAATTCATGAGTTGCAAGATTGATTTTTTATCCGTGGAATATATGTCAATATGTAAAATTTCGCCTACATAGGAAGGAATTGGCGTTTCGCCTGTAATATGCTTTTGCGGAGGTCGGTCGTACTTAGCTTTTTTGCAAATTTTGCAATTTACTACAATTTCGTTTGCTAATCGAGTCATTTTCGGGAAAAAATAATCCTGCAAAATTTGTTTCGTATTTTCTTGAACGGCTCTATGTGCTCCTTCTGCTCACTTTTGTTAAAGACATCAATTACCATATGTTTTGCATGCCAAAAAGTTGTTGTTGCGAAAGTTTCTACTAGCTTATTTTGTATAAATGCTAATATTGGCAATTTACAATGGATTGCATTTATAACGTCTTTTTTTACAGCATCACAGACTTTTTCCATTAGGTCGTCCTTATTAGAAAAGCTTATGAGATGTCTGGTTTTCTCACCAAATATAATATACGTACGTGTTGAAGGGATTTCGTTTTGTTCTATTATTATTTGGTTTCGAAAACAATACCGGCTTGTCGGTTGATTCTATAGTGTATGCCATTGATTGTTCACTGTGTATGGTTGCAAGGTCCGATTGTGCATCTTCTTCAAGAGCATGAATGTTTTGTCGCGATAGAGCATCTGCGACGAAGTTCTGTTTCCCAGGCTTATAGAAGATTTGAGCGTTATGCTCATCTATAAATGCCTTCCATCGTTTTATTTTCGCGTTTGAGTTTCGTTCTGAAACAGCGAAAGTAAGAGGTTGATGGTCAGTGTAGATATTCAAATTTCTTACACCATAGAGATAATTCCTTAGGCACTTGAGAGCCCATACAATAGCAAGCAACTCCCGTTCGTTCGTTGCGAAATTCAATTCGTGGTCTTTCAAGGTTCTGGAAATCATAGTAATTGGCTTTCCGTCTTGCGACAAGACCGCCCCAACACCCAGAGATGAAGCATCCGTTGTTAAATCGAATGGCTTCTTGTAGTCCGGATAGAGTAATAGGACATCTTCAGAAAGGTTCTGGATATTATAGTAATTGGCTTTCCGTCTTGCGACAAGACCGCGCCAACACCCAGAGATGAAGCATCCGTTGTTAAATCGAATGCCTTCTTATAGTCTGGATAGAGTAATAGGACATCTTCAGAAACGAAAATTTTTTTCAATTTCTCAAATGCTTGGCACTGTTTTTCATTAAGGTGCGGTGGTATTTTTTTCTATTTGGTAGCGCTTACCTTGCAAAGTCTTTTATGAAGCATCTGTAATAACTTGCCAAGCCCAAGAAGGATCAAACATTAAACAGTGTAGTAGGCTGCTCATATCTGTTAATTGTTTCTATCTTGCTAGGACTCGTTGCAATGCCATTTTCAGATACAACAAACCCTAAGTACTCGACTTGTGTTTTAAAAAAGTTAGACTTTTCACGCGAAACTCTCATGTTAGCTTCATTTAGCCTATCCAACACCCACGCAATATGTCCAACATGATCTTCCATGCTTTTCGAGAAGATGATTTACATCATCAACGTAGACGTAGCATGATTTCCCAATTTGATCTCGAAGCACGTCGTCTATTGCTCTTTGAAAAATGCTGGGCGCATTTTTCAATCCAAAAGGGTGCCTACAAAATTCATACTTTCCGCTCCCCACTGAGAATGCCGTCTTCTCCCTATCCTTTTCGGCCAGCAGGATTTGATGGAATCCTGACTTTAAATCGAGGGTGGTGAAAAAGCTTGCCTTCCCGAGGTTAGATAGGATAACTGTAACGTTTGGTATCGGATATTTGTCAGCAATAGTCTTTGAGTTTAACTTCCTAAAGTGGATAACCAAGCGTTTCTTTGTATTTCCCTGGTCATCCGTACCCTTTTTATCAACTACCCATACTGGGTTATTGTATGGTGACCTGGAAGGACGAATTATGCCGTCTTTTAGCGTTTCGGAGCTTACAAAGTCCGATACGCCCATTGGGTAAGGGTATAATTTGAAATATATCGGATCCTCGTTCTCTGTGCGAATGGTAGCGACTACTTTGATATTAAAAGGGAGTGACTCATTTGGGTCTGCAAAGACACTAATTTGTTTTTTCATCATGTCTTGAAACTGTTTTTTTTATAAGTTGCGGTACCTCAATATCGTCCGCGTTAGTAAAATTTACACTCAAGCATTTTAAGAATTTCATATCTTCTGATTCAGTACTAGTTCTCAACTGTTTGTTTTCAAAATCTAAAGTTGCATTTATTTGATTTAAAAAATCTAGCAGAATTATTCCATCAAAAGTATCAAGGTTTGGAAGTAAAAAGAAGGTTGTGTCAATATTAAAAAGCCGCATGGTGCATTTTCTTTGCACTGCATTATTTCCATGCAGTGACTTTACAATAAATGGATTGTCTACGTTTGTTACAAATTTTAATTCTTTTAAAGGTTTAATATAATTTTTTGAGGCTCCTGTGTCAATTAGTAACTTAATTTTTTTCCCTGCTATCGTTCTCTCTATGTACGGTAGCAAGGAACTCTGTCTAAAAAATTAATTTGGTCATATTCTGTAACCTCATCCTCTATATCTGCTGCCTCTATTTCTGCAAAGTCTTGATAATCTTGCTCTAGGTGGTCATCCAGAATTTCCTCTTGTGACAGGTTGTTGATCATTTGATGTTTGGGTCCGGTAAACCTGGCTGTGTCACTATTTTGCCTCTTCGAAACTTGCCCCAGAGCATGTTGATTTGTTTGATATTGAGTTGTTTGCCTAATCTGATGAATGATCAACGTCCATTGGTTGGACGGCATCTTGTTTCACAGGACCTGAAATGTGTTGCTGCCTATTAAAATAGGGGTTTCTTCTTTGTTGTTGGTCATTCGTAACCAAATTTTTGGGGAATTTTTGCCTCTGTTCAGTCCTAAGGGCCCTTTCTTCTATGCTCTTTGCATAGTTTGTTGCAAAGAGAAAACGCTCATGGTTGGACTCGACTTCCTGAGCCAGTGCTAGAGCAGATGGCAGGTCTTTTGGACGTGCCGAAAAAAGAACATCACTTAAAGATTTCTTTCTACCAGATTAAAAACACGCAACGCGTCCTGTCTATACTTTTCATTTAACGACGCGGCCACGACACTGTCGTATGACATTATCGTTTTATTTATTAAAAGCGTAAGTTTCCTCTCCACTTCATCGTAGTATGGAAGTAGAGTCATATTACCTTGTCTAAGTGTTGACAACTACTGTTCAATGAGATATATAGGACGCTTGTCAGCGTAAGTGAAATCTAGTCTGTTGATAATAGCTTTGAAATTAAGTGGTGTATCATACGATGATAGCACCATGTCCGCTGAACCCTTGATTCTATTTCAAATGATCCCTAGGGCCTGGTAGTATTTTGAAGTACCTTGATGTCCCTCAAAAATTTTGTACGCGGTATGCGCTGCCTTCCGCCAAGAAACATACGTTTCGTGTTTGCCCTCAAAGTCTGGCAACGATTTCACTATATCTAAAGGTTCATTACATGTTGTATCACTACTGATTTCTGCACTTTAAACACCTCTACCTGTGGTGCAGAAATTCGAGAGTTAGCTAAACTGTTTGTAACTTCTAATAACTTTTGTTCAAATTTCCTTTCCTGAACCGCCAGCGCACTGCTTACTGCGGCTTCTACCACTTGCCTCAGTGCCATTTTTGGTTTTGCGAGCGACCACCAATTTGTACCGTGGTTTTCACGATTTGTATCTACGACTGTAGGTTGAAATCGAGATCCTAGGCTTGCAACTATTTCTTCAAATTCAGTGTCACTCATAAGGGGGAATTTATTTTCTTGCAAAGATTGGTTTAATTACTTTTCTACGAAGAACTAAATATTTTCTTAATGTGTTATTATTTAAAAAAAAAATTTAAATTAATTTTATCTGAATTTTGCTTTTAAGTTTAAAATGTATTATGTTCTACTTTGCATTTGACTCTGTATTTTCACTGAGCGTATCTACTTACATATTTTTTTGACTTTACAATCAGTTGTTCGCTACTGTATATCACGTTTCTTCTTTTTCTGCTTTTACTTATTCTCTGCTGGTGCCGTCGCTGTAGTCGTCGTTACTGTTGCTGTAAAAGCTGTTGTCTGTCGGTCTGACGTTATTGCTTTGGTTTAATTTTTCACTATTGCTTGCTATCGCTGCTGCTGTTGTAGTAGATATTGGAGTATTCGCCGGTCTGACGTTTTTTTTTCTTTGGATTAATTTAGCACTATTGCTGCAAGCGCTGCTGCTGGAATATTCGTCGGTCTGACGTCGTTCCGTGGGATTAATTTTTACTATAGCTCTTATAGCTGCTGGTGTATTATTCGTCGGTCTGACGCTGATATCACTGCTGCTATAATTATTCGAGTCGCGTTGGGCGCCACTTATTTTTATTTACGTGTGTCTGCACTGCTTTATTTTAAAATTCAAACTAAAAACTACATTACAAATTTACTTAAGCATAAGTTACCCGTATTCCCTAAAGATGCTTACATAGCGTCATTGTTGACGATGCGCTAAAAGCTGTTGGGTAACATCCGCTATGAATGATACTTAAGCTGCTAATGTATTACGCTCACACAGCATGATCAGCGCTGTCGACACTATATCTCCAGCACTTCATACATTGCAGACTACAACGTTATCAGAAACTGTCAGCCCACCAGCGCTAGAAGCATCCCTTCTAAAAAGGCGCCTCATCTCAACCAATTAGCAATTGGGAGAAAGGGGACCGAACTGAGACATATTCCTACCAAGACCCTCGTCAAATATTTCGCCTTCACTGTATGAAGTCGGAATCTCATTTGCAGTTTCACTTTTTTGTACAATATTTTTCACCTTTTTTTTGGATAAGAAAAAAATATTTAAATTTTTATATTTTCCATAAACATGCTTACCAATGCTTAAAACGTTAAGAGAACTATGGTCTCTTGACAATGCAATAGCCTCGATTTCACGTGTAGAGTTGGGATCTGCATAGAAACGTGAACGAGGCGCCCTTACCTCATTTTTACCTTCATTGTCCGCAGCGCGAACAATGCGGTCTTCGGGGTAAACCATTTTTAATTTTGGCAAAGCACATTCAGAAGAAAAATAAATTTTTTACACAGATACTGTGCAGATTGTCAGGTATAAAAATTCTTCACGAGTTTCAGTTAGAAGAAAAGAATATAAAATATATATATATTGCACTAAGACGTGTGATTCGCTTAGATATAAAGTTCAAATATATCAAATCAAAATCACTTAGATAAAGACTGCAAAATGCAGTTGAACAAAATGGCCAACATTTTAGCCATTGCGTCAAACAAAAGAAATTTTACAAACAACTCAAATCGAAAGTCCACCGAAATCGATATGTAAAATGACCTCCCTTATGAAGTCAAATGTGCCCCTTAAAAAGTCAAAATTGTTCAGTGTCGAGGTACATTTGAAAAAATTTACTGTTATGTTAAGAAAAAAAATCCATGATGAATCTTTTTTTATTCTATTTTTTTAGGTTTAATTGCGAATAGTTAATATTTGAAATACAGTAATAATATTTAAAATCCCTCAATTCCTTTGAGAAATATAGGTCTTTAAAAATTAAGTGTCAAAAGTACCATACTTTCCCCTATCTATATATCTTTATTTCTAAACTAATTTGTATTTTCTTTTAATAGGATATCAAGTGCACGCCCTTAATACAGCTTCCGAACTAAATAAAGGATGCGAAAGTATTTGCAATAATCGTAAGATTTATTCAGGATCTAAAAATAACTTTACAATAACGACATTGTTAAGGATAGCTGATGACTCAATACAATCACCAAAGTTCCAAGTTCCCACTAACGGGGGAGTATTTATTGCAGTTAATGATTGGATAAGAGACGATGAACTATGTACTGAGTCTTTCACATCAAAAGGATTATGTATAAGTGAACACGATGAAACACAAAATTCTAAAAACAAACTCATAAAAGCTATTAGGAAAGACGCTTGTCATATTTACGAAAATGATTCAGTAGTTATAAGATCTCAAAGAGCAAAGCAAATTGAAACAAACGTGGGAACTCCTGAGATATTTTCAAAAGAGCCAATTTATGCTATTGTTATCAAGAATAAGAAACTAAAAAATAAATCAAGTTTAAAACTGCGAGGCAGTCAGGCACTTCCTTTATGTATAAATAAAAGCAACAGTGACGATATGAACAATACAGCGCCAAGTCAGTCCACAAAGCATCTCGATAGCACTGAGATATTCAATGCAACCGGTCAAAAGTATGAACAATCAATAAACTTATCATATTCTGACATCAAGGCCGAAATGAATAGTGAAAATTCGATATATGCAAAAGTATGGAAAGGTCCAAAAAAGTCCAGTGAATCAAAAATGTAAGATAACCATTTCTTTTTGGCGAATTTTGTTTTGTTTAAAATTTACAATATCTCATAATTGTCACAGTTAGGTTTATTTTAATATGAAAATTTGTATTTGTTTAGGTAAGTAAAATATTTTTTTTACACATTTTAAGGCAGGAATAGCTTCATAAAATTAGTAATCATGATTGACAAGTTGACAAAGGTAGAAAACATTTTGTGCCTACCCATCGATAAGCTTGTTTTTATAATTAAATGAACAAGAACTGTTTTTGTTCTTGTTACGCCTACTGATTGCAGACAAAATACTTCCATACGTGAGCACAGTTAATTAATGACTGGCTTTAAAATAGGTTGTGTCTTTTAATATAACATGTTTTTTTGTTTGCTAAAATATAAATACTATCTCTTCAAGAATAATATCACTCTGATTTAAAAATAAAACCTGGTTGAGTACAAATATATACCTTACATTTCTTCTGATAAACAATTTGCAGACATATTTTGGCCTGCATATTAGATTAAACATATTCAAAGTATAACATCATGCGAATTGAATTTGAAAATCATATCATACTTAGGGCGGCCCTTAGCTATAGGTAATGCTGCAAACTCTAGACCGGCAAAAAGCAATACACTTACCAGTGAAATATCAAAAAAAAGTCTTCACGATGTGGAATACAAACAACTGTGGCATCTAATACCTAAAAACAACTTAATCAAACAATTTAAGTGCCGAATAAACAAATGTTTTTCTTGACTGGCGATTTGGCGAAGAAGTTGTGGTTGTATCTTTAAGAATTGACTTTTACACATGGAATGCTCTTCAGGGTCTATATATGGAGATTGGAATTTTCAACATTCTATACCTTTTCAGTGGCAGCAAAAATACGTTCCACAATATATGTTCCTGGGAAACATAAAACATATTTGATGATATAAGAGAATTTCATATATAGCGCCTTTTTTGTTTGAATACAAAAAGTAGCACAGACAGCTGCAACGCAGTACTGTACTGTTAAAAGCAGTACAGGTAATTTTTCGAAAGCTAAAATTGTGCTGCTCCCACCCCCTAATACTGTTCCAATCAAAAAAACAAAGGGCTGTAAAAAACTTCAGGTTAATCGGACAACTGCTAGGCGACCCTGAAACGCCTTGAAGTTGGATCATAACATCTGCAACGATTAATTCCATTCAAAAGAGGTATACTATTTCCTATCTCGTCAATTCTCATATTTTTTCTTAGAGAAATTTATGTGGACACGTGGCAACTCCAGCAATTATTTAAAAACATTCTGAACCAAATTTCACAAAACTTAATTCGAAAAAATTATGAAATATTCTGAAAAATTTTAGAAATGCAAATTCTACAAGAGAAACCGCATGTTTATTTAATTATTATAGAATCAAAACATAATATGAACGAACGAACATTGAACATATTTTTTTCTAAGAGAGAATTTAGTAGCAGTTGTTTATCTTTTACGGTCTTCAGCAACAAACTTTAAAACAAATTTATTCTTAGTTTAATCTTTTGTGAGAATATTATTATAATCGTGAATGAATTTGATACCTCTTTCTACAACATCATTCGCAAATACTGTCTTCTTAAAATTTTCAGTTACACTTTTGTAATCCGGATATTCCTTCCATGTTGAAGGGTCTTTGCCGAGAAAATTGACATTGATAGAAAATTCAACGCTCACTTCTAGCATAAATTCGTGCTATTTGCCAAAAAATTAATACTACTTAAATCATCAAAGCTTAACTTTCCTTCTTTGTAAGATTTACAACTCTTACATTATTCATAGAAAATATAAAACGCTTAAAACTTGTCACTTCTAAGGTTCGAATTCTTGTCTTCAGTTCCTTAGAGTAAATACTATAACCCACCTGTTTATATAGCTTGGAGCCATCCGTATTGAAATTAATATGGTCCCTTCTCCCCGGGAGTCCTCCATCCCAGTCATCCCTAGATGGAATTTGAGTTACGTAATCCCTGTTGAATGAGATTCCTGGAACAATATAGTCCAAATTGGAAGGTACAGACATCAAGCTATGAAGAAGAGTAAATACTATATCCCACCTGTTTATATAGCTTGGAGCCATCCGTGTAGAAATTAATATGGCCCTTTCTCTTCGGGAGTCCTCCCTTCGATTCATATCTAGATGAAATGTGAGGTACAAGCTGCCCATCCGTTAACCTAATAGGTGAAGGGGAACAAGATGAAAAAGAACCTCCAAGGCGTCAGTCGGTTCGCTCCTCAAAGCACCACTGGTTGCACATGGAAGCATCCCATTGAACATTCTTCAAGTATTTTGTGAATACTACGACACTATTTTCTACTTCGAAAATTATTTTTAATTCATTTATCGAAAAGCTAAGCGATAGGATTGGAAAAGTTAGCAGCATGTCGGAATTGCCAGTCTTTTCATCGTCAAGAAGTACAACGAGCACATGGGAGGTATCGACGTGTTGCATGCACTGTTTCGTTCATATCACATTTCCATGAAAACTTGGGTGGGTCAAAAAATCAAATATTTTTTTTTTGGATCCGACACACGAAAACTAGTTCCTAGGTACCTCTAGAAAGTACTTACCAAATCTGATTTCTAAATATTAACGGGAAGATTATGCTCATCATAGTTTTCCATTTTTAATTTAGTCTCATATAAACCAGTTGCATTGTCAATATTTATAGAAAATTAAACGGTCTACAAAATGATCTCAAACACTTTTTTCATTGATCCTACCATTTGAAAAATATTCAAGGTCAAAGATTGAAGTATTTTAAGGAAAATAATTTTTTTGTTTTGAGTTTTGTAACTTACTAAAACATAATTATTGTCAAACGAGCTCCAAGTATTTCTATAGGAAATCGTCTATATCGTAGAAGATATAAATAAATGCGATAAAATATTTTTTGTCTAATATTATTGTTTAAAAAAAAAAGTTTTAAATTGTGTTCAAATAAGCTCATAAGTAAAACAACAACATTCACTGATGAATATAAACAAACAAGCGCAATTCAAATTAGCTTGTAGATGACAAAAAAAACTGCAAATCTGAATAAATGATTGCTTAAACGTTTTCTAGGTGCTAAAAGATAAAAAATTGACTATTTCAAGAAAATATCATTTTCCCAAATACTCCATCAACGATTTTAGCTTTTTAGGTTCAAAATTTTCAGAACATACAGGAGTATCTCTGGAAATTTTGTGTATGTTTTTTCACCCTATTTGATTTTACAAGCATTTAAAGCTTAGATTTATGATTTGCAATGTAAATTAAACCATTAAGAATAAGAGCGAGAGAATAAAATTTGAATTGACTTCAGCTTCTTGAGCCTCACAATTTTCAGAACATACAGGAGTACCATCTCTGAAAATTTAATTTAGTTTTTTTCACCCTATTTCATTTTACAATCATTTAAAGTGTGCGTATACTGTCGAAAATTTATGGAAGAAAAGTATCGAAATATTCAAATTTTCTCGCTTTCTTTCAACGACATGGCTTCTTCGTTTGCACTCTACTCGTATTTCGCTGTCAACGTTGTTCAAACCTTCAAACATTTTCGAACGAACATGAGAAAAAGCAGTGAATAACTGTAATATCAATCCGTCTCCAAAAGGGAGACGATAGAGTTTTTAACAATTGATTATTTGTATATTATGAATAGTTCTGCATTCGTCTAAATTGATATCTTAATTTTTTTTGCTATAATTAAAAATGGAAATCGCATGGTTACACTACTCAACAAAACTTTTCACAAGGACTGGCGATAACATTTTCTATAGTGAAGTTTTTCGTAGAATCCAAATATGCTAATGATTATTTTCTATATAAGTAAATGATAAAATTCAAAAAAATGCACTATTGAGAGCACATACTTTACCTAAATGCTTGTAAAAACTTTAATTATCAGCTAATCAATTTAAAATGAGCCTGAGAAAAATTTTAGGTATGAAACGTGCCAATAGTATTAGTGATATGGCTGTCATGATTTAAATTTGGTAAATACCCTTGACTTTAGTTTTTTTTAAACAAATTTCAACTTTGAAGTCCTATATCTGGAATCAATTATAGGGGTTAGAACTAAGTACTTCTATCTTATAGAGAATTTCACTATAAAAATTTTAAGCATACATATGTCTGTAGAAAAGTCATAATGTACCAACTAGAACATTTTATTAACATCAATGCAAAACCCATTTTCTCTTGTAAAAGCACATTTTTTTTCAAATTAATGCAGATCCCTTCACTGTCATCCATTTGTTTAAAATTTACAGTGATCATTCTATCCTCAATTTTAAGAGACCTATATTTTTATTTTGCTGAAAAAACACATTTATAAAAGTTATTGTCGACTTAACATCGTAAGTTAAAATCACAAATATTAAAATAAAATTTTGAAAGTTTCATACTTTTCTCCAAATTGTTGGTATTTCCTTAATAAACAATGGGTTTTCAAATATTTTTATGCTCATAATTTGATGAATCTTATGAAAAAGGTGACGTCTAGTGCAAAATAAATTTTTGTATAGAAGATTGTGTTCTTATCGTAAATCGGAGACATTTCGTTCACATCAAAAACTTGCAACATTTATTTTGCATTAATCGTTATTTTTTCATAAAAACCATAAAAATTAAGAACTAAAAAAAAATTATGCAAACATATTATTTATTAAGGAAAAAATTTAAAGCGTGAATGCTTTGGAATATTGTAAATTGTCAATGCTTTGCCTGGGTTCATTATATACCAATTATTAAAAGCAATTTTCAATTTTGATTTAAATGGTCCAAAGACTCCCACATCAAGTGGTTGTAGGCGGTGAGATGTATGTGGTGGAAAAGATATGTAAATTATGCCATTTTCTTTGGCGTAGTTGATGGCTTCGAGAGAAACATGGCTTTCATGATTGTCACACAACAATAATATAGGGTTATCTTTTGTGCAGAGTGTGTGCTTCTGGATATGTTTTAAAACAGAGACATATATATCGCTATTTATCCAGCCACTTTTATTTGCAGCGCCGAAACTTCCATCGGGTGCTCCTTCGAGAAAATTATCTTTACTGAACGCGTGGAAACACGAAAAGTGGAGGAATGGTAGTTGCACTGGCAAATATAATGCCACCAAAAGTTACGAGCTCGCCTCTTTCAGCTGATACAATTTGTCCGACTTCTTTTTGACATCTTGGAGCCAAGACTTTTGGAGTAGCTAGAACGGTAGATACACCTGATTCGTCGAAATTAAAGATTCTATTGGTATAAAACTCGGTAACCGAAGTTTTGTTAAATGTAAAAGATCTGGCAGCGCTTGTGTTTTCGGGTTTGCGTAAACTGAGTTCCGGGTTTCTTCTGCGAAAACCATACGTCCACTCTTTCCCAGCCATCTTATTTTATTCCCACTTTGCTGGATATTTCAAAGTCAAAGATTTGGCATACTCATATGCTAGCTTTCTTGCTTGAATCGTCGTAAGTCCATAATGCATGTTACAATATTTGATAACATAATCATTTAGCAGTTTTTCTTCGTCCACAGAAAAGACTTGGAAACTTGTATATTTAGAGTTAAATGTACGGTTGCCTGACCCTTCAGCATCATTGCTATTCTTGTATTCTTTTACTCGGCTTTCTAATGTTGACAATTTCAAATTGTACTTGTCCGCAGCTTTTCTATATGACAATACTCCTTGCATAACATCCTGTGTTGCTGACTGCATGGAATTTTCATCCACAGCTTGTCTACTTGTCTGTTTTGGTTTATAAGTCCGCACCATGTTTCTGTGAAAAAATAATAAGAAATTGGTATTAAAATATATATACGTAATAGCACACTAACACACTAAATCGTACCTACCTACCAGTTGGGGCACATTCGTACGCGTTCAAACGTGCCCCATCTAGTTCTGTCCGAAAGTACCCCACTAACTAAATAATAACAAAATTTAACTTCTTTTAGTATTAATAGGAAAGTGTCATAAATTAAGTATTGAAAACGTATCTTAAGTATATGTTGCTACTTACTGATAGAATACTCTACACAAAAACTTATTTTATCTACGGTAACAATAGACAAAAACATTGATCAAAAAATTACTTACCTAGCGCGAAAACACGTTCGTGCCTGTCACTTTACTCTCACCGGTGCGAATGGCGCGATACTACGTTGACGTAAAGTTGGTACCTCAACTCACGCACACATAAAAAAGCAATACCGTACGTTGTTTAGTTCAAGTTTTATTTTGATTGTATGAATGTGCCCCGCGTACCAAGGGTAACGATCTTCCCCTACTGCAGCAGCAAAACAGTTTTCGAAAAATCGAAGTTTTCTTTCCCTTTTTTTAAGGTAAAAAGTTTTTCCCGGGAGATTCAGAATAGGAGTATTTATTTCTCGAGGAAAATAAAATCCGTGAGAAATGAATTCCTAGAGAATATTTAAAATTGTGCTCATTGTAAAAATTTTCACATACGCTTTTTCGAATTGTAAACTTTGTACATTTGCATTGCAATTGACGTTTATGAAGTCAACCAACCTGAGTCGTTCCTTGTTAGCTTGATGCTGCTACTTCAGTTTGTTGGTTTGGTTACTGATACTTAGTCTGATAATCCACGTTCCAGCGTGACGATTGCAGCTACTGTTGGTGGCCGAACGATCTGCTCGCTTCTGCTGCTGCTTGGCTTGAAATTTATGGTCAAAAATCAATAACTTCCAAACAAAACAATTTAAATGAAATCTTTCCGATAACTTTAACTGATGTCTTCATTTATTAAAGGTGATTTGGTCAAAGGATTCACATGCTTTTTAAACTAGAAAAACTTGTTCAAGTAATAATTAGGCATGGTTATAAACTGTAATCGTAAAAATTTATTTGTTTTTGACGACTCATTCACCCGTATTCTCGTTGGCGTTTTGAAACGACACCAAAACGGCAATTCCATATTCCCGTTAGCGTTATTAAAAGTTATCAGTAATATATTGTGTAATTAAACGAAAATAGAAACGACAACCATTGCTTTCAAAATATTAAGAAATTTAAAATTTTTCTTTGTCGTTTCAATGTATTTCAGAAATTTCAACTTATTAACGAGACGGCGATAAAAAGACAACGCCAACAGGAATAGGGCTGAATATCATTAATCAATTGATCATTATTTGATGGAACATTACAGTCATTAGCAGACACCGATATTCATGTGAACTTACTCAAATCTAAAGAAACAATTTAACCTGGTAATTCGTGACATGTATTTCGGCTATTACTACATATGTACATACATATTCATATGTTATACATACATATGTACATATATTAGATATATGGTGGAAAGCCACGAATATACCAAAAGCTCATCATAGCAAGTCTTTGAATCGATGGTTCAACAAAGCTATGGCAAACAAGAAATGACAATAAGAGATGACAGGTGGCGCATGATGTGCTTAATGTAATACATAAAAACTACACCTTGTACACCTCATGGAGAACACCCTTCATGGCTCAAGTGTTAAGAGCGGCTGTTCAAATATAATTCATGGAATGGTCGGTGTTCAAATCCTTGTACAAATTAACCAAAAACTGGTCTGATGAGGCTATGTATATATGTATGTGAATATGTATATATGTGGTAATAGACGAAACATATGTCACCAATTACCAGGTTAAAAAGTTCCATTTGTTGTATCTGTCATGTTTGTTAAGCATTGACCGATTTGTGAAATTTCACATACATATTGGTTTCTGCTAAACTGTACAATTCGATCAAATAATGTTCAATTACCACATTAGACATGTACAAAATAAGGTCCAGAATTCTTCGGCATCGCTCGAAATGCGAAAATTTATTCATATTTTAGCATATAATTTAAAAAAAATACTCATAGGGTTTTAATTTTTTGAAATTTGATTAAAAAATTGAAGAAAATTAAATATTTTTGTTTATAATTCGATAGTTCGATTTTCACTAAATTCACCTTAATACACTTGAAAAAATAAACGAGTAAAAAAAATATTTAGTTTTACGTCCAAAAATTATCAAAATTAAATATTTTTTTAATTTAATACATGCTCTAGTTAATTAGAATGACTAATCATTTGAGCAAAATATTGCAATAACTTGTTTATAAAATATTTTGAAAATTTTTTTAACCAATAATTAATTTTCATAATTAACTTTAATTTGTTTTTTTTCATTATTTTTTCAAGAGATCAACATGTAGGCTTTCATTGACAATTTCATGTGAAAGTTAAGGTGAATATAGTGAAATTAGCAAAGGATTTGAGCTATTAATCAACAAATACAAAAGGTCTACTTCTTGAGTAAAAATCATGAGTTCTCCCTTAGATATATATATATGCTTAAAAAAAAGTGGTACAAACTTTTTCGATATTTCCGTATGTACACATAAGGAAAATCAAAAAGAAATTAAAAAAAAATTTTAAATAAGATAAAAATCAAATTTTCTTCATTTTTATACTCAAATTCCAAAAAATTAAAATTTTGCAGCTCTGGTAGCAACCCACCCATACTATGAAAATAAAGTCGAATATGAATATATTTTCGAACTTGTCTAATATACATACATCCATAGTCTTATCAGACCAGTTTTGGATAAATTGTGCTATGATCCCCAACCGTTCCATGATTTATATTTGGACAGCCGTTCTTAACAGTTGGGGTTGTAAGTCTCGTGGAAAGAACGATATTTTGTCGAGACTTGCAATTATATATTTCTCTTCCTAAATTTTTCATGCATTCAATGATTCAAATATATATCGATATTTTTTGCAAATTTAAAAAAAAAAACTCGATTAAAAATGTTTTCTAATTTTTTTTTATTCTCTGTCTACTGCAAGGATAACAAACCAAATGAAAGAAACAGGTTTACCTTAGCTCCCATTCCCCAATTTTTTAAGGTTAATAGTGGGCTAAAAGCAAAAAAAAAGTGTCGCTCGAATATAGCTTCGGAGTTATAGCCATCGGAAGTTGCGGATATAGCTTTTGTAAAAATCATAAGTTGGTAACCTCTAAGTAGATATCTTAAATATGGGTGTCATAACAAAGATAGTAATGGCCTACAGTAATGGTAAGCAAATCTTTGAAGTTTAACTTATGATATTGCAGACATATTTCTGGAATTTTGACCTGTTTTTTTAAAAAAACTAGTTTTTTTCCCAAAAAATGTACTAACCTGTTTTTCTAGAATATCAAGAAAAAAAAAGTTCGAAGACGTAAAAAAAAGGTTTGAAAATTATGTACCATTTGCATAGGTTTTTTTTTTATTTTACCTATTTTTTATCGAAGAAAGTAAAATCAATTTGGTGAATTTCGGTATTTAACGGCCTCACTCCCGATATTCTTGAAATTTTAGTTTGTTGTACAGTTCAGTATGGTAATCAAGAATATATATACACATATGTTGGATGAAAAAAGCCTTCTTCACATTTTTTTGAGCTTGAATTCCGCTTACATCCTCCAATATGGGACACATCGGCTCCGCGGCGGCCTTTGGCCGCAGTCCACTATCCTATGTCCAGCACCTGCTTTGCTAACACACTGATGTTGGACAAATTTTTTATGAATATATCACAATCAATATTTTAATTGTAAAGAGAAACCAAATAGGAAGAGCGTCACAGTTTTAAAATCATAAAGTTGTTATTTAAATCGTTTTTTATTATTTCGGCTCAAGGTCTATCTTTATTATTTAATCAATAAGTTTTATTAATACCCAATATTTCGAAAAACATCGTTTTTCATCTTCAGGGGAAACTAAAAATATAAATACAATACAATTAATACAAATTTTCAAACTTTAACATGTAAACAAATAACAAATGAACTAAAATCAAACACATTAACACAATAATTGCTATTAAACATTTTAAATATTTGATCTTTTTGACATGTCACTTACATTTCTACTTAATGAGGTCCAAATTAGAACTAAAATTTATTTATGAGGGCACGGTAAATGTGAGCACAATTTTCAGTGTCACTCTTAAAGTTCATCCTAATATTTGTCGGAGTATTAGTTATGTGGAGCATTTCGAGCATTAATCTCTTGTCATAATTTTTCTCCTCTTGTAAAATTTTAACGTCATCAAAATTTGGATGATGTCCGAGATCCGTACAGTGTGCTGAAAGTGCAGTTCTAGGGCCTTGTCCAGTTCTATTCTTTTGGTCCGATCTGTGTCCTGAAATTCTTGTCCTCAGTTTTGTTTTAGTAGTGCCAACATATACCTTAGGGCATACGTTGGACCCGTCACCGGTACAAGAAATTTTGTAAATTAAGTTAGATTTGTCAAGTTTGTCAATTTTACTTTTAGTCTTACTATAAAATTGTCCAACTACATGGTATATACGTCATGGATCTATATGTTGTTTTACTACGTTCTGGTCTTTGATCATTATTTGTCCCAATGGATTTTTTAAGCACCCTTGTGCTGACAATTAGTGATGAAGAATTTTTCAGAGACAATATTAGTAGAATAAGGACAATTTTATACAAAAATAATTTCCCTAGAAAAACAATAAATGACTTAATTAAAAATCCATTGGGACAAATAATGATCAAAGACCAGAACGTAGTAAAACAACATATAGACCCATGACGTATATACCAGGATTTACGGAGAGGTTTGCAAAATTGAACTTCTTTGACAACATAACTATTGCTAAAAAACGGACAATGTAGTTGGACAATTTTATAGTAAGACTAAAAGTAAAATTGACAAACTTGACAAATCTAACTTAATTTACAAAATTTCTTGTACCGGTGACGGGTCCAACGTATGCCCTAAGGTATATGTTGGCACTACTAAAACAAAACTGAGGACAAGAATTTCAGGACACAGATCGGACCAAAAGAATA